>OZ024892.1:48778792-49216292 GCA_964017195.1 Siderastrea radians | reverse complement strand
CTCATAATACGTAGCTGGTATGACTAACATTTTCCTGTACATTTAGTTTTCAATGGAGGGCTTAAAGTTCCTTTCTTTGTGACATTCTGACAAATGAGTGTAACAAGCTTTAACACACAGTGTAAGCGTACACTGTGCAAATTTGCACGTTGCAAATCATAATCAAAAACGGCCTTTGTGAAATTGACCCCAAGTGGGACAGTGGTATCAAGTAACAACGAAAGCCATTGTTCACACATGTGGCATTCTGTGACTTACACTTTTCACATCAAAGTGTGATAAGCCCGGGGTAGTAAAACAAAGGTTTACCGACCAAGAAGTAGTCGACGTACCACTATCAGAACTTCGCAAATCCGAATAATTTGAGGAGTAGGCATTTCACATGTAAGCACGTACGTGTATCTCCATGCATCTACATGTATCATTGGTTATTAGTTGTAGGTGATTTCATAATGCCTACAGGCTAACCAGTTGAAATGCGTTTCACTCAGACACGTGTACACATAAACTTGAATACAATGAAAGCCTAAATTTTTCTTTAATCACTTGTCAAAGCGGAGAAAACATGAAATGAAACATGCATAATTTGCCAATTAGTGAGTTCTTTAACGGTTTATGAGAATTCTTGATTTTTTTTTAGCAAAGATAGTGATGTGTACTAACATGATCAGATTTGATATAATTTATTTGAATAGTAACGACTCCAGGACTTGACACCATAGCATTTTTATTCTAGTGGCATAAGGTGGAAATGTGTGCATTTCTCAAAGTCCTCTTTTCAAGGGAGTTTGCATATGGGAGTTTTTCATTGCAATGAACAGTTCTAAAATGGTCACCAGATTTATGAACTTTCATCCCAACCTAATGTCCAATGTATGCCTAAATACTAAACAGTAATTTATCCATGACAGACTCACAGTGGAGACCCTATACACGTAGTAGTAATACACTAAATTCTCAATTTCAGGCATTGAATTCCTTCCTTTTGTATACGGTAGATGCCAGGGTATGAGGGGACATGTTGCAGGGACATGTCACAGAGACACACAGCAGTGCGACACTGCAATTGTTATGCTAAAGGCATGTACTGTAGCAGGAACATTTATTTAGCAGAGAGGAAATCAAAAGGTGCTTACATTTTTGCAACAACATGTGACACCCTTTGGTGTGTGGCTGGTGCTTTTTGAGCTCATGCAACACAAATTTCAACATGTCCCTTCATACACTGGCACCTTAAATTTGATTTTTCTGCATGCATGGAAACTGCATGCCAAGTACCATGGCATTCTCAAAATAGCATGTCATCCAAGTAAAAGCTAGAAGCTTGTCCAAAATACAGCCACCCATAATTCAGAAAAGATAACTAAAGTTGAGATTTAATAAAATAAATAAAATAAAATAAATAAATGTCCTTTATTTAATTCTGTTGTGCTCATTTAGGATATGAGGTGATTTTTATCAACTTTGTGCTATGCACCTTGTTGGTTACTTACCACCCTATACCCAGTACATACATGCTCATGGAATAAATGTTAAATGTCACAGACATTAAGGTGAATAATGGTTCTCTCAGTATAATAATTATTATGCCACACAAGTTAATATCCAGCCCCACAGACTGGCACAGGTAACTTGTTATCAGATATGGACAAAAAAACTGTGGAGGTGACCACTGTTGTGCTCGGAGGTGAATGGCATGTGATATACTAATTACACCTGTAGTGTGCAGAAAACATTATGAAAACAATGTACCTACTTGTTCGGAGTAGTCTACATGTAGATGAAAGAACTTTATAAACCCAGGAGGGCATTTGAGTGTCTCATGAATGTTTTTCTTTTTTTGAAAATCATCAAAACTGCTCAATCATGTTATGGGAAAACAGCCTTCAAAATGGCAACTTTGAAATTTTTGGCTTATTTCCTAATTCAAAAAATTATGTGCTTACTGACCTAAAGCAAGAGCTGAAGGAAAAAATTATTTGGCATTAAGGGGATGGTGTTCAGTGTGTCAAACTGTCTCTAGTGAGTTTTTTGCACTTTTGCCCAAGAACCAAATATTAACTTACACATGTACTGTACATGTATTTGAAAGGTCAATAACACAATCAACTGGGCTAGATGACTGGCGCTGTTTAGTTACATCCTATATAGAAGTTAAATTTCATTTCAAACCTGAACCTCATACATCTACATGTACACTGCTCCTTCAACAATCTCCTGGGATCTGTAAAGTAGTTCATTTACTGTGGTATAGATGAAATTAAAGTATGATTTACATTCACCTTTATACATGTAGCTACATGTACATGTATGTGAGTAGTAAATTTATTTTTTATGATCCATTTATTAATTTACTCTCAAAATTTTTCATCAGGTTTCTACATTTGTACACATTGTATCAGTATGACTCCAAGTTCTACAGCAAAACAGTTTCTTGATGCATGTTGTACATAGCAAAGGAATGCATCACACATGGTCAGGTAAGTTACTCAAACATACAGCTACAATTAACGTTGTCGGAAAACCTACGCAATGAGACCACAAGGTGCTATGGGTAATCTATTAATAAATTTACCAAGCTTAGCTGTGGCTCACCCCTACACAAATTAAATCATACAGGCAGGTGTTTATCGTACTTTCACCCCTCCTACGGTAGCGACAACTGCGAAATTACAGCCGAATCACAAACCACTTTCAGCTACCCATACTACCTTTCGGTCTCCTCGTGTAAGCTCAAGGCTGTAAAATCAGACAACGTTTTAGCTGTATACATTAGAATCCTCATGTTACACTTCAAATTTGTGTTGCTTACATGTAGATCTGTTTTCTTTAAACAAAGGACGTGTACATGTACAGTGTATTGGGTGTTGGTTGCAGGCATTCCTTTTAAAGATTTTGACAGAATGGCATATGGATTCATGTCATATGAAGACATTATCTCCTTGGTGATCATTGAATGCTTGAATTTTTAAGACAATGATACTAGATTATTGTGGACAAACCACAATCCCGACCAGTACACTGAAACAAAAGCCCTGCTGATATAGAGCCATGGTTATTAATATTGTAAAATAATTACTGATGTTGTAAATAATTACTAACATTGGTCATTTATTAACCAAAAGAATGATGATACATGTGCTCAACATGAAGCAATTGTGGGATTAGGACACCAAGTTAAATCCCTAACTGAAGTCATACCCATGACCTTCTGCACTCCAGCTACATGACTGTACTAATCTACAAGAAAACTGTTAGTGAAGTAGGTCATCTTACTAGGTTCATACTGTAACATGTCCTGCATAGTGCTAGAAAGGGCAGTGTTAAAGGCATCTGACTGTATGGTGACCTTGTACTGTAAGTAATGCCCTACAATACAGCTGTACACCTGTAGCTCACGTCTAGACTCCTATGTAATCTACATTCTGTACAATGTAGGTTACTGTACATGTAGTGGTTAGTTAGTTGGTTACTCTGGGCTGGTATAGGGAACACCTCAGGTTCAGCTTCTCTTGGGGTCTCATTTCATTTCACTACATAACATCTACACCCAGTTACAACCACGTTAGACCACTAGAGGCCAACTGCTTGGGATAACAGGGTTAAAACTACAATAGTAGCATACATTGTATTTCCTTGCATCTGGGCTTTGAATTTCATGTCCACCATTTTCATTTTTCAGTCACTTGAGACCTCAACTTCTCATACCACCGTACATCCCCGCCAACACAATATTATAAAAAAAACCAGCTGGTACCCATGAACAATTCACCACTCAACAACATGATATCTTGAAAACTGACATCAATTTGCATAAGTAGTTGAAAGTAGTGACACATCAACAGCCATGGCACAGTGTTGTACATCCCTGCCAGGAAAGTATAGAAGTGGTGTGGTTTTGGCTTTTTGTAACTAAGCCGTTTTTCCATGATGGCTGGACAACAGTTTTCTCTTAGTGTATTATATACGGTACAGATGTATTCCGAGTTGATGTGTGTAGGGCCAGGTGGGTTGATGCAAGCCAGTCTGGAAAAAGCCGTCCAGTCTTGCACACATCATTGGTTCATTCAACACGCGTGCACTTTAACATGCTTTGAGTATTTTTAAGCATAGTTTTGAAATTTTCCAAAAATACATGTATTTACATGTAGCATGAAATTGGTGGTATGATAAATGTGTATTGACAGAGTTAGGACAAGCCAAATATTTTCCTGTCTAGTCCTCTCACTCAGTCAATAGGCACATCATTTTTGGAGATTTGTTGGAACCTCGTACATGAACATGTGAAAACCAGATCATTGTGAATTCACTGAGTACAATGCAAACAGGATGTGTTCTGTTATGGTGTACTAGAAAATTGTATTCTGATCAGGGCTATTAAAGTTTTGAAATGGACTATCACTGTAATGCTTACAATGTTTGTCGATGTCACTAAAGTGACAGTTTATTTTAAGAAATCTTTCTTATTTTGCTACTCCACAGCTTTGGAACCCAATACTTGACTAAAGGTCATTAAATTAATATTTACACCTTTTACTAATTTTGTTCACTGCTTGAACTGTGTTCATAATGTTATTGTAAATTTACATGAACCTTTATATAATTATGTTATTGAAAATTAACATTACAACCTAATAATGGTGAGTGTATGACAGGCCTAGAACTTTTTTTTAATTTCTTCTCAATATTTTTTTCTAGGACCACGTCTACATGTATAAGGCCATAAGAGGACTGAACTCAGAAGATTGTTAACAGCAAGTGAAATGAAGGCAGCCAAAACAGATAAGACCGTAAATGTAAAATCAGTGAATGTGTATACTCCCTGTTACTCAATGATTCTTTTCATTTGGTTTTGCCTCATATGCACAGATACACTGTAAATATTTTAACTGATATTGGAGATTTGTTATAAAATAGACATTCTGAGGTAAACTGAATGTGGCCACAAAGTGACTGGCATAGAATACAAAGCGTCATACAGTGTACATGTACATTTACTGTACACTGGGCTTGGGGTTTGCTGTAGTAGTCTTGAATGCAGGATAAACCTGGACAAATATTACTTTTTTTATATTTTATCATTTCTCATTACAACCTACAATGTATACCTTGTACTTGAAGATTTTAGGTAGTATGCTGGTGCGGTATTGTTTAAAGAGCCAGTGTCACTCAAAGTGCTTTGCGCGGTTGTGCTTTTGTTTTGAAGTTTGGCTGGTGGATTTGCCAGACGTTTCGCAAATTATACCCTGCCGCACTGGCCTTTCAGCAAGCTGATATTCACAGTAGTAGCCCCTGAAAATCATAATATCTTCCTTGCTAAATGTTACCGGAGAAAACAACTCTAGATCTGACTTTGTAGTCAACGTGTATTGAGCTTTTATAACAACCGATTGATTGATCGATCAATTGATCATCGATTTCGATGGACGTAAAACCAGAGTAGCCACTTCCACTCAATATAAGAATAATAAGACAAAAACAAGTAGTAGGAATATTGACGTCTTCGTCGCTAGATGTCACCGGAGAAAACTACTCAAGATCTGAGTTTGCATTCAATGCATATACATGGATCTATTACAGTCCGATCGATTGATTGCACGATCGATCGCATCGACTGATGTCGATGGATGCAAAACCAGAATAGCCACTTACTTTTTTTGTAAAAATAAAACATAAACAGACAGTGAACACAAGGAATAATTAAGCAAAACAGCACAAGCTCATGACCATAAGCATTATTTTGGAGCAAGGCTGTAGCTACTGTTATTTTGCTGTAAATTATAGTTCCTTCTGTTTTCATTTGGCAACGAATGTAGTACTATTTTGGCAAACGCACTGTCAGTAGTATTGCTGAAACCCGTAGATGTTTTTCTTTCCCTCCGCTGCTGATACACGGATTCCTTCAGCCGTACAACCTTGGCAGAGCCTGGAAGACTCGGTCTTCGCCTCAACTTTCCTGAACCCTACGAGGCATCCAATTTAAAGATCTCCTTCCCCACTGCGAAAACACCTCAGAATTCGGAAATATACAACGAAATCGATACAGCGACACTTAAATGTCAAGTCAAAATTCACACTAGTGCTTTCGGATCGCTAACAGCAGTGATGGAAGAAGATACAAATCAGACTTCACGACAATCAAGAAAATGGTGTATTTTTCATATATGAAAAATGTACCTCGGCGCGTAAAGCACTTTGGGTGACACTGGCTCTTTAAGTAATTGTGTGTGCACATGTACATTTGGGCCTTTCATGATACATGTACATGTACTGTGTAACTCCTAGTATTTGTGTTTAGTTCACAAGGGCCCGGCTCCATAAAGCAACTTAAGATTAAGTGCGAATTTTCTGCAACCATTTCCTTTGTTCTGGAGGACTTTTTGGCACAGTATCACGGATAACTCGGCCGAAGACAGATTAGTGAGTATAGAGTAGAGTACTTTAGGAAGCACAAAGAGAACACGAAGAAATCCTCCAGAACAAAGGGAATTGTTGCAAAAAAAAACCCTTTTAATCTCAACTTGCTTTATGCAACTGGACCCAGGACTATATCCATGTTATCCATAGTTAAGGATACTGTGCTTTCTAGTCTTTTTGAACATTGGCTACAAACCTCAGTTTACTGGTTTCCAATGCTTTCTTGAAATTTCCCAGCATCACCAGGCTTCTTAGAAAAACCAAGGTTACCGGGCTTGACCCAGATGTTATAGTCAAAAATAATGTACCTGGGTAACCCTGGTTATTCAGACAACCACGGTTACCGGGCTTACCAGGGAAACCGGGGTTAACCAGGCTTTTTTGCACATAGGGTCCGAGTCTGGTAAGCCTGGTTTTCAGTAAAATGTGCTAACCAGGTTTACTAGGGTTACCCTGGTCAACCCAGACCTTAAGAGCCTGGTTAAACCCGGGTAACCCTGGTAATTTAGAAAACCAGGGTCACCAGACTTACCAGGGTAACCAGGGTAACCTAGGTTAGCCCAGACTTCTCAGAGTCTGGTTAAACCCTGGTTACCCTGGTACGTCTGGTAACCCTGGTTTTCTAAATAACCAGGGTAACCAGGGTTACCAGACTTTTTTGCACATAGGGTTTGAGTCTGGTAAGCTTGGTTTAAGAACCAGGGTACCCTGGTTTTTTAACCAGGCTTGGACCAGGGTAAAACCCTGGTTTTACCAGGCTCTTGGTGCAAGGGTTAAGTTCCAAGATTCAAATTATAATTAATCTCCTACTTACTTAGTGACCCGGTGAGTTTATAATTGAATAATTATATTCTTGTAGTCAAAATAAGGCATCGTGAATTTCTCATCGCAAATTAAGGAATAAAAGGCTTGATCATTGTGATCAGGAAAGGAAGATTATTAACCTTTCATTTAGAAGCTTTACTTGCGTTCAGTCTGCTGCTTTAACCATGCGAGGTAATTTTGGAAATGTTTATGAAACTGTATTAAACAAGCTTTTAAGCTTCATTGTCATAGCTTACCCGTTATGGACAGTCGTATGTTCCCCTTTATCGCCATAGTTTTCTTTTTCCCGTTATTTACTGCACTTAAATGTGAACATAACTGTGCCAAGACAGAAACGGTTTTATGCTGAATGGTATGTTGTTGAAAGTTCGTCATTCAGTGTGAGCGTTCTTGTGAGAGTGATGGTTCTCCACAATAACTCTGAAGAGAGCATTTGCGAGGTATACGTACGATCAGTAAACACAGACTTTGAACACGCGTATAAACTCCCTAAAAGTTAACTCTGGTAAACCTGTACAGAGCCTTTTCAATGAGTGACTTGTGTATCGTTTCTCTGTTGGAGTATTTTTGTGACTGTGTTTGGAAAAGGGAAAAAAAAGGAATATGGGACACAAAGAAACTGTTAACAGGTCGGAAATGCCATTACATATAAGTCAACCAAACGGTTGAAACATCGCCTCGTTGGCCGATCTCACGTCCCCGCGTCCCCGTTTTCCCGTCCTCACGTCCTCACGTCCCCAAACTCACGAGCCCACGTTCCGACGCGTCCCCTATCTCACATCCTCACGCGTCCCCGCGTCCCATGTCCCCAAACACGCGTCCCCGTCCCCACGTCCCCATCCCACTTTTAGCCACAACCTTATTAAAGGGTCTCCTTACTTGGCTCTGCAATTTTACAGCCAAGGCATTATAATAAGTCAGAGCTCTTTTGCCAGATACGTTCAGTTGTTGAGATGGCTTTCCCAACTTCAGCCTATTCCGTGCTCTTAGCCCCTGCCACTTTGTTTTCAATGGCAGCGATTTCTGGTGCTAAACTAGCTCAAGGAGTTTACCCGGATGAATATTCAGAGGAGCAGGTTAAAGGCTGTTACATTCACAATCAGACCTTGGGCGTTTGCTTTGATGTTCGCAAAGGATTCATGAAGATGACCAAGTCCACAGGAGATGAAAACGGCTTTAAGTGGAACAACGGAGCAACAGATAGACTTATACTATGATTCTGTAATATTTATACAGTTTATATCCCACGTGAAAATGAAATCAGAAATCTGTCTGAGTATTCTTTCTCATTTTGATTTGTCTGAACCGAGTTTGTAAGAATTCGTGGCGTCCTTTTATTATAGTTTAAGCAAGAGTAAATTGGGTGCAAAACAAATTTGAGGAACAAAAGCGCGTTTCTCTGATCTGTAACCTGGTAACGTTGTTTTCGTTTCCGGCCAATTAAAAATAAAATAAAAATTGGTACCAAAAAGGCAAAGAAAGATTGTGCAAATATTTGGATGAGCAATTGGTAAGTTTTACGTCAGTTTTATCTGACCTCGCAAGAATTTTTATATCATTTTCACTTCGCAAATGTTATTTCACACCATTTTGTGAAGAAAGGGGCAACAAGCGCTGGTGAAATAGATACTGTTTTAAATTGTGGTACTACGTCCCTTAGCGGCCAAACTACAGTTGCTTACTGAAACTTGTGATATGTCAGTCATCCGGGGTGTAGAATTATTCCCCAAAGAAGAAACAAGTGTTTTATTTTATCGTGTTTTTCCTCAGAAATGGCCCATCAATGTTCTTTGTATTAGATGACGTTCCAAGAGAGGCAGAGTCACTGCGAACCTCTTTGAAGCACATCAAGAGTGAAACGGCAGAACGCCAAGAATTGAAAACTCACTTTCAAGAAGCCATCAGCGAGCTGCGCAATTTTCCAGAGGTTCAGCTGTTGGAGCTGGTAGCAGCAGCGTTGGGTGACAACTCCACGCGTCTGCAGATTCTTCAGCCATTCCTGCTTCTTCCCGCTGAAACAGTCAGACGAAGACATTCCATCCGAGCTTAGAGCTGCGCATGACATAGATGAGGTCACTACTGACCAGCATGACCGAGAAAAGCGCTGTGTGTCTTTACAGAACCGATGGTGGAATGATTGCCGTGGGATGTGAGGTAGGAAGTGTAATTGTTGGAGGTGGGTTTGTGGCGACTGTTGCTGGCATCTGGGCTGTTACCAACATGACCTGTTTTGTGATCGCGACTTCCACAGTAGGCATTGCCTCGCGCCATTTGCCTACGGCCTTAGCTTATGGGGGTATTCTGAGGTGCCTATTGAGCAGCTAAATTTTCATTCATTGGAAATGACATAAAACCTATTTTCTATTCGCTTGTTTGAGTTCTTTTTTGATTCTGCGAAGTGAATAAATTCGTGTTAATAAATACTTGAAATTTCAGAAATAACACGGACGTTTTTTGTCAGGCTTTCCTGCCCTGGCGGGGGGGGGGGGAGAGGGGGAGGGGGAAAGAGTACTCAGGTATATTAGTGACGGGGGGGGACGCGAAGACCTTTTGTGGGTTTGAAATTAGCGACTTGGAACTTTTTGGGTAAAAATGTTCGGACGATTTTGGAAGGACATTTTTAGGGGTTGATGAAAGGCGTTCGTACCCTAGGGTTCTCAGTTTTCAAAGAATTGCATCTGTTCTGCTTCATAAACAGAGAGAATTCCATTCCTCTAGATTAAGCCTAAACATTGCCAAAACCGAGCTAATGTTAATAGGCTCCCGTCAAAGACTTGCTAACACCGTTACCCATTCATTTAATGTACAGATAGAAGGGCAAGAAATCAACAGAGTGTGTGACACAAAATCCCTAGGAATCTACATTGACCAAAATTTGTCATGGTCCAAACATGTCAATGAGATTGCTAAAACCATTTCCTCTGGTATAGGTGCACTTAAAAGGCTAAGGCCGTTTATAAGTGACGACACGGCTATTCTACTATATCGAGCTCTTATCAAACCACACTTCGACTATTGCTGCCCAGTGTGGGACGGTCTTAGTAATGAATTAGCCGATAAATTACAAAAACTACAAAATCGCGCCATTAGGGTTATCACGAAGTCTGATTATCACTCCAGTGCTACTGACCTTCGCACTAGACTAGGATGGGATGACCTTTTTATCGGAAGGATTAAAATTAAAGCTAAATTAATGTTTAAAATTGTAAATAAACAAACTCCGGAGTACCTACAAGACTTGTTTAAACCATTCAGCACAGACTACGGACTAAGAGACAAGGAAAACGAATTTGCTCTGCTCAAGCCCCGTACTGATTTTTTAAAACGCAGTTTCTGCTTAAGTGGGGCACAGTTGTGGGAGGCTGCTAATGGGGGTACCCAATTGTCAGTTAACTACTAATTTTTCGGCCAAATGTCAGTTAACTACTAATTGTAGCTAGCTATTAACTTTCCTTTTCTTACATCGAAAATTATAGCATCATAACCCGAATTTTCCTCACTTCAGTACGTCAATCATCCTTAGGGGTGGACCTTACTCAATCAATAAATAAATTACAACTTCTAGACATGAAAATAATAATAAAAAAAAACAATCAAGTCAGAAATCTTACCCATAATGAAAGAGAAAGACAGTCCGAACTACTGAGACAGATGAGAAAGTTGTTTTTGTTTAGTTGCTTAGTCTGCCCAGAGGGTCTGTCATTCTGATCCGTAATCAATTGTTGACGTGATCTAAATCAGGCCAAACGAGGTCAACCAACGTTCGCGTGCTGGACAGTCAATTATCTAATCGGATAAGCTTCCAGTCAAACGCACCGAGTCCAAACTTTACCGCTTGTTGTAAAATGCCCATAAAATCTGTCAAATGTTTACATACTATGTCCATTGAATTGCGTTTCGCCAAGTCAAACGGCACGCGACCTCTGTGTCGTTCGAATGTCGACCCTTTATCATCATCTCGATAAAAACTTAGAATAACTTATTGTAAGTTTTTATCGAGATGGCGATAGCCTGTGTGGCAGGCGCGGAAAGGGGAGGGAAAAGGGGTTGAAATTATTCGCCAGCGCGAACAACGAGCGCGGAGCGCGAGAGGAATAAAGAGGGCGCGCCCACTACCAGGCCATTGTTTCAGGCGTATTTACTTTCGCCAAAATCGTGATTGGTCAGAATTACTTGTATTCCTTTTTAACAATCAAACAGTTTGTTATGTGCAAAAAACGTTTGTTTTTCAATGTATTAAATGGTAGTACAGTTCGACCCTGCCTTTCCGGGATCGTTTGTATCGATCGAGAAAGATCGAGACCCTGTCAAATGCAACGCTTGCGCAGTTAACCAGAAAATTGTGACTGCATGGTTTAGTGGAAATTCGCTGATTTCTACGGAGCCGCTCCTTAGAATTTCAAGAAATTTGGTGGAACAATAGTTCAGAACACGCATAACTCGTCTGTACACAAAAATTGAAATCCGACAGAGGACATTGTTCAGAAAACGTTGAAATGCAAAACACAAAATTACAGAAGATCTCTCCGTCAAAATTTCACCAGACCAGTGTCAATAGGGCAGTATGTTTCTGAATTTCCGAGAGACAAATGATGGAAAAAAAATCTAACGACTGGATTTTCTGAAAATAAATCAGACCCATTATTTAATGCTGGTTTATTACCAGCTATGTTGCCATGGCAACGGTACTTAGTCCAATAAAACAGATCAAAATATAATCTTTTTCAGCTGATTTTGCATCTTGCCAATTTTGGCCTCCCACCTGCCAGTGGCTTGAAAATAACGACGAATAACGTATAGGTACAAGAAAATTGTGTTCGGCCACCGTAAGTACTCCAAATTTGTGTTTATCAATTTACATTCAACATAGTTATAATATGGGGTTGGAAGGCCTGCATGACTCCCTTCCTCCCGCTTCCTCCGCGCTCACGAATAATTTCTCCCCTTTTCCCTCCCCTTTCCGCGCCTGCCACGCAGGCTACTTTGACCACGCCACTCAAAGCCATCACGGAGATCAAGGTCCAATTACGCTCCCTCGTGGCTGGCACTTTTACATCGGAAGTGACTCAAATGACAGTGAATATCGTTACCAGATCATGCAGCGTGACAGGTAAATGTCACGAAATAGCCTCGCCGTTAAGAAAATCTTTGTTGCTTTTAAAACATCAACAATCGTATTCAATATAACTAATAAAATGTCAGTTAACTGTTAACTTTTAATTTATCAGTTAACTACTAATTTTTTGGCCAAATATCAGTTAACTACTATTTTTTTGGCCAATTGTCAGTTAACTACTAACCCCATTAGCACCCTCTTGTGGAATAACCTTCCACGCAATGTCAGAGCCACCAGATCTTATAAAAAGTTTAATGATGAGATCAAACGCCTTAATTATGTCCGCCTCGTACTCCCACACGGCAAACATGTAAATCAGTTTTTATTTTTAACTATGTAACTGATGTTTTTACCGTGCAAATAAAGTGTATGTATGTATGTATGTCCTCACGCCTGTCAGATGCATGGTGAGTAAAGAATGGAGGTAGCATAAACGGTCCTGGACTCTATTAGTTTTTCTTTTTTTATGCAGATAAAAAAGTTTTTCTTTCGTTGGTGCAGATAAAAGGGACCTTTTTAGATTACATTCTTATCGGCTGTTGGGCGTTTTGTCGATTAAGTTTCAGCCTGATGGGGCTTTCTTTTTTTTTGGGGGGGGGGGGTATAAAACTTTGGCCTCATTCACACCTCCCTGTAACTAATAAACCTGATTACCCCTCCCCCCAGGGTTTCCCGCTGGAGTTAATCTCTGTGTAGTGTACGATCGTGTGCTCAGAACTTTAGCCAACGGTGCAGATGTTTGTGGCAGGAGAGTGCTAGATCAATTCGCATGTGTCTTTTCAAGACGCCATCTTGAAATTCGAAAACGTAGGAGGATTTTGGCGTCTTTCATCCTACCTTGCTCTTTCTTGTCTACCATTTGTGACTCGTTGAACTTCATGTGCGGCTCAAATACACAAAAAGTATTACTAGAAAGCACTTTCGCACCCAAAATGCCTCAGCAGTGCAGGGTTTACTGAACATTCTTGACCATACTAGTCTTAATAGTAAGGCAGCTTAGGTTAAGTGCTTCATGTCTGCACAATCAAAGACGAAGCTAAACTTAACACAAGAATAAATCACATCTTGATAACAGCCCCTTTCCTTTCTAATTACTTACCTACGAAATTTTAAAAAAAACTTGGTAATTTGGTTAGTTTCTCTAGTTGAGGCACGAGCTACATTTATCTAACTCGTGTTAGACATTGATTGTAAACTAGAAGGTGGCAAAGGGCATTTTCGATAGGTGGCCCGATCAGTTGGATATTTTATTAATCAAGATCTCTGTACCTCGTGAACTTCCCAGTGAAGGGAGGATCCTAATTTTCCACGAGAATTATTTCTGAAATGAATTTTCTACCCACAATCTCTCACTCACTCACTCATCCTCTTTATGCCGAGTAGCACATATTAAGGCCTCCCATCCACAATCACGTGACCGATAATGAAGTGTTTCTGTCACGTGAACTGGACCCCCCGCTTTGTTTACCTTCAACACGGTTAACAATTTCAGTTAAGGACGTTCGCGCAAAAAACTTCTACGATACAGATTTTTTTCATACATTGGCTACAGTCAGATAATGAGTTACCTATGTCAGAAATGGAAAAAAATTGGGGGGTCACCGACTTCGTTTTCGAAATAAAGCGCGTCAAAACCTACCCCAATTTTGACAATTCGGCCCTCGTAACTCGACATGGCCTCAGTGCTTGTTAGTTGAAAAATAGTAAAAATGATTCGCTGTAGACCCACTTTCTTAGTCAAATTTTACTTAAGTGGGTCTGTTAAGTAAATAATTTGAAGTGGTGTCATCCTTTTAGTTAAATTCAACCTCTAAGATCGACTTTAACGAACACCGTGCAGCTTCAATAATAGTAGAATTCGATGATGCGAGGGCAGAAAAGTTGAAAAAAATTAAACTTCTGCAATACAGATTTTATTTAATTTTTCACAAAACGTAGATAATCGACAAAGAAAGTGATCTATCAAAAGAAAATATGGGGTCACCGAACATTTAAGAGAGTTAAACCCGTGCATAGATATTAAAGTGCCCACTAGCGCTATATATCTCCACATTTCTTCAACAGCGCGCGCGCTCAATTCATGACGTGGCATGACATCACGAAGTGAATAGCGTGCGCAGTAAGGATGCGCAGAAACAATTGGCGCGAACGTCCTTAAGCAGGCTGTCGAGCCAGTATACTTCAGGGACAGTCCTATTTGTAAGAATGTTATGTGTAACTTAAAAGGTTGGTTGAAACGACAAAAACATGGATGAAAATGCATTTTTGGTGATTTAGTGATAAGCCCCCCCCCTAAAAAAAATATATATATACACACAATTAATTAGCATAGATTACGCAAGGAAAAAATAAGCTGATTAAAAATGCTCTACTTCGATCTTCCATAGTGGCTACCGCTCAAACAAACAACCTTAAGACCAATTTTCTTAGGACTTGATCTAAGCTCGAACGACTGATTGAAACCCAGTTTCATCCTTATCAGCTCAGTAGCTGTGCGTTCTACACCCGCTCGCTCGACTCGACTTGGTGTGAAATGTCGTGACGTCAACGAATGAGGCCTTCGGTGACGTCACGAATTTCGCGCCAAGTCGTTTGAGCGAGAAGAAAAGTCTGGGTAGTCGGCTGCAGCCTTAATATCTTAGTTCTCGAGTTTTGCCCGATCGATTTTATATCTCATCTCAGTCAGTTTAGCAGAACTATCCCAAAATTCTTTCCACTGGTTTGACGCTTGACGCGAAGTTGTTTTTTGAGCAGCCACTGACGTCGTGGAGAACGTTTACTACTAGTGTGATTTATTACCATCCTGGATAAGCTATTTTAAACAGAAATACTGAGGTCAATACGCTCCCTTCTTCCTCAGAATGAAAGAGTTCTACTTTACAACACTACCATCAAACTTATCCTTATGTACGGTAGCTCTATTTGGGGACGTATAACGTCTAAACAGAACTTAACCAGGCTCCTCAAGTTACAGAAAAGGGCTGCACGAGTTATTCTGAACAAAAACATTAGAGAGTCGAGAACAGTAGATTTATTTAAATCCTTAAATTGGTTGCCGTTTGTCCAGGAAATAAAAGTCAATCAATGCTCCCTACTGATGAAGCGGCTTCAGTGGCAGGTACCGGAGTACTTGGAAACCAAACTTACTAGGATTAGTGATGTCTCCACCAGAGCAACCCGTCACTCAAGAAAAACTTTTTACTGCCCTCGGTATAATCGGGGAACTGAGGGAGGGCGTACTTTTATCGTCAAAGCTGTTAAACTTTGGAACTCGCTGCCAGATAAACTGAAAGACTGCCCTAATGTTAAATCTTTTATGAGAGCATATACAAGTCACTTTGCTGCCATGAACGCTGACCTAGACCATTTTACCGTAAACTAGTCTTATTATATTCATCTCCTTTTCTTACCTTTTATATGTAATTTTCCATTTATTTAGCGTTTTCTTTCATTTTTTAAAAAATATATTATGTAACATTTTTATAGAGGGCCACAGGTTCGTCAGTTATTATTATTATTATTATTATTATTATTATTATTATTATTATTTTAAAGTAGTTTAAACTATAGAGAGCTTATAGCAGTGTGGGAACAATTTTATCGTACGACAGCTGATGTAATGTAGTGTGTTGTAGCATTCATTTATAATTGGAACTAAATTTTGATGTTTGCTTTAATAAACAAATAATTTGTAATGTAAGTTGTACTGTGCTTTTATTATACTTGACTGCCACTTTGTAGCGAGCCACTATCACATTAAAACTGTTCCAAGAAGTCGTTATTCATAAGGTTAAATGTCAGACTCACTATTAGTTAAAGATGTTTACAAAGCACATTAAACTTGGCAATACCCGAGAAAATGAGAAGACAATGAAATCAGAAACTTTTTTCTTTTAATTTCAGTTTGAAAACCGGTTGGACGACGGGACACGAACCTTTTCATGGGGATGTCCTGTATAAGTTTTAAGACTTGACGATTTCTAAAGAGCCCAACTTCAACTCCTCGTTCTTCGGATATAAACTTGAATAAGAAAGCCTTGGATAAAGAAGGCATTGTGGGGAGGGCAAGTCGGTGTCTGTGTATTTGTGGTGGTGGTGGTGGTGGGGGGAGGGGGGGTAAAGCCTTTCTATGGAAGAAGCAAACCTGTTTCTGAATGTGGTTTGGTTTGGTTTGGTTTCTTTTGCTGTGATCTGATCAGGCAAGGGATGAAGGTTTGAAGAAATGCAAGAGAATTTATTATCATAAGGTATGTCAAATGGCAACTTTTAAAGACAAAATGGGAATGTTTTGCAAAAAAAAAATTTGAATCCCTTCTTAGAGGTCTCTTAAGCTTGTTTTCTTTGTCTTTTTAGAGAAAAAGTGTTGTGACTCATCCCTGCATAAATTATTTTTTCCTTGATGTATCAGAGGCTATTAAATTTGGATTCCTCCTTAGAGATCTCTTAAGCTTATTTTGTTTGTCTTTTTAAAGGAAAAGTGTTTTGACTAATCCTGCAGAAATTATTGTTTCCTTGATGCATCAGAGGCCATTACTTTTAAGTGTTGTCTGCAGTAACTTTGAGTGGACTAATCAGGCTCATCCGCACGGATGTCACACCTGGCTCTTCCTGCCAACTGCAAAACTTCCCGATCTAAAAAGGTGGTGTTGAACATTACATAGGAAGTAACACAGGTTCTTTTCTGGCAGCAAACATTTTCCTGTTCGTCCTGCATCCTCCGGCACACTCCACAAATACACCATGGTTCTGCGTCATTTTCTGGTTGTGGCGGCTCCGACTCTGGATCATTTGCTCCTGTTCGTAGAACTCTGGCGTATTCTACACTGCCACGGCCTTGGCTCAGTACCCTGATGAGAAGGGTTTCCTTTTCAACCTCTGATAGCTTCTTCACAAACTCCTATCGTATAAGACAGGAACAGAGAGACTTAAGCTACAAACAATTTGTCAACAAGTGCCAATTTTTCTCACTTGCTTGCGATAATTTGTACTAAACTTATGTTTACCTTTATTTCATTCTCGGACTCTTCTACAGCTCTTCGGTGGCGTGCATATGCGCTCGGGTTGTTGAATACAGGCTGGACTTCAACGGCCCTATTTTTGCAGGCAGCTTTGCTCGTTCCACACTGACAACTCGACGTGCATTTGGAGTCGGCATTCCGACACGGGCAGCCTGTCGACCTCGCACTCTTCTTTCGGCTACATGTGTTTTTGTAGCGGCAAACCTTCAATGTCGGAGCCAGTCTCGTTTCAGTTTTAAAAATAAACATCGGAAGAAATGCATATCCTTATTTTGAAACGGATAAATGTAAAGCTGGGATGATTTCTTACCACACGAGCGACAATAGCGCTGCTTGGTTCGGCGACTGAATCACGGCGAGCCGTGGTTCGATTCGGCTGATGTTCACTGGGGATCCGTAAGCATTTACAGCAGGACGTTCTGCGTATTCATCTCTTAAATTGTCGCCAGTAATATTTAGAGCTTCTTCGCTATTGCTCACTTCCAGTTGCATCCTTTCCGCCATATCGATGAGAAGAATCTCGCGCGCTGAAGGACAATGAAAGCTATACCCAAATATGGGAAGAATACAACGGTGTCCCGGATGAGCGTTGCAAACTGGGTGTGTCAGATTCTTTAAGTGTTGTCTGCAGCCGTTCCTAAGCACCACGTGTTTACATTCTAAAGTAGTTTTTGACTTCCTTATTGACTTGTTTCCGTGATGGGAACATGATCACTTGACGTCGTTATTTATCAGGTGATTGAGTTTCTTCCATGATACTGATTTCCACTGTATCTGAAAGAGTGTCATAGGCCAAGTCGTTCTAACATAACTGGATGAGACGAAGTGTATTTTCAATGTATTAATGTTAGTTTTACATTGTTAATTTCTACTGTTCAGTTTCTGTTTTCGATAAATGAACAACTAAACAAAATTGTCATAAGATATTTTTGCATACATTATCTTTTACTTGTTTCATCTGTAGAAGCAGTGATGTATATATATATTTATTAAAAACTGGACTAGGTATATTGGATTTCTAGCATTTTGATTGGCTGAACGGAGCTAGGCTATCAGCTCATATACCTGCTGCGACAAATATGGTCAATGAACACTCAACAACAAAGTGAGCTGAACGTTTTTTTCCTCGCGAGCAACCCAGCGAGAAAAATGGACGAGAATAATCACTTGCCAGCAAATTTAAATTAAGCAGAAATTCCAACAACGTCACCAACAAGCATCACCAACAGCGTCGTCTAACACAAGTCAAAATTGTTTGAAGAAACTGTGCAGAAATAGAAATTTAAGCATTAAGCGTTGTGTTTACAATTAATTTCTTTCATCGATCGTCGCGTCGATCATTGAAAATTGAACAAACGGTAGGTATTATCAAAAAGGATTTCCACTTCAAAATATCAAGACAAGACATAAAATAAAACACAATGAAATGGGGCTGGAGCATTTAATAAAAACTATCACACATTCATGGCGAGTCGGTGCGAAAATCATGAAGCAGTCTAAACAAGTGCTAAAAAAATTAGGCTGCAAACTACCAAGAAGGAAGGAAGGGAGAGATTGTTTTTCGGCTTTAACATGCAAAATCAGGACACTGGTTTATCTGCACTTGTTGTAGCTCTATGTTCCAACAGGTCCAAATGCTCAGATAGAAATTGGATGCCATGTAAACGGAGTTGAATCGCTTTTCCAGTTGTTTGAATGTTGTTTTTACCATTCCGTCCGCAACCTCTAAACCGAGAACAACTGTATTTTGCGCTTTGCGTTTAACAAACTATGATGGTGAATTCTAATGTTCCTCGCTACAGTAATCTTGCTTCTGAGCTGCATAGAAAATACCTCTTCAAGTTCAACTGTTCAAATTTGTTCTGTCTTCAGTTCGATCAAACACGCACATGATGGCTCCGTTGTGCGAACAGATTACAAACTTGTTCAGTTTCAACTCCAGCAGCTATATGGTGAAATTGTACAGCTTCAATCCGCTTTGAACGATGATTACAACAATGTTCAGGAAAAATCAAACATGTACCATATTTCAGAGCCAATAATTAGAAGATTTTTTCCAAAACGTGTGCTACTTTGTTCACTTTCGAGCAGTTCTCATTGATTCATTCAGCTTTGCAATGAAACGCTGCAACACTTCGCGAGGTTTTGGCGCCTTTTTCTTTCAGTCATGTGATCGATTCTTGTTCCGCTTAAATTTCTTTTCTCATTTTCCCCGTTCTTTCTGATTTTCTTTTTAAATAGTGGTTAAGTTTTTAATAAAACAATTATTCTACTCGGGCTTGCTGGATATCAAATGATTATAACCAACTCGGCGCTACGCGCCTCGTTGGTTATCTATCATTCGATATCCAGCGCGCCCTCGTAGAATAATTGTTAAATATATAAACAACCACGTTCTCAAGTCAGGGGCATCCAACGGCTCTTTTAATTGCGATGAAATACTAGCCCAGCTTTCGTTGGCGAAACGTCATCTCAGTCTTTCGTAACATGGTACTGATTAATTGCCATTGTTTTTGGAGGAACAAACATGTCGTTTAGAGTGGGAAATAAGGCCAGGTACCATTTTCAGAAAGCCAACAGCAGCTCAGAAATTCGGAGGAAAAGATTTTGTTCTTCTGGGCCTTCAATTTTCTGCTAAGGAATCTGAACAGATCAACCTGTATAAGCTTACACAAATATCCCTTTAAAAAACACTGAAACAATCTGAGAGTGCAGAAAATGACAATTCGAGTAATAGTTTGCTTAAATTTCTTCGTAGAGTGTCAAATACATCGTAGCACTAGCTGTTGACGTTCAAAAGTCAAATTACTTCCTTAAGCCCAAAAGACATTAGCTGCGGTTACACCACCCTAGGTAAACATGATTTCCCCGGTATAATTTTCTCTTGGTTAGATATCTGGGGTTTTTATTTACCTGGATAAATAAGGTTTACATCTACACAGGGAATTTTTATGGTGGTTAGCTTTCGCGGGAGAAAACAGGGGCAATTTAGAGACTACCGTATTTTCTAGATTAAATTGAAGTTGAAGTCGATTGACCCGTATTTATGCGAGTGCTCAGGGTTCGAATTTCCACAAGTTCCTTTGAAGATTAGACAACATTGTTACTTAGAAGTTTGGTGATTTTAGCTGCTTAGTGCTTAGCGACCAAAACTATTTCAAAAGAAGGTTGATTTATTTACTTGCTGAAAAAAATTTTGAAATACCCTTAGTGTAGATTTTCTTTAAAAAAATAAACGGTTAACTTGTCAGCTTTTAGGCTTGCTTCTCCTCGTATCGAAAGAAATCTTACAAAACTATCTAAAAGTTGTGCGCCAGTAATAAGTAAACAAAGGACTCGAAAGGTGTTAAGAAAACGAAGGAAGTATAGAGCTAGATATTAATTAGGTTCGAAAAAGGTCGCCATTATGCTTCAAAAGTGTGAGACCGCCACAGCTTAAAGTAAAAGGTTCGTTAACCTTTTTGGAAAAATTAAAAATATGGTGTTATCTCCCTAATTTTGTGATAGTCACAACGAATAATTAATTCGGCACCCTGAGTCGAAAGGTTTGGTTCATCTGGCCAAAATTCCAATAGCTAGATAAATGGGATCTTTTCATGGTTTTTTAGCAATACTGTTTCGTGAACAAATAATATCCCTCTGAATGATAAAATGTACTCTTACGAACAAAATGAGGAAGCTTTAGATGGTGATCATTATAACAGGGCAGTCCTCAATTGTAGCACATGATCCCCGGCTCTCGCTTCAAGGGGAGTGGATGTACGACTTCCCCCAAAACGACTGCAGGGCAGGCTGCCTAATTTGGCTCTGCAATTACACATACAAAGCGTCAGCAAAAGCCCTTTGGCCAGAGATCTTCAGTTTTTGAGATGGATTTTTCAACTTCTACCATTTCTGTGCTTTCAGCCGTTACCTTGTAGTTTTCAGTTGTGGGAATTTCTAATAGTAAACCAGCTCAAGGACTTCACTTGGAAAAATTTTCGTGAAACGTACGTGATTGTAAAATCACTGATTTGTCCGTTCTTGCATCCCAGGGATGTTGCATTTTGTGACTCGCTGAACTTCGTTACTAGAGAGTACTCGTGCGCTCAAAATAGCCTCTGCACTAAAGCATTTGTAAACATTCTGGTCACAACATTCTTATCCTCAAGGTTTTAGGCTAGCAGGCGCTTTGTGTCTGCACAAACAAGGAAGAACATTTAACTAGACAATTCAGGACAATAAGTCACTTCTTGATAACAGTCCGTTTTCTTAGTAGTTACCTAGCCGGGGTAGCTTTAACGAAATTTTGTTATAAGCAAGATAGAAAAAAGTGAAGTGCACATCATGGCGCTGAACAATCTAACAATAACATTACAGTAGAATCCCGATATGCCGAAGTGCCAAGGGATTAAACTGGGGAAATGTGTTAGTTATAAAGGGGTTCGGTTCGGTTGCTGTTGTTGTCTTTTAATTTTACGTATTGCTTTAGAGAAAATGGGCCGTATTTCAACGTCAGGTAAACTATAGCCACTAAGTAGGTGACTATGGCCACGTTGGTAGCGGGCATTACCCCTAAATCTACCAGAAAAAATAGTGAGCCCAAGCATTCGCAGCCATGGACAGCTGTTTCGGCCTTGTTAGGCCTCATCAGCATGGCATAGCTAATACTTGGGCTCATGGATCCCACATGAAGATAACAAGCGAATGAAATGTGAGGCTTGTGAGATCCCTGAGCCCAGGTATTAGCTATGCCATGCTGATGAGGCCTAACAAGGCCGAAACAGCTGTCCATGGCTGCTAATACTTGGGCTCACTATTTTATTTCTGGTAGATTTAGGGATAATGCCCGCTTCCAACATGGCCATAGTGCCCTACTTAGTGGCTATAGTTTACCTAAGCACATTTGTGCGGTATTCTGTCTTTGTCACTTTTAGCCACATCCCACAAGCCTCACATTTTATTCACATAAGTGCTTCACTTCTCTAAATTTACAGCAAAGCGTACGGAAGTGTTTGTTCACTAATCAGTATATACGTGCCTTGACGGCTAAAAGGGAAGTTCAAGAAGGTAGTTCGAGTATCTGTTAAAAATCGATATAGGGAAACAAATTATCACGCACATATGACCTATCGATCGTAGAATGAGGGAACACTTTATTTTTCAGTGAAGCTTTTCTCAGCTACTAGTAATTATAATAACTAATAATTTAATCCAGTAGTAATAACACCGTCAGATCGATCCCCAAACTGTACATTAAGCTCTGGTCAATTACTATACTGTTGACTTATCAAAATTTTAAAGTAAATATATGGTTCGCTGCCACGCTTTCACCCAGAGCACATTCCAATGCGTGCTGTGTACTCTGGAAAGTCACACTCACGTCCTCAAGCAGGAAGAGAACATCGCTTGTTGCTATAGCAGATGGTAGGGCGTGTTTGTACGTGATCATTATATTTTAGTCCAAATCCGCCAAGTGATGTTGTTTTCGCACTTGAGGAAGCATATGTAAATAGCTCTTTATAAACTACTTAAAACTATTATTAATTATTACGACTCAGTTGTTCATTCAAACTGGATGGACTGACTGTTTTAAGAATTTGCAGCTATTCAGAAAGATGAGCTATTGATCATTATATTTTAGCCCATTATTGTCAAGTTGTCACGATGTTGCTTCAGCAACAAGTGAAGTTGTTTTCGCACTTGAGGAAGTAAACACGACTCAGTTTCTCATTCAAACTGGACGGTCTGGCTATTTTAAGAATTTACAGCTATTCAGCAAGACTAGCTATTGATCATTATATTTTAGTCCAGATCCGCCAAGTTGTCAAGATGTTGCTTCAGCGACAAGTGAAGTTGTTCTCGCACTTGAGGAAGTAAACACCACTCAGTCAAACTGGATGGACTTGCTATTTTAAGAATTTGCAGCTATTCAGAAAGATGAGCTATTGGAAAGTTGTAGGTCAGTTTTATCTGACCTCCCATTTGTAAGAGTGTTATATATGCGTAATTAAAAGGTTGTTTGGATAACAAAAACAAGTTTGCGCCTAGCTTTATCATGAAATTAAACTGCATGTTATTGATAAGCCCAAAAAATTACACGAATAGTAGCATAGATATTACGCAAGGAAAAAATAAGCTGATTGAGAATGTTCTACTTCGATCTTCCAAAGTAGCAACCGCTCAACCAAACAGCCTTAGCACCAATTTTCGTTAGACTAGATCTAAGCTCGATCGACCGATTGGAACCTGATTTCAGCCTTATCTTTGTTCTCGAGTTTTGTCCCGAATTGTTATTATATCTCATCTCAGTCAATTTAGTAGTACCACCCCAAAAACTCTTTCCACTGGTTCAATGCTTGACGCGAAGTTGTTTTTTAAGCAGCCACGGACGTCGTGAACACTATAGAGAGCCCTCTTCTGAGTCTCAGATTGTTGTGAACAACCTAAAGGGCATACCACAGCCAACACTACTATCTGGAACATGGAAGAGATGCTGTAATTAGGATTAAATGCTTCGTTGATAACATAAGTTTCTCTTGATAGCAGTGTGGGAACAATTTTATTATAGGCAACTGACGTTACGTAGTGTTTAGTATTCATCTATAATTAGAACTAAATTTTGATGTTTGCTTCGGTAGATAGGTAAAGTGTCCATGATGGCCAAATGTTCTTTGTACTGTACCACGCAACACTTATATACGTTTGCCTTGCTATTTTGGTGGCTGAAGAGTTAAAGATGAGCGGTCACACCGGAAACATTGTTGCAGCAACGGCAAATGTTTCCCAGTTTCGCAGCGCGAACAACATTTGTTGCGGAAGCAAATTTTGCTTCTTGGAAACAAGAAAATATTTTTGAATCAAGTCAAGAATATTTTTGCTTCCAGGACATATACTTTGCTTCGGACACGTACATTTCTGAGTCTAACCAGAGAGAAAACAATGAGAAAAAAATCACTGAAAGTTTTCGCAGCAATGTTTCCTAGCTTAGCCAGTCCCTACGGTAAAGTGACGATGCTCAAATTTTTCCCCTCACTCCCGATTATAGGGGGCTAAAGCCCTTAATTCTCTAGAATAAGCTAACCTTTTCTTGAACGGGGTTCGGTTTCTGTTACTGTGATCAAGCAAGGAATGAAGGTCTGTAGAAATGCAAGGGAATTAATTCTCTTAAGGAATGTCTAATGGAAACTTTTAAAAGCATAAGACAAAATGGGTATGTTTTACAAAAAAAAATGCAATCCTTCTTAGAGGTCTCTTTATTTCTTTGTCTTTATGAAGAAAAAGTGTCGTGATTTATCCCTGCATAAATTGACTTTTTTCCTTGACGTATCAGAGGCCATGTCTTTAATGTATCGTCTGCAGGCGTTCCTCTGCATCTTGTGTTTATCCCGTTCAAAAGTTGTTTTTGACTTTCTTAAGCGTGATGGGAACATGATCACTTGCTGTCGTTATTTATCAGGTTGAGTTTCTTCCGTGATACTGATTTCCACCGTATCTGAAAGGGTGACATAAGCCAAGTTGCTCTAACATAACTGAATGAGACGAGGAGTATTTTCAATCAACTGATGTTAGTTTTACATTCCTAATTTCTTCTGTTCTTTCTGTTTTCGATAATCGAACAATTAACAAAAAATTGTCGAGAGATATTAATACTCTTAAATAAACTTATCTTCTTGTTGCATCTGTAGATGCAGTAATGTATATACAGGCCACGTTTTCAAGACAGGGCCATCCAACGGCTCTTTTAATTGCGATGAAATACTGGTCGAGTTTTGTTGAACTGGCCAAACGTCACCTCAGTCTTTTGCTACATGGGACTGATTAATTGCCATCAAGTTTTCGAAGGGACAAATATGTCGCTTAGAGTGCGAGATAAGGTCAGCTATAGTATTTTCAGAATGCCAACGGCAGGTCAGACATTCTGGGAACAAACTTATGTTGCCTTAAATCTTCTGGGCCTTAATTTTTCAGCTAAGGAATCTAAAGAGATCAACCTCTATAAGCTGACACAAATATCACTTTACATGAAAAAGATCTGAAACAATCTGAGAGACAGAGTGCAGAAAATGGCAATTGGAGCAATATTTTGCTTAAATTTTCTCGTAGCTGTAGCTCCTGTCACGTACATCGTGGCACTAACCGGTTGCTGTTGAAAAATCAATTTACTTCCTTAAGCGCAAAAGACATCATCACCTGTCAGGTCAAATCAGGTGGTTGAGTTTCGCTTGTGTGATTTTAATTTCATTGTCTAAAGGGATCGATCTCACCTAAAGTAACTGAATGAAACAATGTGTATACTACTAGTTGTGCAGTGATTCTAGCACTACATGCATAAATTTCTGTTTCTTTCCCTTTTTGATGCGTGAACAGTTTATGAAAACTTGTCGTGAGAGTTCCCTGCATAAATTTATCTTCTCATCTTGATGCATCTGCATCTGTCGAGGCCGTCGGATGAACACAGACTGCCACGTGCTCGTTCGACTCTTCACTTGTTGCTGAAGCGTGTCAATGTCATCTAGCGCTTCGCATTTCATTTAATAGTTGCCTTTAGTTTATCATGTCAATCAAGCACAAAAAGAAAAAGAAAAAGAAAAAAACAAACAAATACATGATTACTTGTTGTTGAAACGGGTGGTTCAGTTTTCTTCCGTGATATTGATTTTCTTACCTGAAGAGATGGACAAAAGTGACAAGTTTAAGCTAATATGACTGAATGTTGTTGCTGTACTGTCGAATGATTTTTGTATTTCATCGTTAAATCACTGCCTGTTTTCCTTTAAATTCTCTTTTGCGAGACTAAAATGTTTGTATAAAAGAAAAGCGTCGGATAAATTTATCTTTCCCTTTCCGTTTCTTCGTTAACTTGCGTTTTTCAGTCCATAGTTTAAAACCGCAACAAATATGTTGTTACTTTTAAGTTATATTATTATATTATACCAGGGTCTTCGTTATATAGGGGTCCGTTATGTCGGGGTCTCACTGTATGGAGGTGAAGAACTGTTTGAATACGGATGTTTGCTTAGCTTCTTACAAGATGCAGGACTCGTTATTTGTTGGATTCTACGGGATCTCGCTATAGCGTTGATCTCTTCAGTTGTAACTCCTTGCTTCCTGGTGGTGGGGGTGGTGGGGGTGGTAGGGGGTAAAGGACAAGAGGGTTAGTGGTAAACAAGTATGACAGAAACTACCTCTTATGGGAAGAAATGCATCGGAGCCACGCCCACAAAACCAGATGCTGCTACATCCTTTAAAATGTCTGATTAAAAGAAGCTGATTATTCAAGTTACCGCATTTTCTAAATTAAACGCCGGGGAGCATTTTATTAAAACTCGGCCTCGTAGACCTGGCGTTTATTCGAACCCGGCGTTTATTTATTAAGTGCATTTTTTCAGCCATTCATTTAATCATCAGTACTGTAGGTTTATTGAATTTGGAAACAAATTTCAATAAAAACGTTAAAAAATGTCAAGCGATCTCACCAACTTTGTCTTCTCTCAGCGGTGACTCTGGTAAGTCATTTAACAAACAAACATCTCTGGCAGGAACAGTGAGTGAACTCCTCTCAACATTACATTTCTTCGTGAAAAACGGAGGAAGTGTATCGGCAACCGCTCGACAGCAAACGTACAGTGTAGGCAATTTAGAATAAGGTGATAAATTCAAATAAAATAGTAGAAAGAGAACTAGTATGAAGTTACGACACATAATCCTGATCGATTATACCCAAACCTCGAATAAACGTGGGGGGGCCTCAAATAAACGCTGGGACCCGAATAAACGCCGGGACCCGAATAAACGTCGGGGGCGTTTATTTTAAACTCGGCTCTGTAGACCTGGCGTTTATTTGAACCCGGCGTTTATTCGGGGTCCGGCGTTCAATCGAGGAAATACGGTATAATGGTGATTTCAGAGTTTTGTATCGAATTTACGGAATGGTAACCTGACTACCTGCTTCAGCAACAGGTGCATCGTTTTGCGCTTAAGGAAGTAAACTGAAATAAAACACCTAGGGTTTTAGAATGAGGAAACCTCAGCTGCTGTGAAGAATATAAAAAGGAGGCCCTTGTTCATTTGACTGTAGTTTATTCAAAGCCAAGACATTCCAACGAGCTCTTTGCCAGAGACCTAGCTCGCTAAGATGGCTATCTCAACTGCACTGATTTCTGTGCTTCTAGCGGCAGCCACACTGTATTCCATTGTGGCAATTTCTCATTCTAAACCAGCAGGCCAGGGGCTTCGTTTGCAGAGTTATTCTGAGGACGAAGTTAAAGGCTGTTACGAACACAATCAAACCCTGGGAGTCTGCTTTGATGTGAAGAAAGGCGCCATGAAGATAGAGAAGACCACAGGAGAAGAAATTGTGAATTACCAGGAACTTGGTCCAGACATGTTCTTTTATCAAGTTTTGGATCAGGCTTTTGTCGGGTGAGTTCAAATAATATGTACTATGATCTTACCAAGAGAAGAATTTTTGCGATGTTTTTTTTTTCACTGCAAAGTCAAAAGTGGACAATGTCTATCAAATCACTTTTTGCGAAGAGAGCGAAAAAAGCCCGGTATGGGGGTACTTAGGGGATCACTACTTATTTCAAAGAAAACAAAACAGCCTGTCGTGTTGAGTGTAGTTCGTTTGTTTACGATACATTTTTTGAAGCTGAATCAAACCTCAAATCGTGCTTCGCGCTCTATATGACTCTCTAGTGAAAATGCTACGTACCTTGGCTAGCTTCGAGCTAACTGGCAATTCTCAGTGCAGTTTCTAATATTATTGTTATGTTCGCAGATCTGTGCCATCGATGTATTACGTCCCCGACTACGTTCCAAGAGATTCAGAAGCGCTGCGAGCCTTTCTGAAGTACATCAGGTCTAAAGACGGTATGGAGCAACGCGAAGCCTTGAAAACTCACTTTCAAGAAGCTATGAGCGAGCTACACAATGTTCCAGAGGTTCAGCTGTTGGAGCTGGTATGAGCAGCGTTGGGAGACAACTCCACGCGTCTGGAGATTCTGAAGCCATTCCACGCCTTGAGCTTCTACCTTCTGAAACAGGCAGACGTAAACATCCCATCCGACCTCAGAGCTACGCCTGACGTTTCTGACCAGCATGACCGAGAGAAGCGCTGCACGTCGCTACGGAGCAATCGTGGGAATGATTGCCGTGGAATGTGCGGTCGGAAGTGTTCGTGCTGGAGTTGGGTTTGTGGCAACTGTTGTTTTCATCAGGGCTGCTACGAGCACGATCTGTGTTGCGACCATGACTTCTGGAGTACATATTGCCTCACACCATTTGGCTTTTCATGCGGGAGATACAAAGGTTATCCAAGGTGCATCAACAGCTTTTGGCCTTGGAAGTGAGGAAGTAAGCATGTGAAGGATAAAGTATTTGTTGCTGAATGTAAGAATACTGTATCCCCATTTTTTTCGGGGGTTTTTTCGGGCTTTTTTTTCAAATGAAGTTTTTGTTTTCGCTACAAATAGCTGAAATACCAGATCAGTTGCGTATTTAGCGGGCTCGTAGCTTGCTTAGAGTCGCACCATTTTTGGTTGAGACATTTTTTGGTTTAAGTAAAGTCTTGGGCTATCCTCTTCCAGAAGATTAGGTTAGTAGTCAGGTTAGTAGTCGCTGCATGTTTGACAAATAAAAAGAGGAGCCTTTTAGAAGGAAAAATAGCAAAGTGTCGGTACAGCACTTGACTGTTTTAGTCATTTAAATCGCGATTGGGCCCTTTCTCAGAGAAATTCGGGATTTGTATTGGATTGATGAAGTTTTAACTGCATGGCATGTATGTTTTTGGCCTGAAAAATGCCCTCAGTGGGTCAGCAAAAAGAAAAAAAAATCTATGATTTCATCCAGAAATAGTCGCTGAGCTTTGATTTTGTTAAGACCTATTTGGTGGAATGTTATGTGACCTCAATAATAATTTTTAAGGCTAGTTGTACTTATTTACTTAATCTTAGCTTGTTCGATACTGTAACCGACTTGTAAGCAAAGGGTCACAAGTTGTTCTGTGCTGTCTGGTAGTATATCTGGGAGTATAGTGCGGTAACGCACTTGAAGATAATTAGAACACCGTTCAACTCTGGCTATGGTCTAGTCTGATTTCTCAAGATGTCATAATAACAGCGCTCTGTTAAAAAAAAAAAAGGTTTGCACCATAAAGGTGAATTGGTGTACCTAATCATTTTTCTATTGTAAACCTGACATTTTTGACATTTTCCCTTTTTCCTTTTTTTGGACTATTCATCAGGTTATTTGAACTAGCAGGTCACTCAAAGTTTCATATTGTGGGTCTTACTCTCCGACAGTACATTTGTTAGTTGGTAAATAGCTTAGCCATTCCTGTCTTTAACCCAATAAGCACAGGCTTACAAGTCGTTCTGCATTATCTGGTATTTTATCTTGGGGGTAAAGTGCATAAAAAGTAGAGAATTTTACCGCATTGTGCTTCACTTTTTATTGTAGAGAAAGCCAGCGATTTATTTTCCTGATTAATAGTAATAAAAAGTTAAGTACTATTACATACAAACCAGGTAATAAATAGCACTAGAATCCTATTAACAAGATCCTAAAACTATTGTCTGATGCAGTGCAAATTTAATTTTGATTGAAAACTGAATTTCTAACAAGAGCCTTCACTGGTCTGCTTCAAATTGTCCACAACGCGCAATTTATTAAAGGAATGTTTGCCAAGTGTGTATAACATAGAAAGTATGATAAGTATTATGTTTTGAGTTAATTTCTACTTCAATTTAGGAATAAAATTGTTTTTGATAAGCAACTGAGTGCACTGTGGTTACATTTTATTTTGGGATCGTCCTCAATGGTACCTTAAATTTTTTGATGATGGTCAATTTTTCATTCCTAATTTTTATGGAACTTATTTTATGGCCAGTTACATCCAGATCATGGGGAAAGCAATGCTCATGAAAAGTAACTTGACATGCTCACTTGTCCAACAGTAAACTTTCTGTATTCTACATAACTATGGAAAGGAGAAGTGTGAGCATGCAAAGGGACAGCTAAATCCTCTTTCCTGTCAGTGAACTGTGGTGGGTCAGAGGGATCCATATATTTTTTGACCAAAATTATGCAGTCACAGACAAAATCAAAATTGAATTCAAAATTGATGCTAATCTTGGGTCCCCTTGTGTTTGTATGGAGTTGGCACAAACCAAGTGCCAGTCCAATTTACTGCCTATTGACCCATATTTATGTCGACTGTGCTCAGGGTTAATAAATTAATTTCCACAAGTTCCTTTGAAGATTAGACAACATTGTTCCTTAGAAGTTTGGTGATTTCAGCTGCTTAGTGCTTACCGACCAAAACTATTTCAAATGAAGGTTGATTTATTTACTTGCGCAAAAATTTAATTTTTGAACTATCTTCAGTGTAGAATGCCTAAAACAAAATAAACGGTTAACTTGTCAGCTTTTAGGCTGTCTTCTCTTCGCATCGAAACTGAACAAATTCTGCAAATCTATCTAAAAGGTGCGCGACAGTAAGAACAAAGGACTTGAAAGGACGTGTCAAGAAAACGAAGGAAATAAAGCTAGATTTTAATGAGTTTCAAAAAAGGTCATCATTATGCACATTTTTTGTTCAAAAGTGCGAGACCACCACAGCTTAAAGTAAACAGTTCGTTAACCTTTTTGGAAAAGCTAAGCAGATGGAGCTATCCCCCTAATCTTGTAATAGTCACAGCGATTAATAGATAGAATCTCTGTTATTTTCTTTTAAGAATACTGTTTTTTTTTTAATACTGTCAGTAAGAGCCCCTTGGCCAGAGATTTTAGTTTTTGAGATAGATTTTCCAACTTCCACCATTTCTGTGCTTTTAGCCGCTGCCTTGCTGTTTTTAGTTGTGGCGATTTCTGATGCTAAACCTGGTCCAGCTCAAGGAAGTTCATTTGGATAACTTTTCGTGAACTTTCGAAAACGTACGTGATTGCGAAATCATTTGTCTGTTCACTTTTGTTACATTTTGGGACTCGCTGAACTTCGTTACTAAAACGAAGTCGTGCGCTCAAAATAGCCCCTGTACTACAGTATTTGTAAACATTCTGGTCACAACATTCTTAAACTCAAGGCGCTTTATGTCTACAAAAACATAGAAGAACCTTTAACTAGACAGGGTAATAAATCACATCTTGATAACAGTCCGCTCCCTTACTAGTTACCTAGCCGATGCAGTTTTAACGAAATTTTGTAAAAAGAAAGATTAAAAGAAAAAGTGAAATGCACATCATGGCTCTGAACAAATTTCAGTCTAACAATAACATTACAGTAGAAGCCCGATGTATCGAACTACCATGGGATTAAATTGGGAAAAATAATGTCTTAGCGGGGGTTCGGGTCGCTTTTTTTTTTTTACGTGATTGCTTTAGAGAAAATGGACCGTATTTCAACATTATGACTCTGGAATCATGAGTATTCACATCAGTCAGTGCTTCACTTCTCCGCTTCTTTTCATGAGTAACACACATATCAGCTATGTCGTAGAATGAGGGAACACTTTATTTTTCAGTGACGCTTTTCTTAGCTGCTACTGATAATTACTAATAATTTAATCCAGTAGTAATAACACTGTCAGATTGATACCCAAACCGGCTGTGCAGTAAACTCTGCCGGGTCAATCCCTATATTGTTGACTTATCAAAATTCTTAAGTAAATATGTGGTTCGCTGCCACGCTTTCACCCAGAATACATTCCAATTAGTGCTGTTTACTCCAAAAAGTCACATTCACGTCCTCAAGCACGAAAAGGACATCGCTTGTTGCTGTAGTAGAGGGTAGGGCGTGTATGTACGTGATCATTATATTGTAGTCCAAATCCACCATGTTATCACGATGTTGCTTCAGCAACAAGTGATATTGTTTTCGCACTGGAGGAAGGAAACGCGACTCAGTTGCTCATCAAACGTATTAAGGTCTCAGTTTATCCATACGCAGCCGACTTATATTCACGTATGGGTGGCAATGATCGCAACACTAAATAAACGTTTATCACTATAAATCTAGTGGACAAAAAAAAGTTCTCGGCAAAAATTGTATAAGCCATGAATGATACGAGAGCGAAATTCTGGCACAATAAAGCTGTCAAACTTATTGGCATTCCGTTTATTGATGGTTTAGCAATCGGTGGGTGGGGCGTGGGAGGGGGGAGCGGGGTGCGCCTTCTACAATTCTTTGATTATCTCATTCGACAGTAGACTAAGGATATGTAACCCTTGTTATTCGCAAAAGGAGAAAAGCAATCGAGAGGCAGGCTGTTCTCGATCTGCGAAAAATGGATTCCCGAAATATTCACCTGACTAACCGCGTCAGTATTTGGTGATCTTATTTTTGCGCTGAAAGGGAAATAAAGCTGAGGGACTTTTCACTGTAAACAACATGTTTTGGATCATCGTTATAAGGGATTCATTTAATGAAATTTATGTCAAAAGCAATCTGACTACCTACTTCAGGAACAAGTGATGTTATTTTTGTGCTTAACAGGATTTCGCCTGACCATCTGCATCAGCAACAAGTGATGTTCTTTTTCTGCTAGGGATTTTTGAGCGTAAATAACGCGTGTCGGAATGAGAAAGCTTTACGTGGTACATATGATCATTATAAAACGGGCACCTCAGTTGGCTCTACATATATACAGCCAAGCTAAGGCATCCTGTCAGAGCCCCTTTTACCAGAGAAAAGTTCAGTTGTTGAGATGGCTTTTCCAACTTCAACCATGCCCGTGCTTTTAGCCGCTGCCACGTTGTTTTCAGCTGCAGCGACTTCTGGTGCCAAACCAGCTTACTTGGATTAATATTGAGAGGAGCAGGTTAAAGGTTGTTACATCCATAATCAGACCCTGAGCGTTTGCTTTGATGTCCGCAAAGGATTCATGAAGATGACCTAGTCCACAGGAGAGGAAATCGTGCTTTATGTGGAACTCGGCCCAGATATGAATTTCTACCAAGTCTTGGATCAGGCGTTTGTCGGCTGGTAAGTCAGAAAAATTAATTCTGCCGCTTTCAGTGTAACGCTATGATGTTAGAACAGAGGGTAGACCTACATTCCCGATCATTCTAGGAAATTTTTAAGCTGCAATTTTATCTATGGAATTAAAATCAGAAACGTTTCTGACATTCTTTCTCTTGATTTTTAGTTGGACTGACTATAGTGAGAATTTGCAGCTATTCGGAAAGATGAGCTACTGGAAAGTTGTAGGTCATTTTATCTGACCTCGCACGAATTTTGGCTTGTAGTTTCCTCTTTTTAAATGGCATTTTGCACCACAAACAGGCAACAAGCGCTGTTAAAGCACCCACTTTTCAAAACTGTATCACTAAGTCCCCCTCACAAAGTTAAAGAAAGACCGCTTGGGTTTCCCTGACTGTAGAATTATCTACGAAAGCTAAGTAACGAATGTTTTATTTCATTGTGTTGTTCCTCAGAAATGGTCCATCAATGTTTCATGTACCAGACGACGTTCCGAGAGAGCCAGAGTCATTGCGAGCCTTTTTAAAGCACATCAAAAGTGGCCCGGCAGAACGTAAAGATTTAAAAAAGTCGCTTCCAAGCAGCCATGAGCGAGCTACACTATGTTCCAGAAGGTCACCTGTTGGAGCTGGTGTCGGCTGCGTTGGGTGACAACTCCACGCGTCTGGAGATTCTCCAGCCATTCCACGTCTTTTGCTTCAACCTGCTGAAACAGGCAGATTTAGAGATCTCATCCCGAGCTCAGAGCAGCGCATGATGGGAGAAGAGACTGCTGACCAGCTTCACAGAGAGAAGCGCTGCCAGTCGCTAGAGAAAAACACGTGGAATAATTGCCTTGGAATGTGCGGGAGAAAGTGCTCGTGTCCTCTTCATCAGGGCTGCTATGAGCATGACCTGTGTTGCGGTCACGACGTCGACAGTAGGTATTGCCAAAAACATGGCGTTACGGCTTCAGCGTTACGGGCGTTATCCGGATTGCCTACCTAGCTAAATTTTGATGAATTGGAATGATGTATAGTTTACCTCATTTTCTATTCGTTTGTTTAATTTCGTTTTTGATTCTGCAATTAATTGAGAGTTGTGCTCCAGTTGAATTAACTCGCTTTAAATGAAATGTCAGGTTAAGCACGATTATTTTTGTCAGGCCTTCCCGCTCTCAGAGAGTTACTACTCTAGTTTGGAATTGGTGAGTGAGTGCTGGATCGTCTCAGGTGCGTCTTTTTAAGGTCCCGTCTTAAAAATTCCAAAACGTAGGACGATTGTCCTGGCGTCTTTAAGCCTAACTCGTTCTCTCTTGGCTGCCTTTTGTGACTCGCTGAAGTTCATGCCCGGCTCAAATACACAACAAGTATTACTAGAAAGTGCTCTTACGTCTGAAATACCTGAGCACTGCAGGCTTAACTAAAAATTCTGATTATATTATTCTTACTTTCAAGGCAGTTTAGGTTAACAAGCCCTTCATATATGCACAATCAAAGACGAAGCTAAAACTTAACAGAAGAAAAAATCACATCTTGATAACGGTCCCTTTCATTTGTAATTGCTTACCTACGAATTTTTAAATTTAACAAAATTTGGTAATTTGCTTAGTTTCTCTGGTTGAGGCAAGAGCTACATTTACCTAACTCGTGTACGTGTTAAACATTGATTGTAAACTACAAGGTAGTAAAGGGCATTTTCGGTAGGTCCCATCAATTGGCATATCAAGAACACTGTTCCTCGTGGACTTCCAAATTAAGGGAGGGTCCTGATTTTCCATGAGAATTATTCCTGAAATGAGAAATAAGTTTAAAATTATTCTTGAATTCACTATTCACAATCACGTGACCGATAATGAAGTGGACTTTACATAAATGGCTGTTTTATTTTCTGTCACATGAACTGGACCCCCCTTGCTTACCTTCAACACGGTTAACACTTTCAGTTGAGGTGGCCGTCGAGCTATACTTAAGGGACAGTCCTATTTGTAATGTAGCTGATTTTGATGTAATATATAATTTTAATTAAAGCGTCTTTGATGGCCAAATGTAAGTTGTACTTTGCTGAGTATTATACTTACTGCCATTTTGTAACGAGTCACTATCACATTAAAATGTGTTCCAAGAAGTCGTTATTCGAAAGGCCTGAGCTAAATGTCAGTCTCACTTAAAGATGCATGCAAAGCATATTAAACTCGGAAATACCCGAGAAAAGGAGACGACAATAAAATAAAAAGCTAATTTCTTTTAATTTTTGAAAACGTTGGGGCGATGGGCCACGAACCTTTTTATGGGGATGGCCTATATAAGTTTTAAGATTTGACCATTTCTGAAGAGTTTAACTTCAATTCCTCGTTTCTCGGATATAAACTTGAATAAGAAAGCCTTGGATAAAGAAGGCGTTGGGGGGAGGGGGGCAAGTCTGTGTGTATATTTGTGGCGGGGGTGGGAAGAGGGTAAAGCCTTTCTCTGGAAGAAGCAAACCTGTTTCTGAATGTGGTTTGGTTTGGTATGGTTTCTTTTGGTGTGATCTGATCAGGCAAGGAATAAAGGTCTGAAGAAATGCAAGAGAATTTTTTGTCATAAGGTATGTCAAATGGTAACTTTTAAAGAACAAATCAAAATGGGAATGTTTTGCAAAAAAATTTGGATTCCTTCTTAGAGGTCTCTTGAGCTTGTTTTCTTTGTCTTGTGACTTGTTCCTGCATACTGAATTTTTTTTCCTTGGTGTATCACAGGCCATTACTTTTAAGTGTTGTCTGCAGCCGTGCCTAAGTACCACGTATTTACAGTACATTCATGATCAAAAGCTGTTTTTGACTTCCTTGTTGACTTCTTTCCGTGATGGGAACATGATCACTTGACGTCGTTATTTATCAGGCGCAGCGGGATCAGGTGGTTGAGTTTTTTTCCGTGATACTGATTCCCACCGTACCTGAAAGGGTGTCATAGGCCAAGTCGCTCTAACATAACTGGATGAGACGAAGTGTTTTTTTCAGTTTACTAATGTTCGCTTTACATTCCTAATTTCTACTGTTCAGTTTTAGCCTGAGAAAACAGCCGACGTTTCGCGAGGTCGCCACTAGAGCCTTCGCAAAACGACGTCTGAGTAACGAGCGCAGAAATTCCATACTGATGAGGTGCACTATACTCAGATCTTGGTAGTACTTCTGATTGGTTATGCCGTGAGGGAATTTTCTTTCAACCAATCAGAAGCACTACCAAGATCTGGGTAGTGCACCTCATCAGTATGGAATTTCTGCTATCATTATTCAGACGTCGTTTTGCGAGGGCTCAAGTGGCGACCTCGCAAAATGTCGGCCGTTTTCTCAGGCTACTTCTTGCATCTGCAGAAGCAGTCAGTGATGTATACAGTACATAGACAACAACGTTCTCAAGTCAGTGGCATCCAACGGCTCTTTTAAATGCGATGAAATACTAGTCGAGTGTTCTTTGGCGAAACGTCACCCCAGTCTTTCGTAACTCCCCAGCTAGGACTATTGTTTTCGGAGGGACAAATATGCCATTTAGAGTGGGAAATAAGCTCAGCTAGCATTTTCAAAAACTGAGCCAACAGCAGCTCAGAAATTTGGAGGAAAAGATTTTGTTCCGCAAAAACTTCTGGGCTTTAAATTTCAGCTAACTAAAGGAAGCTGATCAGATCAACCTGCATAAGCTTACAGAAATATCCCTTTAAAAAAACGGAAACAATCTGAGATACTGAAAATAACAATTGGAGTAATAATTCGCTTAAATTTTCTCGTAGGGTACCCCCGTCAAGTACATCGTAACGCTAGCTGTTGGCCTTCAAAAGTCAATTTGCTTGCTTACATTTAAGCGGCGAAAAAACCATGATCACTTGTTGTTCAGAACTGGTGGCTGGGTTCCATTTCTGTGATTTTAAGTTCATTGTCTAAAGGGATCTTACCTAAAGTAATAAACTGAAAAACTAAACATTACATCGACAAACTTATGTTCCTCTTTCTCTTTTTCATGCGCATGCATGAACACAAAACTTAAAAACATATCCTTTCCGGATGCATTGTACATCTGCCGAGGCCGTGACGAATACAGACCACCACGTTCACGTTCACTCCTTTCACTTCAATCAGGCGATTAACGTCTTTAAAGTGCAGGGGAAAAAAATTAATTATTTGTTGCTGAAGCAGGCGGTTTGGTTTCTTCCGTGGTATTGATTTCCTTGTCTGAAGCGATGTCAAATGCCAAGTCTAAACTAACGTGACGGGATTGATAAATTTACTGTCGAATGATTTTCTTGTCTCACTCTCAAATGAGTCCTTGACTTTCTTTCATGTTGTGGTGAATGAACAGTTGAAGCAAACTTAATTGTCCTGAGACTTCCCTGAATACATTTATCTTTTCCTTGTTGCAAAGGTCGTACGTCGACACCTTAACAGAGCTACAAATCGCACACATTCTCATCTAACGCTTCGATTTACGCTTAAAAGTTGCCTTTAGTTTATTATTTCCTTAAGCGCAAAAAAGAAAATGATTACTTGTTGCTGGTACAGGTGGTTGAGTTTCTTCCGCGATATACTGGTTTCCTTACCTGAAGAGATACAAATGTCAAGTTTAAGGTATTACGACTGAATGTCGTTGCTCTCGAATGATTTTTGTATTCATTTAAGTAGTATTAGAAGTAGTTAACAAATACCACCTGATTGTCAGAGGTTTATTTTCGAATTTTAAAGCTCCCATCATAGTAATCAAGCTCCTTGCGTCGCATGATTATTATGATGGGAGCTTTAAAATTCGAAAATAAACCTCTGACAATCAGGAAGTATTTGTTAACTACTTCTAATACTACTTAACCGAAACAAACCGCCCAGCATAAAAAAATTTTTAATTAAAGAATTACATATCTTTATTATATCCAAGTTGAAATGTCTGCACATAACATAAACATTGAAGAGCTTTTGAAAGAATTTGATCCAATTCCTCGAGAAAAAATCCGAAATGTTACAAACTATCAGAGTGAAATTCTTGATTTATATGACATTGCTGAATATGAGGGAGAAGAAAAAGTAAGAGGGCACCTTGCTGAACATGAGGGAGAAGAAGAAGTAAGAGGGCGCCGTTTCATTAGATGGCGTTTTATTCGAGATCTTGAAAAAGATCTTACACCCGTTTTTATGGAAAAAATAAGAGAGAAAGTAAACACATCTTTTTACGCAAGACATGTTTTTTCAAATCAGCTACGCAACATTGAAGATGGAACGGTTATTGTTTATTACATTAACAAAGGCTCACCATGGTTTAATAATTTTTCTGATGCGGAGAAATGGTTGAGTGAGCGGGAGAAGGTACGTCTGGACTCTGACAACATCGAAAGACCGAACACAAAATCAGTGTTTGAAGCTTACTTTAATGTTGATGTAAAGGTGGTGCTTGATAATCAACCGCTTTTAGGTACAGGACCATTACCAGTTTGGCTGCGTAACCTTTCACATAGTCGTAATATGATAGCCACTTACAGAAACAATTTATGTCTTTGGCGTTGTATTGCGGTACACCGAGGTTCAAGACCAGATCGAAGTACAACGGCAGCACGGGAACTTGCTAAGGGTTTCTTCAACCTCAAAGCTGCTCCACAAGATTGCCGTAAAACATCTTTAGATGAACTTGATGAGGTTGAAAAACATCTTAATAAAAAACAAATTTTCAAAGATTGGTTGGGTATTCGTGTATATGAGCCTGAACGTTTGCATAATAGTGAAGTTGTATGGCATCTTAGCAGGACACCACTAGCCAAATTAACAAATATTTTGACAATTGGAATTTACGAAGGGCATGCTTTCATTATAAAAGATATTACGAAGATTGCAAAAGTTTATGAGCGTGTTCATTGTCGTTCAAGATTTACTCAAGCTTGCAGTCTTCAACGGCATGTCAAAAAATGTGCGGAAGGAAAAACGGTGATTGAATGTCCGGCTGAAAAAGTTGAATTACCACAAACAGTTTTTGAGCAGGCTTTTTATCCAAAACATTCATTTTCTCCGGAATCTCTTTGTTGGCTTGAACAAGAAGCAGCACTTCGTAAAATACACGTTCACCATGCTGCTTGCGGGCATGGCGGTGAAAGATATGTTGAGCGCGCTCCTGTTGACGGTTACAACCACGAAACAAAAACTGTTTTTCAATATCATGGATGTCATTGGCACGGATGTCGAAAATGTTTTCCTCATGATCGAAATAGAACTATTACTCATAATAACCAAACAAGAGAAGATAGATTTAAAGCAACTGTTGAATGTACACAAAAGCTTCGAGCTGCTGGCTACCGTGTAATTGAGGCATGGTCTTGTGAAGTAGGAAAAATAAATATAAAGTTACCAAAACCTCAAACACAAAGTTATCCACACTTTATATTGTTTGACTTTGAAATATACGGAGATAAAAATCAGAAGAAGGAACCTACAGGCATGTTAACTATCGAAAACACACACGTTCTAGTTTCTGTTAGCCTTGGTGACACTTTAGAAAGAGAACCTACTCATATCTGTGAAAGAGACCCTGCGGTGCTTGTTCGTAAGTTTATGGAAGAACTTGAGAGGCGTGAGAAAAACATTAGTGATCAGGTAAGAGCAGCCTTCATACCTGACGACATAAATATGCTTACAAAAGCGCAGCGTTTCAAAATAGAAAGATGGTGTAATCAGGTGCCAGTTCTTGGGTTTAACTCCGGGAGATATGATTTGAATCTTATCAGAGAACATTTCGCGGAGCTTTTAGCTGATACAACAGATAAAGTAAAAGTTGCAAAAAATGGAAACAAAATTATGTTTATTTTGACTGAAAACTTTCGCTTTCTCGACATCATGAACTACTTAGGACCGGGTATAAGTTATGAAAAATGGGTAAAAGCTTATGAATGCGAAAATGTAAAATCGTGGTTACCGTATGATTGGTTTGACACACCTGAAAAACTTGATTTTCGCGGAATTCCGAAATATGAGGATTGGTATTCGAAGCTGAAGGGTGATTATGTTCTTTCCAAAAATGAATGGAAAGAATGTCAGCGTGTGTTCAAAGAAAAGGAGATGTGTAACTTCGCAGACTGGCTGCGTTACTACAATAATCTCGATGTAGCTCGTGGTCTCGAGGCACTAGAAAAGATGCGTGCTTTCTACACCGATAAAGGAATCGATATTTTGAAAGATGCTGTAAGTCTTCCAGGTGTTAGTTTACATTACTTGCTCCGCGGATGTGTTGAGAGGGGTGCAGATCTTTACAGCCCATGCAAAGAAGCTTATGATATGTTGAAAGAAGCTGTTGTTGGTGGACCAAGCCTTGTTTTTACAAGATACCATGAAGTTGGAGTCACAAAGATAAGGTCTCATCGAATTGCGGAACCCCATCTTTGCTTAAATATTCTGGGTTACGACGTCAACGCTTTGTATTTGTCAACCATGCTTAGAGACATGCCTTGTGGAAAAGGAAGGGTTGTGCACTACAATAACGAAGCCGTCGCTCCCACACTGACACAAAGACTCAAAGAAGAAAAATGGTTCGGATTTGCAGAAGTTGATATAGAGATCCCTAAACATTTATATCCAAAATTTGAGGAAATGTGTCCGTTCTTCTACAACAAAAAGGTTCCTATTGAAGCTGTGCCGCAGCATATGCTTGACTATCTTAAACATACAAAAAGGAAGCGAGGAGACGGAAAGAAGTTAGTAGGAGCATTGTCTGCAAAGAAGATATTATTATACGCACCTCTTCTTAGATGGTATCTTGAGCATGGAGCAGTGATCACAAATGCTTATCGGACAATTGATTACCAACCAACAAAAATATTCACTTGGTTTGTGGATCAAGTGACTGAAGCTCGTAGAACTGGAGATAAAGAAAAAAGCAAGGTGCTGCTGGCTGAGGTATTCAAATTGTTAGGAAATAGTGGGTATGGAAAGCTAATCGAAGCCTTGGAGAGGCAAACAAACGTTATTTACACCAAAAACGAAAAGAAAGTTGACAGAGCCTTGCGAAGTGCCTATTTCACTGATCTTGACGAGCTCGGGCAGGCGTATGAGCTGGAAAGTAGAAAAACAAAGATCGCAATCAAACGACCATTTCAGGTTGGAATAGCTGTATATCAACTGGCTAAACTTCGAATGCTTGAATTCTATTATGACTTTCTTGACAGATATTTTGACAGAAAAGATTTCGAATTGATTCAGATGGACACAGACAGTAATTACATAGCAATTAGCGCAGAAACGTTGGAAGACATCGTCAAACCAGAGCTGCAAAAAGAATTTGAGGAAAAAAAGAAAGAGTGGTTAGCTTGGGATAAGTGGAGCAGTCGGACCCCTGGGCTCTTTAAACTCGAGTTTCAAGGCAGCAGAATGATTGCACTCTGTTCAAAATGTCATTACGGTGACGAACCTGAGGGTAAAAAAAAGAAGTTTAGCACGAAAGGGGTGTCGAAGAAACAAAACGAGATCACGTGGCAGCGTTTCAAGAAAGCTTTGGAAGGCAGCAAGGACATAGCAACTAATAGAGGTTTCAGGATGCGGGATGGACAGATGGTCACTTACAAACAGCAGAAGCTGGGGTTGAGTGCTTATTACGATAAACGGTGGGTATTGGAAGACGGTATTCACACAGAACCGATCGAGTTTCATTGTTAGTTTTCTGGTGGTAGTTGTGTATCTGGAGGGACAACTAAAAGCTCTTCGCGGACAAACCAGCGTTTTGGTCCGTCAAATAAATAATAGATAACCGGAGCGTCTGGTTTTATCATAATTTTTTCAATCTCGTAAACATTCAAAGACCAGATTGGGTCGGTTGCTCTTCGCCGACCACCTTCAAGTTCACCGGGTTGATAGAGATAGCGAACACTTAAACCGGAGGGGAGCTTCTTCTCGTTTACACCAACGGGTCTCAAATAAGGTGTTGAGGGTTTGGATGGAACAGTTTTCTTTTTAATAGCATCAACAGGTTTTTGACCAGTCAGTCGAGTGACTTCTTTATTCAACGCTGAAATAACAGCTGGCAGTCGGGTCACCCACGCAGTGGACCGCTGACCCTCAGGGAGGCGCATTTCAACCCCATATTGGTGTCCAAACAGCCGTTCAGCCAGAGTGCGGTTGAATCTTTCAACGATAGCTTGATCACGGTGAATATCCACACGACCACGTCTAACCTCAACATTATGTTTTGAAAGCAGTTGATTCGGCAGTGCCCATAAACTCACGACCAGGATCGACCTGAAGCAGTTTCGGCCACTTCAAAGGACCACGACTATAAATCCGCTCCAGAGCAGCTGCAACTTCTTTAGCCTCTTTTGTGGTCAACGGTTCGGCCTCTTTGTATCGAGAGGCCACATCAACCACTGTGAGAGCATATTTAAAAGTTTTACGGGAGCGTGGTGGGCGATCGTGTGGGAGATACAGAAGGTCGGCTTGGTGAACTTTGTTTGGAACAGGAACATCAAATTTCGGTCTTGGAATGTAACGTGGGGCTGGTAAATAAACCTGCCAAAGAGCTTGCTTCATCAACCAGTTTTGAGCCACATCTTCCGAGACTTTTGCTGCCTGGGCTAATTTCTTAATTGCTGCAAAACCTTTCCAATACCCTTGCGGGCTGTAATAAATTTTTGATAATTTATTGAAAATATGGGAGCTCATTGTATAGTATACAAAATAAAAAATGGACGACCCATTTGGTTGGTTGCAAGGTGAGAAAATTTCGGCGAAAAAAATTCAAGAAACATTGCAAAAAAAATTAAATTCATACCCATTGACAAAAAAGATTTATCGTTGTCCTTCATGCGAGGAGCAATTAATTTATGTGGTGAATGAGTTCTGTCGTGCATGTCCAAAATGTGGTAGAGCGTCTGAATTTGATGATGAACAATTTCAAGAAGAAAATCGGGAAAGAATTTTCACTGCAACTAATTTTCATTTAAAAAGTGTTTTGCGGAAATGGAAAATTAACGAAATGTTTTCTTCCAGCGAGGTAAATTTTCTTGGCAACGTTATTGCTCAATTTCAGAAGATGTCCGGCAAGTCAGTGAACTATCCCTGTTTTTTTTATAATTATTTTGAAAAGGTACCTTCTGAATGCTGGCCCAACAAAAAAGAAATTATGAAATCTATTTCTCAGCACCTTCCAAAAAGCTTAGTAAGCTGGTGGCTCGCAAAACAGGAGTTTGATAAATGGTGGTTAAAAGCCAATCAAAGTTCTTCATAAACATTTTCATATTTGCCTGTTTTTGGATTTTTCACCAAACGCATAACAGTACCCTTTTTCGGATGAGTCCAAAATTTCTTGCTTGTGACACCAGTTGGACCTGTGAAAGCATTTTTCGCAATATCACCTGACCAATACCGATCGAATACATGTTCTGTGGAAGGAATCATTTTTTTTGTCAAAGTTTCAGCAAATTTCGCTACTTCCAATGGTTTATCCAAAGCACCAGTTCCTTTTTGCTTTTTTAAACCCAACCCTAACTTTTGTTTAGCATTGATTGCATTTCTTGCAGCCGCATGGCCCCACTGCCTCTGTTTGTAAGGAACTGCCTCAAGAGACTTAACCATTTTTTTATCCGCTTTGTTTTTGCGTTTTTTCAGGTTTTCACCATACTTTTTTTCACGGTTGGAACAAACATCATAATCAACATCATGTTGCATTGCAATTGCATCTGTAGCACCTGTGGGTTGTTGATATATTTCAAGAATTTCACCCGTTTCTGGATTGAATTTAACCTGCTTTTCAAGAGGATTGTATGGCCCTGTGAAATTATGTCCTGGCAATGTCCAACCTTTTTTTGGTTTCGGAAATTTTCCAATTGCAGCATGTATATCAAATCCGGAGCCATCCAAATCAGGTCTGTCAGTTTTGTAACGTTGGTTTGGTCGAACTTTAGTTGAAAGTTGATCCAACATTTCACTTCCAACTTTTTGAATTACTGGGCGGGCTTTGTTGAGAGTGTAATTTATTGCTTTCTTTTGTAATTTAGGGTCTCTCATTGCTTCAGAAGCGTAATAACTTCCAGCTGCAACACCTTTTTTCGCAAGATAAGGGATTCCTTTTGTAATTGCAAGATCACCAACTGCCATAGCAACATCGCCAAATATTCCATTGCCCTCCGCAAGGGAGGGTTCACCTAGTTTCCCGGCAAAAAACTTGATTTCATTTTTCCACAACTTGCGCACTTTACTTTCAAGAGTTTTCGATTGTTCTTTGTGATTATAACTTTTCGGTCCCCTTTACATTGGGTGTGTGCCGCTTTTCTTTCACACAGTACACTTCCATTGCATATATATATATTTTAAGAAAAATAATTTTTCACTATTTCCTCGTTTTGAAGTAAATCGTTGGAGAACATTTTCAAAATATCGGCAAAACTTGTTCCTTTATTTCTTTCGTTTAAAAAGAGAAGGCAGTAATAACCACATCTCACACTTTGTTCCCATTGAATTTGGTTGTCATTTCTGAAAAAATGTGTCATCCCATGCATTGACATTTCTTTTTCCCATTCCAAAGGTGGTGGAAGCCCAAATGAATCGAAATACTCGTAAAGACCTTTTCCTTTTGGCCAACAACATACCCAGTGAGTTCCCAAACTTCCGAAATCATCCAAGTTTATAATACATCGAGAATGAAACAAGGGTTTTGTTTCGTTTCTGCTAAAAATACCTTTGATGGGGATTCGTAAAAATTTGCACCATTTTCTCAGGTCAATGTTGGAAAGAGGTTTATCTTCAAATTTCAGTTTTTTTTAAACGATAATAATCCTCCCAAGTTCCATAAAAAGGTGGAGGTTGAATTTGCATCCCTTTACCTTTTGGTATTCCTGGTGATCGTCTTGTTCGTGGTGGTGGCGGTGGTGGTGGTTGCGTTTGCATACCTTTTCCAATTATTTTTTCTGACCAAATCAAGGGCCAAAGGTACTCCGATAGACGCCAACATACCAAGGAAGCCGCCGTATTGTGCGCCGCCTCCTTTCACCAAACCTTTTCCAACAAGATATTGTTTTGCCTCCTTTTTCTGAGTAGGAGTCATTCGCTGGACAAGTTTATAAAGCTCAATTTCCTTCGGACCAAAACCCTTTCCGAATATCTTTTTCAGCACCTTTTCAGCGCCAAAACTCAAACCTGCACTTGCTAATGCTCCAAGAGCTGGCTTTATCAAAGGTCGTGCCAAACCTAACATAGCAGAAAACAAATTTCCACCACGCTGCGCAGTGTTCTGAAGCTGTGTCTGGCTTAATTTTATTACCATTCCTTTCCCTGCCGCCGATCTTTTTTTCAATCGCTTGATTTGAGTTTCAGTGACAAAAAGTTCGTGACCACGCCCAATTTGGTCTGGTTTGACTTTCAGACCAACAGGGGTCTTTGTTAAATAAGCTTTTTGAAGTTTCTTTTTCTGACCATCAGTCAGTGCGATTTTGAATGGATGATAAGTTGTGCTCATTGTTTGTATATTATGTTCAGAATTTTTTTTTGAATTTTTCATTTTGTTTAGACGGCGACAAGCTCATTACCAATTTGTTTTAGCACGAATTCTTCTTCATTCAAAACCAAAGTGAAGATCATATAATCTTGAGCGTTTGCGGCTTCATTCAGTCTGTAATGGAATTCAAGCTTTTTCGGGTCGCCTGTCACACTTTCTTCAATGTTTCGTAGATCAAAATAGATAATTGGGTATAACTTCTCAAAATTTGAAAGCTGCAGCTGAACTCCAGTGTTGTAGTCGTTCTTTCTGTATCGGAAATTGATCAAATCATTCAAAATTCTTATTTTAAAATCATGGTCGTAATCAAGCTCAGGGTAAAATTTTGTGCCATAGTGAAGGCGGCAAGTGTCCAATCTTGCTGAGTCATCACCATCGATATCAAATGTGTCAAAGATGTAAGGGTTGTACCTGTAATCATTTTGTTTCCGACTTTGTTGAATGAAGACAAAAACATGCTTGGGGTTTTTTACCCCCGGTGTAATTAACCACGTACCATTCGCATCCCTTCGGGAGCTGCTGCTATGCAAAGTTTCATTCAGGTATTTCCATTGGGTTGGTTTCAAAAAATTTTCATTTACCAGAGTCTGTCCTTCACCAGTAAAATGCAATTGTGGGGCCCACAGCTCAAATTTACGAACAACAATTCTTCTTAGATCTGTGTTATTGTTTTGGAAAATCATTTCTTGATCGTCTTGAAGTTGAATTTCAAAAGTAAGTTGCATTGGTGGCAGCAATTTATCGGAAAGACCTTCGAAGAAAGAGTATCTGTTTAAAGTGCTACTATGATCAAAAAATCAACTTTTATTTTTTCTTCGGATTTCGAAACTATGTTTATTAAACACTCCGCAAGCGAAATTATAAGCCTTAATTTTGAGAAGAAGACCGTTAATTTAAACTGCAATTTTCCGTTTTAATGGTCCGCCATTATTACACCAGAAAGGATACAATGACATCATTCACACACGAGTTTTAGAATGCAGTGTGTGTGAATGTGCCTTATTTAGTATGCAGCACGGGAGTTTTGAGCTTTCACACTCTCAAACTCGTGTTTTGCATAATTTGTAAGCCGCGTTCACACACTACATTTTACAGCTCTTGCGCGTATGACGTCATTGTATCCTTTCTGGTGTAATAATGGCGGACCATTAAACCGGAAAATTGCAGTTTAAATTAACGGTCTTCTTCTCAAAATTAAGGCTTATAATTTCGCTTGGGGAGTGTTTAATAAACATAGTTTCGAAATCCGAAGAAAAAATAAAAGTGATTTTTTGATCATAGTAGCACTTTAAAGGGATAATAGTCTGAACCATTAAACCTCCATGTGATAGAAGCGCCCTTTTCCGCATTCCAACGTTTGTCGCATTGCCATCAGTTTCTGTGGTAGCGTCAGAGTCAAGATACCAAAATTGTTTTTTTGCAACACTTCTTGAAAAATCATCTGAAAAATCAAGCAGATTTTTGATGAAAATACCTTTGTGAATATCGCTTGCCTCGTACAATTTTTTACCTGATGAAATTTCTTTCAAACTTTTGATCAATGAGAAAGAACCGTTAATAGGAGCTGATTCAGTGTCAGCAACAATGTTACCTCCGTTTGCTTTTGTTTCAAACTTGTAATCAACTCGAAAATAACCGTTGTACCAGTCATAAAAATTGTCTCGGTTTGTCACATCGAATTTGTAATCATTTTTTGTTTGATATTGGTTGTTCGCAGGAAGAACAATCGGAGTGTTTAAATTAATTCGAACGTATTTTGTCTCTTCGAGGTATGGTTTACTTCTGAACATGTTGCAAGTGCTTATTATATTTATAGAAAAAAATTTTTTTATTAAATTTCATTTGCCAAAATTTGATTTAATTTCACAAGAGCGTCTGACTTTTTTGGTGTTGGGTTTTGCAAAATATTTGCAAGTTTCTTTTTTGCGCCTTGTGACAACGATTTTTGTTTTTTTCTCTCTTGCAGTAATTTTCGTATTAGTTTTGAACCTTTTTCATCAGCAAATTCACCAACTTTCTGACCCGCTTTTTCAGCGATTGTTTTTGTGGCTTTTTCAGCAGTTTTTTTTGCAACATTCTTTACATTGTTTTTGAGTACTTTACCAACTGTCATGAAGGTGTCACGGATCACACCCGACCCTTTGTGTTTATATCGATAACTCCCGGTTTTTTCATCAAAGTATCTTGCCCACTCGCTTGGATGATACATGATTGTATATTATACCGACAAAAAAACTTTAATCTTTTTCAATCATTAAGCTTATTGCAATGTCTGTCCCGTTGAGATCCAGAATATTGTTTCTTCCGTCTGTCACCCAAACTCTTATTGCATTTATATAACTTTTATTCACAGGTTGCCACTCAGGTCGAAGCGGCACTTCTCGAAATGGATAACTAGCGTTAAGATCTGCTGTTGATAAACAGTATAACAAATCGCTTGGAACATTGTTTGTTCGGCGTGTGATAAGATCACAGTGCAAATACACCCAATCAACACCTCTTGTGATATTTGGAACTTTCCTTCCGACAACATCCCCACTCAAGGTACTTTTTCCATAACCAAGCAATTCACCAAAATTTCCTTAAGACAAGTCAAGCTCATAATCGTTATGTATCAAAGTCACAACCCTATAAATTGACATATCGAAGTATATTGTGAAAATGTAATCACTGTCTTTGTTTGCTGGATCTACTCTACCGGTGTGTTGTTGAACAAAAGTGTTGATTCTTTTGTAATCATACATTCCATTCGGAAAAGTTAAAGTTTTCCACGCTTGTTCTGTTTTTTTCTTCCATCTTATTTTATTGTTATCATAACGAGAATCGATATTATTCCATGAGTAACTCATTGTAATAAGTCTGTTCAACGCTGCTTTATAGTTTCCTTTACCCAATTCGAGCGGTGGATAAAAATTTACTGTGAAATCATGTGAAACATTCCGTTCTCCTCCTCTTTCAAGTTTTGCGCGGCTCGAGTCAAGCAATATATCAAAAACCATTGTTTTATATATAAGAAATAATTTTTTTCTTTTGCTTTTCATTTATTCTACCAAGTTCAACAAGTGAATCAAGCAGATAAAATACCTGTTTTTTAAGTTTTATCGAGTTGTTTCCTGCTTTTATTGATGCAAAACTCAAATTAAGTTGGTTGATCAATTTTTCAGCTTCATCATCATAGAAGCCACTTCCTTCGGTTTCCCAATCCTGTTCATAAGAGTCATCTTCATCGTCAGAAAGTTCAAAAGCAGGTCTTCGGCTCATGACAGCTTTTTCAAGAGGAGTTTGAGCAGTTTCTCTTTTTTCTTGTGGGGGAGTGGACTTCAGTCTATACTTCCCCGCCTGTAACTGTTTCTCAAAAACTGTTTTTGGTACCCCTCTTTTCGCAAAAATTCCATCTCTTACTTTTTTGAGGTCCTCAATTGAATAACCAAATAATGGGGATTTTTTACTTTTTACTTTGTAATTGGGGTCATTTCCGTATTTCGTGATCAGTTGATTGACTGTTTGCAGTAGGGTTGATTCATGGGAAAATTCTTTTTTAACCGGTTTCGGTTCCCCCCACTCTTTACGTGTAGATTTTTTTTCTTCCATCAGCGATTGGGGTGGTGGTGGTGGAAAATCATCATCATCATCATCAACAACTTCTTGATATGATGGTGGTGGTGGTGATGGTGGTGGTGTTGGTGATGATGCCGGTGTTGGTGCATCCGGTCTGAATTCATCACCAAAAGGGTAAGTTTCGTCAAATTCATCCATTGTGTAATCAGGAAATTCCTGCTCCTCCTCTTCTTCTTTTCTTCCACAGTGGTGCTGCTCTTATCAAGTCTTTTTGTGATTGGTTTAAAAAACTCTTCTCCTGTAAGCTGACCAAACTCTTTGTTTATTTTATCCATTCTGAATTTTTGGTGAATTTCTTCTGTTTGTTCGTCCAGATTCAACTTTTCTTTTGCCTTTTGACGCCATTTTTTCATTGACATATTTCTTGCGTTAATATATAGAAGCGAAAAAAATATATGAAGATGCCAAATTATGACCCAGGTTCTTCCGAGAGTGACTACATGCAAGGTCACCCTTGTATGCCAGCAGATGTTTTTCGAATGTTAATTTGTGGGCCCAGTAATTCTGGTAAAACAAACACATTACTGCATATGCTTTATGAGTTGTTAGAGTATGATAAAATTTACCTCTTCTCAAAAAACCTGCACCAGAACAAATATCAGAATCTTTTGCAGGAATTTGCTGAAAAATACAACCCCAAGGTTGGTTATGATATTATCGAGGCTTACGGTGATGAAATCATTCCACTCGAGGAACTTCGAGCGGACAACCAAAAAATAGTTGTTTTTGATGACCTTGTTTGCGAAAAAAACCAAAACGATATCATTAATTATTTTATCAACGGGCGGCACAAAAACTGCTGCGTTATTTACCTCACTCAAACTTTTTACAAGGTGCCGAAAAGCATCCGTGATAACTGCAGTCATTTTTGTATTTTCAGATTTCTTCCAAGAGAAAACAAACTAATTGCAGACGAGATAGGTGTGGATCATGACGCTTTAAATCGCGCCACCGATAAAAAATATTCTTTCTTTCATTATGACAAACCCCAAAAATTAATGAAAAAAAATTTTGATGAAGATATATAATGGGGTATATTAACAGTCAAATAGGTGGAACTAGCCAAACTACGGTGAGTGAAAGTGGAAAAGTGGGTCCTCCTGGCCCAGGTGGTCCTCCTGGCCCCGAGGGTCCTCCTGGACCGAAGGGGGATAAAGGCCCTGGAGGACCACAGGGTCCTAATGGTCCAAGAGGAGAAAAAGGGCCCGCTGGACCACAAGGTCAGGAAGGGGCACAAGGACCACGTGGTTTAAAAGGTGACAAGGGCGACAAGGGCGACAAGGGCGATAAGGGTGATAAAGGTGATCCTGGATCTCAGGGTAGTGTCAGCGGTTCTGCTAATATTGACATGCAAAATAAGTACGATATTTTGCGATTAAAAAGCAACCCTTATCCTGTACACGGTGATCTGACAAAGGTAATTAACTATCAAGACACTAGAAATATCTTTCTTTCAAAAAAGGAAGGCGGAAAGATGGAAGCAAGCATTGATATGAACAATAATACAATCTACAACGTAAAAGACCCAGTACAGGCAGATCAAGCCACAAACAAAAAATATGTCGATAATCAACTTGAAAAAAAACTGGATAAAGGAGCTGATATTGATATGAAAAATAAATCAATTATCAATCTTGATCTTCCATCAAACCAAAGAGACGCCGCATGTGTCGAGTTTGTTAACAACAGAATTGATGACATGACACAAAAAAAGTTTCTCAAAGTTGATGGCACTAACAATATGACTGGAAACTTGAATTTAAATAACAATAAAATTATTAACTTACAAACCGATTACAAAGATTCGAAATGCGCAGTTAATGTTGATTTCATGGAAAATGAAATAACAACTGTGAGAGATCTTGTCACTCAAAAAATTCATGAATCTCAGATCGTTAATTCGGGGCAAAAAAGAGACGCCTTCAGATACTTGATGGAAGACACTGATGAATCTTCAAGTGAAAACAATATCGAGGTTTTGGGTATTGTTGATTTTCCCAATTCTCCACATCAAATTAATAAAAAAGCTTACCAACTTAAACTCTTGTTTGAAAAAGGTTCACCCTAAAAGTACCAGTCGCGCCTCAGTTTTAACCTATATAAACTTCCAGTCGGTTATTACACAATGGTCGTTGAATGGTTTCCGCCGGAAATGAATGAGTTGAGTGTAACACCCCAAGCAACGACGATTTCAATTTCTAATTATGCAACAAAAACCTTCGAGAAGTACACCAAAACAGTTATCAATTTTCACAGATGGGGTAGCTCACCCCCACAACACCGTTAGCTCGATCTGCACGGTACAGTTAGTAATCCATCATTTTTAACAATTGGTCATTTAATTGTTTATGGCGTTAAAGAAACACTTTCAAACGTTGACCCAAGTGTCTATGACACCGCCTTTGTAATTGAAAACGGAAAAATGGTGATGCAAACAGATCTTTCTTTAAACGGCCATAAATTAAGTAATTCCATTCATTATATACATGGTCGTTTAAATACCAAAAATGGGCTCAAATTTTTCTTAAATGGTTGGGATAAAATAATCATTCCAAATTTTAGTCACATATTAACTATAAAAGCGATCTATGTCAAAATTAAAAGTCAATATACGCCTATTTCTTTAAAAATAAAACACAGTTCTCATTTAATAACTCAACCAATCACTTACACTTCAACCACAGCAACTCAATTACAAACAATAAATATCAATTTAATACTGGCGTTTGGTCTTATGGCTGTGGAATTGGCTAGTGTATCAAATGAGGAAATATTACTATTGATTGAATATCAAGTGCCATAAAAATTTTACATTTATTATATAACACAATGCGGGACATTTTCGAATTCAACCATATCGACCAAACACTTTCAACAGAGAAAGTTAAAATTCTGAAAGATTTGTATGGTTATTACCATAAGAAACATTATGGCTATGAAAAGTTACACCGCGGTTTTCGAAGAAAAAATTTTGTTTGTAATCTTTCAGCTGGCAAGTTAATAATCAGTGCCGCAGTAGCCGGAGGAATAACACTGAACCCTGCTGTCATGGCAACTTTAACTGGTGTTGGTCTTATTTTGAAAGCAATGGCAAGCCTTAAGAAATACGATAAGAAAACGGAACGAGCAAATTTTGCCCGTATAGAATACCAGAAAATACTTGTTGAGATTCGCTTTTACCTCCGAGGCGAAGTTTTCGACGAGAAGGCCTTTCGTGATAAATTAAAAATGATAGATAATTTCGTCACTGATCATTGTATGGAAATTCCGCTATCTGTTCAAAGAAAGCATGAAAAAAAATTCGCTCAATTGTAGATTTTTAAAGTAATTATATACACCTAACAAAATGATTGCACTTTTTGCAACTATTTGTTATTGGTTTTTTGAATTTCTCACTCCTCCTGATATAAGACAAATACGATACATTACCCGTGAGTGTGTTTCAAAAATAATGTTACCAACTCGTGATGAAGATGGCTTCCCAATTTCAGGCTATGATGTGGTCCCATAATCGATTTTTCCTTATAAAACTCTTATAAACAACGAAAAATGTGTGATAGTCACGCGTGACCTTATGTGACAAGAGGCGTGACATTGTGTGACAACAAACGTGACAGTCACGCGTGACATTGCGTGACAGGTACCATAAAAGAGCAAAAACCCTCGTCGGGGGGTGCTCGTGGCTGTTCTTGCCTAGCCTCGGCTAGGACTTTCACCTCACCGAAGCGAGGATTTAACCGCTGACAAGGCGGTTGTCATTTCCACATTTTACCTCTGGGAGCGAGGTTGAAATCCCGAGGGATCTCTGAGCACCCCCCTGTCACCAGTAGGGCCGAAGCGGGCTCACCCGAGGGTACTCTCCCACTGGAAGGGGTTCCCCTATACCTCGTAATTCACCGCATGCAAGCCCTCAAACAGGGTTCAGGTTCAGATGGTGGCCAACCATCACCCCCCTAAGGCTTTACCAATGAGTGAACTAATTAATATTGATCACTTTCAATATATATAAAACACATTTTTCTTCTTCTCTTCCTTATGGTACCCTTTTTCTGTCCTTCACCTTAATGTCGCAATAATAAGATGTTTTTACGCATGCGCTTCACAAAATTTTACTTCGAGTAGAAAAGTACACGCTATTAAACAAATGTATCTTCAACACATCTCTTACTATGGCTATCTGCACAGATCAACATACGATCTCACAAGACTGGCCAACAGAGGAAAGTTTTGAAAGAAAAGAAATTTTTAAATGGCGGGATATTTCAGACGCTATTTACAAAATTAAAAAAGTTAAATATAGAAAAGGTAAATATGGGATTCAGCTATATTAACTTTAGAAACAAAAAATGGCGATGAGTTTTGTGTGTGGGCCCCTAAACGACTTACAGAAGACCTGATGGAAGATGTTTATTGTCAATTTGTCTACAAAATAGGTCTCAAAACTTCTGCTGACGGTAATGAATATTTTGATTATGAATTAATGTAACCTGTCTGTGAATATTGATTTGTTTTTTCAAGCTTGAGTTGTTAAGGGGGTTTCCCTTCAATGTTTGAACAAGAATATAAATTACGTCATTGTCTGTGAGTTTCACCAGACAGCGAAATCACGCGCCGTAAACACAACTTAATGGTTGTGGTCCTCTTCCCATATATCAGTGCAAAACTTAATTAAGGTTAAATCAATTATATCGGGGACAGAAATGGTTATTTCATGTAAGATTTCTTCTTGTTTATAACAAGGGTAACAACATCCTCCCTGACAACAGTGCATATAGGCAACACACACTATAATATGTACAAGCCGCTTCATTTCAGGACAGAAAGGTTGTATTAAAAGCTCGTTGTGAACCAAGTTCCAACCCAAAGCCTCTCCTCTTTCAGTTTTATGGCGAGGTAATGTTTGTAAATTATCTCACGTAATTCTGGTGGTAGGTTTTGTATTGCTTCAATAACCTGACAGGTGTTGAATCCGGTAGCCATCAAAATTTGACTCACAAATATCTATCAGATAAAAAAAGAATTTTTCATTCGTATTCGGTTATGTTTCGTTTTTTTTTTTTTTTAAATTGGTGGTTGGTACTCTTCACAAAAGCGCACCGAGGTCAACCAATTCCTTAAAGTCGTTATATGCGCTGTGCCAGTCGTAAGTATCAGAGCAAATCTTTACTAAAGGTATATTCTCAATCGGAGGAGTGTACAACAGTTTATGTTTGATTCCTTGCTCAAAACAGGGATAACAAAGCCCTTCCCAGCGGCAGTCTATATAATCTAAACATATAATTATACGCACAAGTTGCTGCCTGTTATGACAGAAAGGTTGTTTTGAAAGCTCATTGTGTATCTCTTTCCATTCAGCTGTTGGTTGTCTTATCACCATTGCAAGATGTGTAATATTTAAAGATGTGTATTTCTTTAATTTAAATTTTTTTATGCTGGGTGGTTTATTTCGGGTAAGTAGTATATCAAGAATTAAATGAATACTACCTAATTGTCGGATTATTATTTTTTTAATTGTCTTAATTGTTATAAAACAAAAGCAATTTGTTTGCCAAAAGATCACATAAGTCATTCAGCTTCTCTTCTGACAAATCTATAAACATTTGTTCCCCTCCAAAAAAAGAGTCTGTTTTTTCAAGATTTTTACTGAAAAATTTAATGAAATCCGCATAAAAATTGTTTTCTTTAAGGTATTTAATAAGATGCATGCAAAGGAACCTTAACGCTTGCGCTCTTTCTTTTGCTTGCTGCGTTTTAGTTTGTAACGTTGCTGGATCAATGTTTATGTTATGTGCAGACATTTCAACTTGGATATAATAAAGATATGTAATTCTTTAATTAAAATTTTTTTATCCTGGGCGGTTTGTTTCGGTTAAGTAGTATTAGAAGTAGTTAACAAATACTTCCTGATTGTCAGAGGTTTATTTTCGAATTTTAAAGCTCCCATCATAATAATCATGCGACGCAAGGAGCTTGATTATTATGATGGGAGCTTTAAAATTCGAAAATAAACCTCTGATAATCAGGTGGTATTTGTTAACTACTTCTAATACTACTATTTATATTAAACCTCTGCCTGTTTTTCTTTGGATAAATTTATATTTTCGTTTTCTGGTTAACTTTTTATCTCAACTCCCGTCATGTTAGTTTAGACTTGGCATTTGACATCGCTTCAGACAAGGAAATCAATACCACATGAAGAAACCAAACTACAAAAATTAAAGTTGTCAGTTTAAGTTATCGTTCGTTATACCAAGGTCTTCCTTATATAGGGGTTCGTTATATCGGGGTTTCCCTGTATAGAGGTAAAGAAACTGTTTAAGTAAGGATGTTTGCTTAGCTTCTTACTAGACACAGGACTCGTAATTTGTTACATTCTACGGGATCTTGCTGTAGCGTTGATCTTTTCAGTTATAACTCCTTGTTTCGTGGTGGCGGGGGTGGGAGTATTAGGGGGTAGGAGGTAGAGGACGAGAGGGTAAGTGGTAAACAAGTAGGACAGAAACTACCTCTAATGGGAAGAAATGCATCAGAGCCACGCCCACAAAGCCAGATTCTGCTTCTTCCTTCAAAATGTCTGATTAAAAGAAGAAGCTTACTATTCAAGTTAGAATATAACAGTGATAACAGATTTTTGTATCGAAATTACGGAATGGTAACCTGACAACCTTCTTCAGCAACAGGCGCATCTTTTTGCGCTTAACCCTCCTGGCTTAACCCATTGACTCCTACACCGCCCAAAACCGGCCGTACCGCGCGCATGATCCGCGTGGAGGACGCCTTATCCTCTACCTCTCCTACTAGGTACTTTTTTGTCCTCTAAAGATGTCAATTGTTTAGGAGACATATAAACCACAGGGAGTCCACGACAGTTGAGAAAAGGAATAATAAATGAAATTAAAACTATCAACATGCGTACGTTGTTCGTTTCCTGTGGTTTTCTTTTGTGCGCAGCATCAAGCTGATAGATGGTAGCGACAGTACAGTAGTCGTGAGCTCAGCTGTCTCGTGCACGAGCGGATCTGAGTTATGCTAATTTTTTAAGCTTATAGAAAAATACTACAAGGGGAGCAGCTTTTTTACGTAGCAGTTTGAACACACTGCGAAATCGCCTTGAACTCGTTTCTTATTCGCCTCCTTGCCACCAAAATTTTCCCAAACGAAAACTAGATAATTCGTCAATACGCTTAGTCCTGTCATAACCCTGAAAAGAAATGATTTCTTGGCAGAATTTTAGCTTTCTTTCGGCTGTTAACGATGAGTTTTTCTTTTCGTCAGAGCTGTGACCAGTTATCACGGCACAGACGTGTCAGATTTTCGCCCCATCAAGTGCAAATCAGCAACCTTAAAAGAGTTATAGAGTACCTAATGAATTCGATAGCGCGGTAAGCAGGTTGAAATCAAAACTTTATTTCGGAAATTCAAGGGTAAAAAATAACTTAAGAAAACAAATGTCACAAAAAAAATCAAAGCGATAAGATTTTGAAATCAAAACTTAATTTCAGAGATCAAAGGGTAAAATTTTAGAAATCAAAAATCACTTAAGAAATCAAATGTCACTCAAAAAAATCAAAGCGACAAAATTTTGAAATCAAAAGGTTAAATTTTGTACTGATACTCTTAGAACACCGTAGTTACAAACTTCGCTGATAGAATGATATATTTTGATTGCGTATAAACAAAAAAATTATTTTCGAGACACATGGCCAGTGTTCAATACGCCGGTTTTAAACCGTCCGGTGATAAAATTCTTCCTCGATCTCCCTATAAGGTAAGCCTCTCTTTAGAGCTGACTATTTTTCTATATTGGCCTGATTAAAAGTGCCCTTTTACGAGGGGTGTCAACTCTAACACTTGCTGTTTGAACAGCACTACACAGTAATGGGGGTAGTCCCGAAAATCTGGAACAACCTCCCGATTTTGTTATGAAGCTCCCACAAAAATAATAAACGATATCAAAAATTACAGTTGGAAAAAGAGACGGAGAAGGAGACAAAAAGGTGCTCCGTCTCTCCTCAGTATCAACCCACCTTATCTTTTCGTCTGCTTCCACATTTCGCCGATGTTACGCAGCTTACATTTCCTCCGTCTCTTCTGGTCGCTTACTCTTAGAGGTAAGCAGAGGAGACGGCTGAAATTTAGGCCACGTTCCTACTAGAATAGACTGTGGGAAGCTAAAAGAGGAGAGCCAGTTGTATTGTGTTTACCGACTGTATTAGCAACGGCCAGCAGTTCTAAACGATGCTGTTGCGAAGTATAGGCCTTCAGAAAATATGGTAAACAGATAGCCGCATTAAAAACTAAAATGTCAAAAAATAATTTCTAAAGGTGCTGGTTCGTTGGGTCCGGGAAGGTGTCTTTTCAAATTGATAGTAGCTTCAGTTAAAATAAGGTAAATTGGCCACTGTAAGGAGATTCAAACACTTTTGATCTTTGTTTATTGTCAATCTGTAGCACGCTAAGCATGGGCACCAGACAGGAAAATGTAGGCAAAATACATGAATTGTCATTTTCTGTTCTCTCCGATTGCTTCAGGGCCTTCAAAATGGATATTAATTTAAATGCGGTAACACTGATTGATTTGTTCGGTTTCTGTAGCTAAAACCTTTTTTTGTTTTAAGTCGCAGAGCGTTATAGGAAACAAGTCTTATCGGCCGAATTACCGAGCTGCTGTTTGCTCTTCAAAAATGCTACCTGACTTAATTTCGTAATATATACGACATAAAACAAAAGGAATTAAGTTTCCTATGTTACAAGGGTTAGGTTTTGAGATGACATGCAGGCAAACATATTTCCACAGTTAAACCCCAATTTCTGAGGAGGTTATTATCTTCCGAACTGGTATTATAGAGATATAACTGGTTAATTGGATGCCCCTGCCTGACTCAAGGTCCGGCGTGTGTTTTGTGCACATCTTTGTTTTGAGAGACCAAGGCCAAAGACAGAATAAATTTCTTCAGGATGTTTCTTTTCTTTGATCGGGGTCAGGTGTAAACACCTGTAAGTCGTGTAAACTTGAAGCAAGAGTGGACTTACTTTCGACATTTCTATGCCTATATTTTTGTCAAGACAAGCTGAAGCAAATAGAAGGATCCATTTTGCACGCGCTGCTTCTTTTAGACGAAAGGTTGGCATGTTTCATAATCTTGGAACTGGAATGAAATCGGTATTTTTCAGTTAGCTTTGTCGAGACTAAATTAGCAGTAGTTCTATTGTCATTTTGACGCTGGTGATAAATAGCATTCAAAGTTTAGTGCTTCAACTCAGTGAGTTTGCAACGTGTATGCCTGGGGGAGGCTCTCCTATTAAAAAAAAAGGAAAGAAAATTTTACAAGGTATCCTTAAGAGGGGCCAGCATCTCGTTTTGTGGGCATAGTTATGTCTCCAGTAGTATTTTTCCCGGATTCTACCTTAAAAAGGGCGAAAATAATTCTGGCTATTTCAGATTTTTAGTGCCTCAGTGATTACCTAATAGAAAAGTGCTCACAAAGCAAAGCCGATTTCTAGAAGGTATCTCTGTATTATCTTTGACAGACAGCAAGGCGACAGCATTTAAATTATCCCTCAAGGCTAGATTGAAACTATTGTTTAATATTTTTCACTACTTAAACTTTAAAAATAGCCGGCCGTGATCTAAACCAATTTCAGAGTGGCCGACCCTGATATTTCAACGTTACTTACATAGGGGAAAGAAGGCATATAGCACAGAGAAGAGTAACTTTTATCTCCTTAAAATGACCCGCCTGTGAACAGATTTGGGAGGTACAGTCAATGTCTTAAGCCGCAGTTTCAGTTAGACCTTGTTTAAATAACCGGCCCATAAAGGTTAAAATTCCTGTATCGTCAGATTAATTCATGAGCGACAGAACCGAGTAGAGTATCCTGTTGTGCACCGTTGATGTGCACAGTTTAACCCAAGTTTACATGTTTCGCTGATTAAAATCTCGCGTCATCTCTACTTAGTACTTAGAAAAGATTTTTCCAAGGTAATACAGCGGATATTTTTAGCTAGAGGGTTAAATTAGTTTTTACAATTTACAATTAACCACGCTCAAACAAAAGGAGACGTCTCCTGATTTAAAACAAAGATAGATGCAACCTTCAAATATATTATGTAGTATTCCAATATTATTTGTAGTTTCCCGAATAATTTCTCGAGGCTCCCGATTACCCGCAATATCTTCAGATTCCCGAATAAATTTTGCCGTTCTCCCGAAACAGATATTCTTAGAGTTGGCACCCCCTGTCTCTTTTGCCGTTGCGCCAGCCTTGCAATCCAAATAGTTTATAGACACGTGAGAGTGACTTCTGGTACGAGATCCGGCTTAGTTTTATTTTGAGTTGTGTGGTTCCCTGCATTCAAAGTTTTTACATTCATTAAAGATTTAGAAATAATTAGTTGTAACTGAATTTGACGCGAGCGTCGCCCAAGGGCGCCTTTGATTAATTCTTGGTTTTCACTGTCACGCCATAAAATAATAAAATCAAAACCAATTGATGAAAGAAGCCAAGAATTTGTAATGTTGTAAAGGATACACAACTAAACAACTTCACCAAGTCTGAGATCTGTACGATATTCCGTTGTTGAGTTATCTGCCGAAACGTTCGACTGATTTTTGCAGAGCTCAGTATGAAAACGCCATGTTGGTGTCCCTCGGAGGGGCACAAACATGGCCGCCGGAAATCAACGAAAACATTTGGAATTAACTTCTGCTCTTCCAGCGATTACTTTTCTCTCGTGAACAAGTATACAACCACATTAATTTCTCTCCTAATGCTTTAACTGTCCAAACTGCTGAAAATCACAAGGAGAGTCGTTTTTGGAGAAAGCTTTGTCACGGACGCTGTGTTGGTGTCACGTAGAGTGAAAAGCCAGAAATTTAATACTCTGTGGTTTCAAAACGAAAGACGCTACCGGGGTGAAAATCTGTGAAAAGATATATTTTTAAGTCATCTTCAACCTGATGGGGATATAAAATCTGAAGACCTCGCGATTTATCATTTTAGAATTTTATGACGTCACGTGAAAACCAGCAATTGATAGTTGGGGTCAGGAAGCAGCATTTTGTAAACACGGACTAACACGACATAACCGGTTTGAAATTCGATATGCGAGCGGCTTTTCAGCAATTTTCATTTTCAAGGTTGTTTTCTGGCTAATAAATGATACGCAACCGCAGTTTTTACATCAGAATATATTTATTTGACTATTCCATGGTAAAAAGAAGTTAATTTGGGAAGCCTACAATGTTTAGTTATGTAATGCACATTTTGGTAATTTTTTCTTCTCTTGACAAATTTTAATTTATGCGGAACACGCGAAAACACGCAGGAGTCAATGGGTTAAGGAAGTAAGACTGAAATAAAATACTTGAGGTTTTGGACTGAGGAAACCTCAGCTGCTCAGTGGTGAAGATAAAAAGGAGGCCGTTGTTCAATTGACTGCAGTCTATTCAAAGCCAAGACATTTCACGGAGCTCTTTGCCAGAGACCTAGCTTGTTAAGATGGCTATCTTAGCTTCACCGATTTCTTTGTTTCTAGCTGCAGCCACACTATATTCCATTGTGGCGGTTTCTCATTCTAAACCAGCAAGCCAAGGGCTTCGTTTGCAGAGTTTTTCTGAGGAAAAAGTCAAAGGCTGTTACGAACACAATCAGACCCTGGGAGTTTGCTTTGATGTGAAGAAAGACTCAAGGAAGATAGCGAAGACCACTGGAGAAGAAATTGTGCATTACCAAGAACTTGGCCCAGATATGTTCTTCTATGAAATTTTGGATCAGGCTTTTGTCGGGTGAGTTCAAATAATATTATGGTCTTACATTCATGCCAGTACCAAGATAACAATTTGCGTGACGTGTTGTTTGTTCACTTCACAGTTACCTATGGCAGTTGAAAGTGGACAATGTCTCTCGCATCAGTTGTGGGTTTAAGCGCATTTAGCTGCATTTCAAGAGGGCAGTAAAAGCATGGAGATGGGGTACTGAGGGGACCACTCATTAAGCAAAGAAAGCCAAACAGCCCTTTCATGTAAATTCTAGTTCATCCCCTTCCACGATAGTTTGGTTGATGGCGACAAAATCTCACGAAACTGAATAAAACCTCACTTTGTCAGTCTCGCCCTAAATTTAAGGTGTTTCGATACAATTTTTTTGGGAGCATACCTCACTTTTAAAATCGGCTCTTAGACAGTCTTCATCTTGTGGGATTAACGTAAAATTTGCAATACTTGCTGGTTTTGGATTGAACTTTAGCGTGATTTGCATTTTGTAAAAATCGATATTTCCATGACAACGATAAACAAAAATTCTCGAAAACAGTAAAATTGAAATTTTGCGAGATCAATATTTCACTCTGAAAAGCAGATACCAACTTCTTAAACTGTGGTGTATGGCAAACAAAATATACAAGAACAAAAAAATGCTGTATGTTTGTTTTGAAGTAAATCGCAAAAACATTTTCAACCAGTAGTTTTTACATAGTGATAGTAAATGTACCGAAAAGTAGTCAATGCTTTGATGAAATGGCTAGAAAATACTGTTCAAATGTGTCTTTTACTTACTTTTTTACGCCTAGAAAGTTTTGTTGAAACTGGTGTTCGCGATCTCGAGAACGAATTGTTTTTCTAAGATCATTCGCGTAATAATTTTGTGGTAATTTTTTAATTTGAGCGCTTTTGCCAAAATCTTAAGAACGACTCGATAGATTTTTTTAAAACATTAAACACGCGTGCTTGACGATGTGAACAATTTTAGTATTGAGTCTTATTAACATTGATTCACTGGAACACTTTTAGATTAAACGTTAAAGAGGACGTATGAACCGACGGAAAAGCTTGCATTACATAATCACATTTGGCAAGTAAATGCTAATATATTCAAAGTAATGCGTAATTCATTGCTTCGTGATTTTTATCTGGTTTCTTTGTTCTTTGTTGCACTGTAGATTACAACGAAAAGTAAAAATCACGAAAGAATGCATTGCGCACTACTTTGAATATATTAGCATTTACTTGCCAAATGTGATTATGTAATGCAAAATTATTACGCGAATGATCTTAGAAAAACAATTCGTTCTCGAGATCGCGAACACCAGTTTCAACAAAACTTTCTAGGCGTAAAAAAGTAAGTAAAAGACACATTTGAACAGCATTTTCTAGCCATTTCATCAAAGAATTGACTATTTTTCGGTGCATTTACTATTACTACGCAAAAACTAAGGTTGAAAATGTTTTTGCGATTTACTTCAAAACAAACATAGAGAATTTTTTTGTTCTTGTATATTTTGTTTGCCATACATCACAGTTTAAGATGTTGGTATTTGCTTTTCAAAGTGAAATCTGGATCGCGCAAAATTTCAATTTTACTGTTTTCCAGGATTTTTGTTTATCGTTGTCATGGAAATATCGATTTTCACAAAATGTAAACCACGCTAAAGTTCAAGCCAAAATCAACAAGTATTGGGAATTTCACGTTGATCTGACAAGGAGAAGACTGTCTAACAGCCGATTAAAAAAGTTAGGTATGGTCCCAAAAAAACTGTATCGAAACACCTTAAATGCTACGACCCTAAGCTATTGTAGCTGCAAGCTAGTTGGCAATTCTCAGTGAAGTGACTTATTATTGTGCTGTTCCGCAGATCTGTGCCGACGATGTATTATGTCCCCGACTACGTTCCAAGAGAGCCAGAACCACTGCGAGCCTTTATAAAGTACATCAAGTCCAAGGATGGCATGAAACAACGCGAAAACTTGAAAACTCACTTCCAAGAAGCCATGAGCGAGCTACACTACGTTCCAGAGGTTCAGCTGCTTGAGAGGGTGTCAGCGGCGTTGGGTGACAACTCCACGCGTCTGGAGATTCTCCAGCCATTCCACGCCTTTGGCTTCAACCTGCTGCAACAGGCAGATGTAGACATCCCATCCGAGCTTAGAGCTACGCCTGACATCTCTGACCAGCATGACCGAGAAAAGCGCTGCACGTCGCTAGAGAACAATCGTGGGAATAATTGCTATGGAATGTGCGGTCCAAGCTGTTCGTGCTGGAGTTGGGTTTGTGGCGACTGCTGTTTTAATCAGGGCTGCTACGAGCATGACGCGTGTTGTAGACATCACTTCTGGAGCACTTATTGCCTCACGCCATTTGGCTTTTCATGTAGCAGCTACGCAGGATACCGAAGATGCCTCACCAGCATTTGGCCTTGGAAGTAGGGAATTAGTAAGCACGCGAAGGGTAACGTATTTGTAGCTGAACGTACGAAAACTTTATCCCCATCTTTATTCGTTTTTTGTTGGATTATTTTCAGTTGCTTTTAATTTTTTAACCTGAAATACGAGATCAGTTACATATTTTAAAAGCTAGCTGGCACCTTGCTCGGAGGCGGAGTTTTGGTTGAGGCATTTTTTCGTTTAAGACGCCCAGAGGATATATATAGTCTTGGGCTGTCCTCTCCTATAAAATTTTAAATTAGATTATCGAAATCGACATTCTCCGTCAGATATTTCCTCGCAAACTTTTAAAATGATGCTAATAGATTATTTTTCACTTGATGCTGAGGTTCCACTAACGTAGAGCAAGCGATGCCAGTTGACTTCCATGCATTTTCATATCATATTTCCAGGAAGTTACTATGCTATCACACGGTCAAAACACTCCCACCCGCACTATTTTCTAATTTCTAGGTTTCAGGTTAGTAGGTGCTACATATTGTTTGACAAATGAAAATGACCCTTTCATGAGGAAAAAAGCAAAGTTTCTGTGCAGAATTTGACTGTTTTAGTAATTTGAATTACGATTGGGCCCTTTCTGAGCGAAATCCGGGGATCGAGTTGGATTGATGACATTTCCACTGCACGACTATTTTTTTTTTTTTGGTCTGGAAAATATTCTTATCGAGTTAGCAAGAAAATTCAATGATTTCATCCAGAAGTAGCTGTTGAGCTTTGATTTACTTAAGACCAATTTAGTGGTATGATACATGACCTCAATAACAATTTTCAAGGTTAGTTGAACTTACATATCAGAAACAAGTATTTGCCTAATTACGTAACTCTAGCATGAAGCCGCGTTTTCATTCATTGATACAGTTTGATAATTCAGCTATACATGCAAGTAGGACTTATGTATTCGATAGAACACCACAAGCAAGAGTAATAACACGAATTATACCCTTTACTTCCAATAGTGCCTAAAATCAAAGTTCAAGACAAATTTCATCTTGTAAAATACTTAAATATAAATAGTACTGTGTGCAAGTACTGCTGAAGAGGTTTCATTTGAATGGTCACACCATGGGATTTCATCCACAGACTCAAAAGTTTGAGGCACCTTAAATATCTCCCTAACTGACTCTGGGAGTGAAAGGGTTAAATTAAACGTAGATTTACACAAGTTGATTACGCATTAATTTCATTTGACTTCTTCGTTCTTCCAAAGTAGCAACCGATCAACAGACTTTTTTGATTGGCCAATTTTGTTGTGCTTGTTGCTGTTTTTTAGGGCAACTCGCTTCCTACTTAACGTAAGCTTGACCGGGACTATAAACCGATCTCAGCCTGAACTTACCGATAGATTTTAGCTCGCATTTGAAATCATACTGTAGGGTAATTTGCCTAAGCACAGGCTTACAAGTTCAGTGCTGTCTGGTAGATTAATCTGAGAGTGAGGTGCAACAGCACATTCAAAGAGAATTAGCACACCTGCTATGGCAATAAGATAGTCTAGTCTTTTCACTGTAGAAAAAGCTGTAATTTATTTCCCTTATATATATAGTAACACAAAATAGTACTATTAAATACATAATAATTAGTATGATAACCCTATTAACAAGATCCTAACACTATTGGCCAATGGAGGCTGTGTAAAGTTAATTTGATTGAAAATTGAACTTTGAAGGAGAGCCCATAGGCCGATGGTAGTCTAAATTTAATTTTGATTAAAAACTGAATTTCTAAGGAGAGCCTACAATAGACTGCTTCGTATTGTAAAGAGCCGATTTATCAAAGGAAAGTTTGTTAAGTGCCCATGGCATTGATTGTATGATTAGTATTATGTTTTGATTTTAATTTCTGCTTCAACTGAGGAATAAAAGTGTCTTTGATGACCAAATGGTAGCACTGTAATATTTTTATTTTATTTTGTTTTAGAATCTTGATCAATGTACCTTAAACTTTAGAAAGAATCTTTGTTGTTCGTTTTTGTTGTAACGGACTGCTTTAAATTCCTAATTTTTATGGCAACATTTAAGGCCAGTTCCTCCCAGATCAAGGTGGAAATCCAGGCTCACCAAAAGTCCCTCCTGGTCATCTAGGCAAGTAACTTGACATGCTCACTTGCCCAATAGCCCAAGCCTTCTGTAAATTAATTAACTAAGGGAAGGAGCAGTGTGGCCAAAGGGCCAGCTAGAAGTTAAGTATTCTTGAAGCCCTAGTTTCTGTTAGTGAACTGTGGTGGGTCAGAGGGATCTACATATTTCTTACATCAAAAATTGTACAGTCATAGACAATAACAGCAGCAAAACTTTCACATTGAAGCTTATTTGCAACAGAATAAAAGCTCTGGGCTTAAGTTTTGAAAGCCAAATAATGTTTCACTACTAATTTTAATTGACAGATTGAAAGCAGCCAAAATCAGAATTGGATTCAAATTTGATGCTTATCTTGGATTAGCTTAACCCTGCTTTGAACAATGGGGCCCTGTACTTTGCATGGCGTTTCCAATCAATTAAAATTGGCCTTTGGCAAACCACTCCAAGAAACTACACTCGAGAAACCTCTAGTATAATATGGGTTGACCCAAATAACAGGAGCTTAGAGACTAGGTACTGAACTGACAGCCAAAGAGCATCAAGATACACACAAAATGAACAAAATCAGTTTGTGAGGAGAACCAATCAGAATGCTTCTTTTCATCACAGACCAGCTCAGCCATAGTAATTTTCATATCAATTAAGCATTTTGGACTGGCACTTCAAATGCCATGCATCCAATTTCAGGAGTTTTTACAGCCGATTTCACTGCTGTGACTACAGACCAGGGCAGGATTTGCTGGATATAATTCACCCATCACAACATGCCCATTACCACAAGGCAGTGGAGGCAATTTGCAGATCCTTTGATTCTTTTTGATTGTTTATACATTGGAAACTTAGGTTATCTCTGTTCACTCATTTCATGTGCAACCCATTTATCATTTTTTTGTGACCATGGGCAAATCACGGGAGGTGAATCAAAGTCGGCAAATCATGAATTGCCAGTGATAACTCACCTGTGTTCACAAAATTATGATGAAATTATGATGAACCTAGTTTAATGGCCTTAGCTCCCTCGAGTCTCCTGTAGCTCAGTGGTAGAACATCTGGACTAGCAACCACCAGGTCACAGGTTCGACTCCTGTTGGGAGAACTCAGATTTTTTTCTGAGTCGCCTGTGTCATTAAAAAATAAAAAACCTTTCTAATGAAATGAGTTTACAGAGGAAGTACTAAGTTCTTCATCAGATACATAAAATAATTATTCTAATAATTATTAAAGGAACCAGAAGATCTGCAAGATCCCTATTTCCCACCCCAGGAAAAGGAACTAAGTCAAGAAGATCTGAAAATTTTCTTTACCATTTTGTGGTTATGGGCAAATCAGAGCTAGTGAATCATGATCAAAACATTCAAGTCTGCTCACTACAGCAAAATCAGTTGTAAAAGGTCAAACACTCAGCTGATTCCACTCCACTTGACAGATGTGTACACAACTTCTTCAGTGTCATCATTCACTGAACAAAGAAGTGCTGTTTTCTTTACACTAGCACCCAGTCGTCCAGCTGAGATCATCTCAAAAGGTGTAATTCTCTTTCCCCAAGGTACAACAATCACAATGTAAAATGAATGATACCTCATGGGATCCCCTGGGTATGCAAGAAAATCTCCTCCAAAATTGACACCAGATGTTAAATAATATCCCTTCTCCCAGAGGTCTAAGAACACCCGGTAACGCAGCTTTTCCCTATCTGTTTCAGGATAAGTCCAGACTGCAGGTAGCAAAGATTGCATTCTTCGAGGCATTTCTGTTGGAATATGAATTAACGTTCCAAGTTCTGAATAGCTTTTGTGTTCTTCAATACTTCTTCCTGAACAAGTTGATGAGTTAGGTGTGTTGTTCTTTTCCACAGGCTTGTTTTCAGCTTCCACCTCAGCATTTGCATTTGGCAGGTTAGCTTCAATCACTTGGGGACCAGCATTATTGTGACACATCTCCTTTTTATTTCTTTTCTCGTTCACATCACTGTTTTCATTACAATTATTATTGTTTAACTGATTGCGGTCTCTCTCCTTTTCAGTTTCCCCATCTTCAGCAAACTCGTCATTAAGTTCCTTTCTTTTCACCTTTTTTGTCACAAGGCTTTCTTCCTCATCTGCAACTGTTTTGCATTTTCGTTTTCTTTTCTTCTTTCCTTCCTTTCCCTCTTTATTTCCTTTCACATCATTGCTTTCATCACAAATCATACGCAGCTGAGCCCAATCCTTCGCTTCTTCTGCCTCCCTGTCTTCATCACTTACGTTGTCTAAATCCTCTTTTGTGTTCGTTTCCACATCAGCCATTTTTTGTCGTTTTCGTCTTCTTCCTTCCTCTATAACTTCAGCCAATTCTCTTCTTTTCTCTTCTTGCATCCTTTGAAATTGTTCAATTTGTTTCACGATGCTATCCCAGCGTAACTCATTGAACTTTTCAACTTCCTCAATGGACGGTACGGAAAGAGTTTTCGGCATTTCGTAAATTTTTGCGAACCCTTTTTCCAGTAACAACGTGGCCTCTTCTCGCGAAAGAAGAAGCGGCAACGAGAAAGCATTGTTTTGTCTCGGCTTGCGAGGCAAAGAGCCGATCAGAGAGGCAACTATGCGATACTTTGACCGTATCTTGAAGACATCGTCTGCATCCCACGCGTAAACTTTACCGTAACAAGCAAACAAACTCACAGCAGTTTCTTTCGTCTCCTCTTCTGCACCAGCGTCCGCCATATTGGATTTTGCTGTTTCATAGGAAACCGCTGAAGTAAGCTTCGCGGGCCATAAGACACCAACCTCGTTCCCAGGTATTTGCGGCTCAATCTCTTCGGTCAAATGGAAGCTTCAACATCTCCCCCCCCCCTACCCCCCAAACCGGGGCAACCCCCGGGCATTTGAACTTTTAAAGATTGGCTTGTTCCATGTTCAAATTCCCTCCCCTCGGGGCAAAAAAGCAGTTCAAATGCCCCACCAATTAGTCTTGAAATACCTCTCCTCAAAGGCAAATTTCGTCTTCAATCAGAAACACTGTTCACGCTTTTCAGAGAGAGATATGCCGTAATGACACATTCAAACTTCTTTTTAAGACCCTTTTGAAAGAGTTATTCGCTAACAAAGGCGAAATTCTATCTTGTAAATCCGTCAAACCCGGCAAAAACCGAAAAAAACTCACGGGCTTATATACAGTAAAACAAGACGTAAATCCGGTTCAAATTCCCCACCCTAGCAAGGCAACGTTCGAGAAATTCCCCCCTCCCCAAGCGCAACGCACAGTCAAATGCCCGGGGGTGGGGGAAGTTGAAGGTTCGCTTTCACCGGTAAATTACCCAGAGTCCTCGGGTTTTTCGGTCAAAAAAGCCCGAGGACTCTGGGTACGAGATTGTTTGTGGCTGAAAATGGTATGGCTGTTGGCCGGATCTAAACACTATGTTTATAAACTGGAAAGACCACAGCGACAAGGCGTTGAGAGTTGCCGGATCTTAAGTAGACCTGGATCAGTAAAACATTTGAAGTAAAAAAATATACGGAACGACTGATCCTTACGGCAGTTAAAGAAACGAAGACACAGAAGACGAAATACGTAAAGCAAAAAAAATGTATGAAACAAAAAATTGCCCGATATTTCGGTTTGCAAAACAAACCTTCTTCAGGGCAATTTTTTGTTTCATACATTTTTTTTTGCTTTACGTATTTCGTCTTCTGTGCCTTCGTTTCTTTAACTGCCGTGAGGATCAGTCGTTCCGTATATTTTTTTACTTCTGAACACTATGGCAGTGTAGGTTGTGATCATTTTAATTGAATATTGGTATGAAATAGGTGGAGGTATATGCATGTTTGCTTCATTTCAGATTTTCCATTTTGGTAAAGAATTTTATCCAGCGTTTGATGTGAAAAGGGGGAACGATTTCATGGGTTAGGAGTTTAACTGGGGCTATAAAAATGACTGGTCAGAGATGGCGTTAGGGTACGGCCAAACTCAACCTCACCCCCAGTTGAAAATTCAAGGGTATCCCCGAGGTTAAAATTACTGAAAGTTTTATTTTACGCTGTCTTGATCTGAAAAAGAAAAGTCTTATAGCAAGTTTATCCTTTGTTTTTTGTGAAAGTGGCGATTGGTGGTCATTAGCAAGTAATTCCGGCTTAGACGCTCAGCCTTCCGGCGTTTAAAGTTTAAATCTAAGGCTCTTTAAAAAGGATTAAATTATCTTAAATCGACTGGGTGTCACCTTGCCCATGGGTCAACTGAATTTCTATTGATAACTATGAGCGCGCTTTTGAAGCTTTTCCGACAAAATGCACTAAATGTTATAACTGAGAGGGTGTAAGTGACTCAGAAAATGTTAAAGCTCCAGTTCGCCAAACCCTACACCCAAAAAAGGAGGATAAGGAGAGAGAGGAGGCGACAAAAAAGGACCTTCACTTCTTTTCTTCCAATACCCTCCAATCCTGGTACTTAGCCCTCAAAGACCTACCTTTTTATAGAACACTGACGCTTGAAAAATTGATTGATACTAACAGGAATATCTTGTTTTAATTCTGCTACTTGGGTCACCGTGATTGTGCAACCCCCAGTATTGATCCTGTTTCTGTAGTATCACAAATCAGCGGCGGGATATTCCCGGTCAGCACAGCCTTTACAAGGGTTATCAAGCAACCCTTCAACTCAATAAAACAAGCGATTTCCTCAGTTAATTTTAATTCCTCAGGGATACCTTCCAATGATATTTCCTTCAGATGCCACATATCACAACCACGCGGTTGGTTGCGTGAAAGTTGGACTCAGGTGTAGCGTGACACGTCACGTAACAGAGTCAGTGGTCTCCCAAGTATGCGTGACAAGTATGTTCAAACGAGTGTAAACTCGACTTCTTTTTCCTACGTTCAGTTTGTAACAAATAGACCTGAGCAATCACCTTTTTTGTAACCAGCTTTTGTTAAGCAGATTCCAGTTAGCAGAATCTCGACAACGATAACCCAGATTTTCGGTGGTTCTCTTACGTTACTCATTACAGTAAAGTGGTTTTCAATTGAGTGTCGTAAAACCAAAACCAAAGGAATATTATTCTCGCCAATCACAAAAGTTGCAAGCAACTTTATGAGCCAATCAGAACTCGAAGCAAATATGTATCCGGCGTCAAGCGTGGAAAAACGCGTGCGAGCAAGTCATGGTTACTTCTGATTGGTCGAGAAAGTGGCGCAAGTTCTTTTTTTTACAATCACAGAGCATAAGAAAGCAAAACCAAAAGAAATGCGAATCACTTTCGACACTCGATTGAAAACCACTCTGATATACCCCAATGGTCTCGTGTTAAACTCGTCAGGGTATAGTTATCGAGCTTCTGCCGTGATCAGTGGTGACTTTCGTTTTTGTGTGGATGCACTGTCTGCCTGTGTCTACATCTTTGTTTATTTATGGCATCCCAGAGGGGCTTCTCGAGAATTACCAAATTTACCATGGCACTTGTGCGATTCAAAGAGTTCAAATATCCTTTTTCTCTTCATCTAGCCTGCAAATTATACTTTTGCACTTAAGGTATCTTTTGTCTTGCGCATTAAATAATCTCTTAATCTTTTCCTTCAAAGTAAACAGTTGATTGTTTCAGTTTGGTCTCTAATATCTACAGCTCTAGACCACTTTATAACAGATTTGTAAGCTGCAAGCATTTCACGCTTTTAGTTGACATGCAGTTTTAAATCGTGAGCAAAAAGAACGCAACGAAAAGAGGATTTATCACCCCTTTATAAAAATTAAATAAAAGCGAAATTTAAATTCCAAGATAACTATTTTCTCGTTAGCTTTTCGGTGACTTTCTCAAGGCCACTCTATTTTAAGAGACTGGTTCACAGTTACTAATTAAATATTCGGATGAAACTGTTCAGTTTCAGTTACAGTTCTAGGCGTTGAGCAAACAGCTAATAGACAGCTCTCTGCTTCCAATAATTCTGATTGTTTCAAATGCTCTTTGCAGCGGCTTTACTCGATCCTATACAACTTCACACTGGTTTGACGTAATCGTTCTTCTTCCTCTGTGATTGGCCACTCAAGCTTGACGAACGTGACGTCATCTTGCTGTTGCTCATGCATCCAAGACACTTGTTTTCCAGGTCCCAGAAGCACGTTCGGCAGTAGATAACACCACAGTCTTCCGTGTCACAGACAAGGTACTTTTTATTCAGCCCTGAACCGCAAACGGCGCATCTGCGAATATTCACGCCTACAAACTCGAGCACTGTTTTAATCCAGCTGAAATGGTTGCAGAGAACCAAAACTGCGTCAAGACTATTTAGCATTACAGTCTCTTCATTGAAGTTGTTCATGTTTTCGATGACACTTTTGTAAAAAGTCTTACGCTCCTCGAGAAGTCTGTAGTACAGGTAGGCGATGCGTTTTCGCTCTCGTCTGTGGTAAAAACGCGAGGAAATTAAACGGCGCAAGCGAAGCACAAATGGCTGGAGAAGAATTAGGAGCAATAATACGCCGAGCAGAGTTGAAATAATGATAGTGTACATCTCTTGAGGCCTCTTGAGATTTCCATTACACTTCTTGAGAATATTGGACTGCGGTTCTTCGTTACTTATAACCACATAAAAGAAATGATCCAGAGGAATTATCATCAGCGCAAACAGCAAGTAAATCACGTAAATTAGCAGGTACTTTAGCAAGCTTCTCTTCTCTGGCTCAGCCAGTTGACAGGCGGTGGGTTGGACAAATTTCTTTAGCTCAGCTTTCTTCAACGGTACTAGCAGGTCAGCGGCGCCGCTCGATTTGCGCATGTCCTCAATGGCCTTGAAGCGGAGCGTGAGATAGTGATTATCGAATTCGTTGCAGGAGAGATAAAGTTTGTGGTACCTGTAGGCTTCGTACAACACCAGCAACAACAACAATGGCAAAAGCATAGCAAGGATCGTGACAAATTCACAGAGCTTCCCTGTTGTGAGAGCAGCGGGGTCGTCATCTTGTAGCAATTCTTTTGTTCGAATTCGCTCAGGACTCCGTTCCAGTATTTTCTTAATTGAGAACAACGTGTTGGCATTCGCAGTGTTTATGTTTTGGCACGTGTTTCTAGTGCGGGCCTTAGACAAGTGATTGCAAGCGTTTTTCGGTGAAATAAACTCGCACTTTGCTTGCAAATCCCCTCTTATTCCCGCAGAAGCGAGTGTCTGTTTACATTCGTTGTACATGTCGTTGATCTCAGAAGAGCAGATGTTGTGCGCACGGTACAGAAAGCTCACGCAAATGACTCCAGATGAACTATTATCTCCTGTCAAATTATCATACCTCTCAGATGATGAAAGCAGTAAAGAATAGTTGATGTAGCTCAGAAGTTCGTGCGAGATGTTCTCGTACTTCTGTACTTGCTGTACAAGGCCACGATTGTTCTCATTCACAACGACAAATCCTGCCGGATTAACACTGCCATTGTCTGCTAAACTGTCCGAGTTCATTAGGCAACCTCGGCTCACAGCAACGATGCGTACATTTTCAATGAAGTTACACATCGGACCGGAAATGATGAAAAACGTGATAATCAACCAGAGGGAAATTTTACCGCCAGTTGCAAACAAGCTGGGGAAGACGAGTAAAACGATGCATTGAACGCGAGTTTTGTCGAGGAACGCGAACACCGTAGCCACAACAAAACCGATTATTAAAGCCGAAACAATGCATGCGACAACGTGCAAACGCGCCAGTAGATACAATGTCAGAAATAGGAACACACCCAGCAATAAGCCTAAAAGCGTGCCGAGCAAGATGCGCATCTTCGGTCGCTTTTTCGGCGTGAGTAACTTTTCCTTGGTTTCTTTGGCGGAGAGCTCAGCATCTGCCAAACTGTCGTCCGAGCCCTTTCCCTCCATCTCAATAATGTCCTCATAAGAAGCCATACGGTGCTTGATCTGTTCTTTAGTTTTCCTAATCACCGAAGATGTTGGCTTCAGACTAGTAGAGCTGCTGCTTCCTTTCTTCTCTTTCGTTTTCTCGATCGACTTCATTTTATGGCCGTCTCGCTTGTCAGTCGAAGGAGACCCGGGTGGCGTTTTGTAATGCATCGGTGTGTCGTAAATATGCGTCTCGTTACACTCTGAACAACCAGATGCGAAATTACGTGCGGGTTTCGGTGGCCCTACAACACCGGGAACTTGATAAATAGTGCCTTCGTCTTTCGAGAGTGGGTTTTCTTGAATATTAACGCCAGCGCCCCCAGCAGCGTTAACTGTGGTCACGTTTGATTGATTTTTCTCGCTAGCTTTCTTCGGCTTATCTATCGGGTTAATTTTAACCGCTTTAACATCAGCTGTTTTTGGCTCGTCTTTCTTCTGAGAGGATTTAGGTGCTTCTTTCGGCAACAGTGGTCCTTTCTCCTCGCTCTTCTTTTCAACAGGCTCGTAATTTTCGTCCAAATCTTCTTGTGAAGCTTTCTGAGGCGTAGGCGCTGATCGCGGAAAATTTCTTGTGATCTTCGATTCTGCCCTCGGAACTGCCTTGGGTTCCGAAGACGTGGGTTTGGAAGCCTCACCACTCTTGTTCAAATTTAATCTAAAAGGCTTCCCTATAGTCTTCACTGGTTCCTTCTCTTCTTTTTGTGGTGTACTTGCTTTACCTGGTTCTGGGTTTTGTTTGTTAACTGTCTGAATATTCGACGCCAAGGATCTCGGCACACTCCTAAGCTCCTTCTGTTTATCGTCCTTGACAGTATTTCCGGTTTTCAAAGCGTCGCGGTTCGCTGGTTTCGAATCATCATCAGCGTTGCAATAATTTCCTTCTGTCGAATCTTCGACGACTCCTGAATCGCCTGACGTTTCCCTTTTCTCTTCCTTTTTCTCTTGTGGTTGCCTGATATTTCCTGCGAAAGGCTTAGGGTAAGCTGGCGTTTTCTTGACAGTAGGCGTGCTAGAAGTCGTTCGGTTTTGAAGCCATGCGGGCTTGCTGCCTTCCTTTTTTACAACAGGTTTTTCGTCTTTCTTGTCAGAATCAGGGCCATCCGACCCGCTCCCACTTTTACTTCCAGTCAATTTGGCCGCACAACTCTCAGGAAATTTCCCTGTCTTCCCACTGTTTAGATTCTTGCCATACATCCATCCGTCCCCGCGCTTGCGAACGTCGAAAATGATGTCGCCTTTTTCAACGGCCATTGGCGCATCTTTGCCACCAAACCTCGCTTCTTTCGGATCCGGCGCAAAATCCTGGGTTATTTTAAGGTATAATCCATCCATGGCGCTCGAAAGTGTGGACAGATAAATTAAAAAAGGATTTTTCTTTTACAGTTAGGGTCACCGGTGATTCATTTCACTTCGTGTTTGAATTTGAATCACCTATACAATAGCGTTTGAAATGTGTATGTTTATCGTGTCACGTGATACGCCCTTCAGCTGCTACTCCACTCACGATATTGGCGCCAACTCAATAGCTTATTGGTTCCGCTTGATCGCTTCCTGTGAATGATCTTTGGTGTTCATTCGATGATAGATGTGTCTGAAATAGGAAACGTGATGTTTTTTTATTAGAAAGACAATAAGCAAATGATATCATCCATGCATTTCACATTCAGTGTCGTGTTTCAAATTTATAACTGTGTAAAATTTCGTACAGTGATATGCTCATGAAACTAAGTACGCGGAGTATGTTTTGATCTGTTTTGATTCTTTCAATCATAAATATTTGCCTCCAAGGGAATGCAAATTCACCTTTGTTTTACAGATTAGTCGATTCAATCGAGTTCACTTTGCAATTAGCATAAAATGTCAATTTATCCGGTGGCAACGGCCTCCAGGGCAGAAAAGAACAAGACGACAGACGTCATGACCAAAACTAATAAAAATGAACAATAGCACGCTCACGGATTAATGTCAAAATTTTAACTAAACAAATCTAACTAACAAATTTGCTTAATATTTTGACGAATTTGACATAACAAATTTCATAAGTTCTTGTTTCCAGGATTGTTAAAATATATGGAATGATTCCAGCAAGCAGAGAAAGATGGCAGAGCTAATCTCAAAGGACAGTACTTGGCAATATGCCTGCATATACGATAATCCACGTATTCGCACGGCAATCAGTTGCTGTTTGGCTGTCAAAAATGATGACTCTTTTCTAAATGCATGGTTAATTTATTACATGAAAATAATGACTAAAATAACAAGTCTGAATTAATTTTAAATATGTATTGAAAGGACAGACTTTGCTAGTGACAAATTTTCCATAGTAACTTGTTGGGAAAAAAAATTGCTTTTAGAAAGTAATTTTATTTGGTGGGCATATACAGCAGCAGTCCTTGTACATGCATATACAACTCTGTTATGAAATACCTTTACAGGGATATTTGTTATGGCTAGTAACCTGTAACACACATTATTATATGGCGGTGTCTCACAAGGACTGGGAACTACCGAATTCACGAATTTGATTGGCTGAAATCGAAATTGACCGCGGTCTAGATTTTCCCATCTAGACTGGCATCTAGAACGGTCACACTTTGCGGTGACAAAGGTGTAAACTAAACTACAAAAATATTGACTATTTCCTTCTAAAAATACTAAAATGAAGCGCCAACAAGCCTGCCGAGAAAAAAGGTACAGGACGAGCAAACTTTGGCAGATTTAAGTTCAGCTCATCGACTTTTGCAAGCAAAATGTCAGCTAGCACGAACCATTTACATTAAGCGAATTAAAGTTTTCTTGTTTGGCCATATAATAAACATCTTATTAACCGAGCTTAGTCGGTCTGTATGGGAGAATCTTGACCTCGGTCGTGTGTACAGACCTCACTGCGTTCAGTCTGTACTCACGACCTCAGTCAAGATTCTCCCATACAGACCGACTAAGCTCGGTTAATAAGAGGTAACTATAGTCCTGTATGCTCGGTGGCAACTTCAGGTCTTAACCCTTTAGCCCCACTACTGACAAGCATCTAATTTCTTCTTTAGTATCATTATGTTGATCAAACATTCAGGTCACGAGAATTAAGGAAATAATCACTACAGATGAGGTGTGTTGATGTGTAACATAAGAAATATACAGAGAACAGTGAGGAGAACACGCATGCAAATACAGGGGCATAAAGGGGTAATTAAAGGGGTTGTGAATGTTGTGGGTTGAATTTACACTCAACAAAATACCCCTCCCCCCACCCCACACACACACACACACACACACACACCTCTAAAAACAACAACAACAACCGAGAAAGTTATGGGTGTGTTGCACAAAGCAGCCAAGTGAGAAGAAAAAACCTATATTCAGAGTAACCTGCATCAAAATAGTGCAGCCTGACTTTCCTGTTGCAGTGTTTATTACACTGGTTGTTCTAACTTTTGAGTCTGTGGATGAATATCATAAAGTGTGACCATCTAAATGAAAGCTACATGTACTTAGTGGTACTTTTATACTTTGGAAGTGTTTGTTATACCAGACAAGGTGGTTCTAACTCTCTGAGTCTATGGATGAAATTGTCTAGTATGCAGTTGTTTTTATTGGTGCTTTTTATTACATTCTAGAAGATGACTATTGCTTTTTCATTGTTTTTTTTTGTATAAATGTGTTAGTTTCAAACAGAATTGGAAGGGGGGGGGCAGATTTAACCCAAAAGTTACTAATTCTGTAAGGGTAATTCATAATAAATTATAGCTTCGTACCCGTCATTATTTTGCCTTCATTTTGCTGCACAAAACCATATTTTGGGATTGATGTAAGACCTTTAAATTTCCTCACAAGAAGAAAGGTTATTTTGATTTTCAGTGTTCCATTTTTCAACATTAACACTAAAACCTACATGTATGCAGGCATTTCTTCTGACCTTCCAGTCCAATGGGGGGGGGGGGGGGCTACACCATAACTTTCCAGACCCTCCAGACCCTCCAGCGCTCCTCCAGCGCTCTCCAACTGTGTAGTTTTTATACAGAATGAGCCTTTATGTCTCAAGGACATATCATCACATAAAACACCAGTAGACAATACTGATAGCCATCCTGAACCCAAAGTAGAGCAGTGTGGTCCTAGCTTTTTAGTATGCAAATAAAATCCTCTGGTGTGAGCAACAACAAATTCTGATATGTTGTTGGTGTTGTAGTAAGCTCATTATTACTATTTTTTCAATTTTGATTTTGTATGGGAGCGCACTCTACGTTGATTATGTACATCAACTCTGTAGCTACAGATTAAGTCAATTTTTTCACGCTTTGAGTCGTAACTGCGTCTAAATTAGATGAAATAACTTAATAAAGTGAATGAAAAGTATGTGAAACACTTTTCTTGTGGTGACTAAAGAGAAAAAAATGGGTGTGGAGTTCTTTGCAAGGCGGAAATTTCCACAACACCTGTTGACGATCGACGTGATGCGATAAATTTTTCGGATTTCGGAGAGTAAAATATTCCTTCAAACTTAAGTTAATGAGAATATCAATGCTAATTCACGTTACACCATAAATTTTACAGCGTTGCATTAAACAATCTTTCCCATGCAATGAACATACGCTTACCTCCAACGTGGAAAACCCTGAGCGCACACAAACAGCTGTTGTTCGTCCACCATGTTGTTTTGCACGTTGGCCGCATGACCTGAGGCCGCGATATCATTGGCTTGCGTTTACAACAGAGCATGCGCTGCAGCGTAGCTACTGCTTCCTGTTTCAAAATGGCGTCTCGGTTGGCAGTGGACATTGCGATCGAAAGTCTTCTAGAAAACGAAGTGGAGGAGATTTCTAGAGATGGACAAGAGAAATATGTACCGTAAGTATCAGTGGTCCTATCTGCAAAAAATATGGGGCGTGTTGGCCATATGGAAGACGTGAACCTTATCGAATCGGAAATGGCTCGAAGGGTTTGTATCGCGATTCAGCTACATCGCGATGAGTCGTTTCACTCCTACTTTGCTGTCTTCCCCTGGTTGGTCGGCAAATGAGTAGTGCAATAGCAGGGGATTCACACGTCATTAATTTTATTTTCTTGCTCCAGCATAAATTAATTTATTATCTCAAACAACGCACCAGTCATTTGAAACCCCCCCCCCCCCCTCGGGCATGACCGAGGGAATTTACTTTTTATGCAAATGAAAGCCAGTGAACTCCCCGGTCCCTGGGGCAAAAGTGAATGGTGAACTCCCCCACCCCCATATGTCCAACATGCAGGGTACTCACTTTTAAATGTCAACTCGTAACAAGGGATGTCAAATATGATGATAGCCGTGAAATGAAAACGTTGATTTGGGAGCAGCCATGGCAGCACTTGAAACCCCTCGATTGACAAGAAAAGGCGACTATTTCAACATCATCTTTCTATTTTACATCTTGATGTCACAAAATGCAAGATCACAACAAATTACAACTCATGTTTTAGCAATGCAGTCTTCTGAAGTTAGAATAACTCAAGCTTAACAAATGTATTTCTTGTCAAAATGAAAGTAGGTCACAAAGAAGCAATCCCCGGTTAGACATTAATCGAAACAGCACAAAAGAATGCGTAACTTAATCGTTAATATTAACACAAAAGCTTAAGTTGTTCATCGATAGGTCAAGTCAGTGAGTTTAAATCCATACTATTTTAATATCTATGTATAAAATATCATTGAAAATATGCCCACCTTTCCTTACTAGACTTAAGAAATCTTCGGCTACAACAGCCTTTTTTAAACTGGAAAGACACGAAACAGGGCATTTTATTTTGAGGCTTTGTATCGTATTCCCCGTCTACCGGGGGACGAAAATGGAGTGAATATGAAGTCAAAGTCCCCGCATTACCCCGGTCATGCTCGAGGGGGGGGGGGACCAGGGAGTTTCAAATGACTGGTGCATAAGGCCAAGCAAAAAAAAAATAGTAATAAATAAATATTAAGCTTAAGGTGGCTCGAAAGGGTTTTTAAATGTTATAAACCTTTAGAAACGAGGAAAGATTACAAAGAAATATTTCCGAGCTTGTGGGCAATCTACATGTATGAATATCTTGACAATTCTTTTGTTGGGCAATACTTTAAGGTTGGTTGTGACATAGCCATTTCCATGACAACCCTAAAGGTCTACAAAAAGAACCCCCAAATTTCAGTTTTTGCCAATTATTTGACAAACTAAGTTGGTGACCTACCCTTTTTATTGCATTTTTAGAAAGCTCTCTTAATTCTTTAACTTCTCTGATGGTATGACAAAACGTTATTCAGTAGAACTCAAGTTATATTGAAAAAACCATTTTTTGAAATACAAAAAATTCCACTGAATAACTTTCTTTCAAAAGCTTCTGTTTGAATTGGCACACTTAGCATGCAAAAAATCAGGGTGGGCCACTGAGCAAAATTTCGAGATAAACACTAATGTTTCGTGCAAGTTTTATTTCTGGTTTGCGCGACTTCACGCGGCATTTAACTTCCGGTATTTTACGCGCGCGACTTACAATAGAAATTTGGATTCACTTAGCTGACATGTGTGTTCTAGCTGTAGGCTACGCACGCGCGGGTAAAGACCCTTTCGAGCCTCCTTAAATGTTTATCGTCCGGGTTTTTGAAAAAAAAAGAGAGAGCGCCCCACCTTTTTGTTATTTCCAACATTTTTATTGTTTCCAAATAAATGCTCCTTTTAGAAGGTAATTAAGGTTAGAGTTCTGTGGTCAAGTATTGATAAGGTATTAATTACAATGTATTATTATCGGACACAATAATTATTGTTTATCGGGCAGCACAAAAAAGTTGTTTTGTATGTCAACATAAGGCAGAAATCTGAAAAGCAAAGGAATGCAATATTAGTTAGCACAAAGAAAAGACTCAATAAAACAAGTTTTGTTTATTCTTTGAAAAGACGAACAAAACTAAAACACTCTTTCCTTCCCATGAAAACTTTGCCACGGTTTAAGTGTGTACCCACATTTTGTGGGTCAATTATTATTCATATATTCCTGCTATTGTTCTTTCTCATTGAATATTCATAATTCACGGACTGATTACTTTCCGAAAATGTGGCTGGCTGTTCACGAGCGCAAACGCTTTGATGTTAGGTGCAATATTTTTGCTTTGTTTCAAGATTTCTGCTTGATTGGTTTTTTCAAATCCTATTGTTTATGCAGATATTAATTTATTTTGTAAGAAAGGTCGCGAAAAGCTTAAAGCATGCACGTGGAAAGGCTGGGAAATTGACATGAACACAATGCGCAGCGTGAACAATCGAAAACACTCGCAAACGTTCTATTATATGGAATGATTTCCATCAATAAATTTGCTCCTTTTGCCAATTCCAGTGGTTATTTGATGTTCAGCTACATTTTTGACGTCTCACATTGTTAACATTATGGCACTTTGATGAGTCTAAGTGAATATGCTCGATTATTTATAAAGTCGGCCCGTTAACCGTATCTGATTGTTAAGCTTAAATAAACTAATATAAAGAAAAGCTTAGCGAACGGTCAGTAACGAATAACTACAAATAAATATTTCGGTTTGTACGCTTTCAAATCGATTTCCACCTCATGAACGAAAGCAAATTCATTCAGACGTGACCGAAGACATGTCACCGCGGTTCTCACCGCCGGCGGCAAATTGCATTGTAATTTCCCCAATAAAGCGTTTCTCCAGCAAAACTGAACGAAAAATCCTCTTTAAACGCTCATTCTCAAGCTTGCAAAACACATCTGAATAATAAACCGATATTACCTTTGTCACTTTTGAGCGAACCGTTTTTAGATGGAAAGAGATGGAAACGCGAGGTGACATTTTTTTTTTGAGAACACCACGCTTCAAAGAACAAAAGGATACGCACTTGAGGGACCGTAATGAGGCCCCATTGTTGGATCCTTTTGAAATACATCCACAGAATCGCCACCCAAAAGTCACAAGTCCTATTCATTCGTTTGAACCCAATAAATCCGAAGTTACTCAGCTCTTTCATCTGAGCAAACTCGACAATAACTCGAAGCTTACCAACAAGTAAATTAAGGGGCCTTCAGTGTCAAGTAGCCAGCGGTATGCCCCATTTTTGAACAGCACATTTAAACCGGGCAAAAGTTGTAATGCTGCAAAGCCTGATAGCGCATAAAATGAGCATTGAAATTTTCATGCGCAAGGGTTATCCTTGAAAAAACACCGGAAAACAAGGACCAATTCACTTAAAACTTTCATTTTGTATCCCAGAACTCTTAGCGGCCTCTCTTATCGGATGCATGCATCAGGGCCACTACGAAAGGAAATTAAAAAGATGTTAAACAGCTTGGCTGTGTTTTGAAACAGCCTTACCTGTGTTTGAAGCCTATATTTCTTGTTTGAAACCATCTGGGATGAGTTAGAGAGCAGTAGGCATCAACAGGTTTGATTCGCACTGCGAGTGCATGATGTTATGTACGTTGATTCAACTTTGCTCAACTTTGCAAGACTTCCTCTGGCGTCCGTGAATAAATTGATTTTCCGTGAATAAACGTGTGATCCCTCTTTCGCGTCGTGCATTTGTTTAAATATTGTACATTAGGGATTGATCGATGTGAGAATTATTTATTATTATTCCTAAGTTTCAAAAGGGACGACAAAATGACAAAAACACAAACATCCATGCTCATACTGACCACATAAAGCAGTTTGGCGAAAAGTGTCCTACAACATGTATTACTACTTCAATTGCAATGCCAGATATTGTTTAAACAAGCCTTGGTTTATTTGAGAAATCTCAACAAGTAGAGAGGACTGCTACATCAATAGAACTCAGTAGTAATTAATGTCACGTTTAATATAAAGCTTGCCTGTGTTGTTCGAATATCACTGCTTTTTCTATCATCAAACTCTCCCGAAGCAAACTGGCTAATTAAATTAATTTTGCAAGGTAACTGACCTTTCCAGTATGGAACTACATGTACAGTGTAGCATACCAAGGCTTTAAAGTTATTTTTGGCCTTAGTGCATATCAAATGCAAAGAAAAACCATGTTTCTTTCCCAGTTCCTTTTATATATACACAAAATTCTTAATAAGCAAAGACTCCAATTGAGGGGGGTAAATGGAAACAAAGTGAAGGTAATACCTGTGGTTTTTCTTCTATTTTAATAAAATAACAAATAATAATTTTAAAAATGAGGCAGTCCCAAAAACCGACGCGGGCTGGGATGATAAATTTTTTTTTTTACGTGGCCTAAGTAATTTGCTAATGCTTAAATTTAGGTCTTAAGATGTGGTCTTTCTAATAGTGGGGGACGGGGGTTGTTTGGTAACTATATTTTTCAGTTGCTTTTTCTGTTCCAAAAATTCTCACCAGGAAGGACTCAATCACATCCTCAATTTTCCCTAGAAAATCACAAAGTAAATATATTTACCAAGTACTATTGACTAGCCTGCGTGCAGACGTCTCCTATTTCCTTCCACCCGCGGAAATGGGATGTCTGCGAAACGGTGTCACTAATCGTGTTCCAGTATCCTGCTGTTTTTCAGGAATTTGTGGAAAGTGCTTTTATTGGATGCTTGACAATAGCCACTGTTAGAAACAACTCTGATTGGCTATGGTCGGGAAATGCTCGAGATAATGTATGCGATCTACATTTAGCGGGGTTTTCCATTGATCAAAACATGTCCGATTGTGTGTTGTGTTTCTCGACTATTCTGAAAAACAACAACAGAAACCTTGTGAAAAGTCGCAGTGAATTTAAAGTTCAGGAAGAAATCCTTTCTCTTCAGTTCATCGTGCACGAAACATCGCCATATATTTGAGGATCGTGCGTGGGAAAGTTGCGAAAGTGGAGAGGTCTTGACGCCAACGTGAGAAAAATCGAGGACGAACTTTTTAGCGATTATAGTTCCAAAGCTTTCAAGGCAGGACTTACAGTAAAAAAAGGATCGAGACACTAGGAAAGGACAGCGTAGGAACTTCGGCTTCTCCCGAGAAGCGAATTCATTTGGAGGAGTCGGTAGATCTTTCGTCGAACGATCTCAATTCGCTGGTTACGTCAACTCCTGTGAAAGCCGTTCGCAATGCTTCTGTGAGAAAAATTCAGATTCGTCCTCTTAGTCCTGTTCGACCTCCGATCATGGAGCGATCAGAGGGAAACGATTCTGGCACAGAAAACATGTGTTATAACAATTTATGCGAAATTTAAAACCCGAACAGCAGGATACTGGAACACGATTAGCGACGCCGTTTCGCAGACGTCCCTTTTCCGCGGGTGGAAGGAAATAGGAGACGTCTGCACGCAGGCTAACTATTGACTACAGCATGTTTTTGCTCTTTTAACATATTCTCTCACTGGTTGTTTAGCTGTTTTAGATGAAGTTGTAAGGTAAGGTAAGGTAAGGTAAAGTTGCACATGAGCCAAGGAAGCCCACATGGCCGGAGCTTATCCCGGTTTCTGTGGCATGAAGCAGCTGAGAGTATTGCTACTCCCCCCTGGATGGGATGCTAGTCCAGTACACCAGTACCCACTTATACACCTGGGTGGAGAGAGACAATATGGGATAAAGTTTCTTGTCTAAGGAAACAGTGTTTACAATGACAGGGACTGGGCGATGATGAGCACAAACTGTAAGCATGGGTTTAATGTCATAACATAAAACAAAAAAAGTCTAATCTTATCAATGGTGAAAGGGCTGAAAAGGAAGAGTGGTTACCAGTCTTTGAAATGTTTAGGAGCCAAGGGACTCCTGAAAAAAAAAAGAAACAGTTACATGTTATTTCATGCCCGCCCCGATTTGGAAAAAATGGAAAGTGCTAATTAATATAAACCCTGGCCTGTGGCTTACATCAGGTTGTGTTAAGCATGCATACCATTTTCAATCTCTCAATTGAAAACCGCAAATGTAAGTATCTTCTTGACTCTTTGTTTCAATCTCATGAATTTATTGTTTTGTATCCCTTATAGGCAGCTATCCATGTCAGAGCAGCTCGCTAAGTTGGCACACAAAATTGACTTTTTATCAGATGTAAAAGGACATGAAGATGAGAGAGATAAAGAGGAGGAAGAGAAATCTCTAGTCACCTTTCAACCGTCACTTTGGCCCTGGGATTCTGTTAGGGAAAACCTAAGGTAATGTTCCAGAAATCATCGCGTGTCAGTGCTTACAATGGGAATTCTTCATCAGAAATGTGGCGGTCCTAATCTTGAAGTTGCCTACATGTACATGTAGTTATTAAAAGAACGAGAACAACAACAACAATAACAAGAAAGCAGAAGCTTTCATTTGGTAAAAAAAGATTGAACAGTGTGGATCACCGGTAGAAATTCTGAACTTTTTTAAGTTTGGGAGAGAGTAATTATTATTGGCATTTGAACCCTTCTTGCACCAAGGCAATGTTCTGCTTTTGGTTTTGTTGATTAGACAGGATTATTACCCTTCAGGCCACAGTACTGATCAGCATCAAATTTCTCCTCATCATATCAGTGCATTATTAATAACACACACAACATGAGAATTAAAGAAATGATCCCAAAAGGAGAATCGTCTTGATATTTTGTTTAAACAAACTTGCTCGCCCAACTACGTTGTGTAACTCACCAAAATATAAGGAGGCCAGTAAGGAGAATTTGTATCATGATGCTGGGGCTTAGGGGTTAAAAGGCGTGTTATTTTGAAAGTGATATTGCGCCACCTTAGGTAATGTCATCTACCTTAAAGTGCTACTATGATCAAAAAATCACTTTTATTTTTTCTTCGGATTTCGAAACTATGTTTATTAAACACTCCCCAAGCGAAATTATAAGCCTTAATTTTGAGAAGAAGACCGTTAATTTAAACTGCAATTTTCCGGTTTAATGGTCCGCCATTATTACACCAGAAAGGATACAATGACGTCATACACGCAAGAGCTGTAAAATGTAGTGTGTGAACGCGGCTTACAAATTATGCAAAACACGAGTTTGAGAGTGTGAAAGCTCAAAACTCCCGTGCTGCATACTAAATAAGGCACTTTCACACACACTGCATTCTAAAACTCGTGTGTGAATGATGTCATTGTATCCTTTCTGGTGTAATAATGGCGGACCATTAAAACGGAAAATTGCAGTTTAAATTAACGGTCTTCTTCTCAAAATTAAGGCTTATAATTTCGCTTGCGGAGTGTTTAATAAACATAGTTTCGAAATCCGAAGAAAAAATAAAAGTGATTTTTTGATCATAGTAGCACTTTAAGTAATATCATTAAAAAGTAATGACATTCATGGACCTACATATAATTATTATTAAATGTAATTACATGTAAGTGGTGCTTGTTTGTTAACAGGAAAACATTAACAGAAATCTGTGTATTGTCGGATGTGCTAAATGTGGTGCGAGACAAGAAATACCTGGTACTGGATCCAGTTTCTCAGAATCAAGCCACTCCTAAACCAACTTTATCGCTGATTACTAAAAAGAAGGTGTGTGTGTTTTTTGCAGTACACGTAACTTCAGCCATGATATACGGTAGGCCCCACACAAATGGATATAACATTTCCATTCAACAACATTCAACATTGTTGAATTCAACATGTTACACTCATTTTACCACCCTGTTAAATGATGTTGGTTCAACATTTCCATTCAAAATCGTTCAACATTGTTGAATTCAACATGTTGAATGTGTTTGTCCATCCTGTTAAATGATGTTGATTCATCATTTCCATTCAACACTGTTCAACATTGTTGAATTCAACCTGTTGAATGCATTTGGCCACCCTGTTAAATGATATTAATTCAACATTTTCATTCAACACTGGTCAACATTGTTGAATTGAACATGTTAAACATGTTTGGCCACCCTCTTGAATGATGTTGATTCAACATTTCCATTCAACATTGTTTAACATTGTTGAATTCTACATGTTACACTCATTTTGCCACCCTGTGGAATGATGTTGGAGGAATGTTGCATCGGTTTGTCCAGGCCTTAAATGTGTTCCCTTCCAGATAGAGGGGGTACATAGAGGGTTGACAGGTTATAAAACAGAGAGAAAAGGAAAAAGGAAGTGGGGAAAGAAGACAAAAGGGAGCACTGATTTGTGGGAAGTGGGACAAATAATTGAAACAAATTGCAGTGTTCTCTTTGGAAGTAAAGGACTGTGTATCAGAAGTAAGAAGTTTGGATCCTCCTAGTTATCTGTAAGTAAATGTATGTGAGCAACCAACTGAATTTTTATCTTTTTATGTGTTTTTCGTAGAATCTTACCACTGCTGCAGACATTCTGCTCCGAGGAGCTCAGAGAATGGAGGATGCTGTAAAGGAAAGAGCCAGTCGTAGCTCAGGACAGAATAGCAGTATGAAAGATTTTCACTCTGAGCTAATGATGCTAAGAAAGAGATGGAGATTAAAGAGAACAGGGGCATCCATAATGGGAGATTTAACATATCGCTCAGGTAGATTTGTGAAGTAAAACCAATAAATCATTGTGCCTTTTTGTGGTGAATTAGGGTGCTTTCGATTGGGAAATCTGGATTTTGATTTCGGATTTCGGATTATTGGAAAATCCAAAACTTGGATTTAAAAATCGAAATCGAGATTTCCCTTTCGAAAGCACCCTAAAATTGACTGGTATTGAGTTGAATCCCTCTTTATTTATCAGTTCCCAATTGAAAGTGCAAGTTCAGAAAATCTTATAGATTAATACACCGTAATACTAGGTCTTGTTCTTTTATTATTTATACTGGTACTAGAAAGTGAAAGTACTGGAAGGGTCCATACATGATCAAGCATCACAAGTCCTACCAAACTGAATACTAAAAAGAACTGCTGTTCAATACTTGAATGCCATGATTGATGTTTTTGTATTTTTTTTTTGCTAATGGCCATTTCTCTCCCCAGTGGGTTCACAGTTCAGAAACCCAGGATTGTTTGAAGTTGCGAAAGCAACTAAAGCTGAAGACAAAGCTGAGCAGTCCACTGCAGATAACAGAGCACTGGAGGTGTCAGTGGGAAGTGATCTGGAGGGGACGGCAGAAATCAGAGTTGCTATTGTTACATCAGGAGAGCAGTTAGAAACTGCCACCCTAAGAGGTGAATATTCCAAATCTTTTCTTTCTTTTTTGTTATTAGATTTTTGTTGTTGTTGTTGTTGTTGTTGTGTATTTCACCCATCCCAGAGTCAGTTATGGAGCGTTAGGGTGATTATAACTGCTGAGTCTACGGATGAAATCCTATGGTGTGACCATTCTAACGAAACCTCTTCAGCAGTGCTTTCACATGGTACTATTAATATACCGTATTTGAGTATTTTACAAAATGAAATTTGGGATGCATCTTGAATTTTGATTTTAGGCACTCTTGGCAGTGAAAGGGTTACTGTGCCTTTCAATAACATGCAGACTCTTAAAATTCAAAGGTCAACCAACAAATGCATTTTTCGCTGCCGTCAATCAATTGTTCAGCGGCTCCTCCCAGCTTGCAACTACTGCCGAGCGCTGTTCGTATCATGAGACTTTTTGCAGCATACCCCTATAGAATGAAAATCTGAAGTTGATTATTGCAATATTGATTTCATTATTTGTTTCAATAATCTGCTTTTCAATGAAGAATTAAATATTCAAACTGAAATGATCCCATACTCGTTTTTTGACTCAATTAATTCATTCGAGAGGCACGTTGGAATTTGACAGGTTTCTGGCTAACAGGTGGAGTTTCATTTTGAATATTTCATTCTTCGTTTGAAAAGTGGATTATTGAATTTTTATTCTGTGGGACTGGCTGACGACTGCAAAAAGTCTCATGATATGAACAGCGCTCAGCAGTAGTCAGAAGCTGGGAGGAGCCGCCGAAAATTTGATTGACGGCAGTGAAAAACGAATTTGTCGGTTGAGCTTTGAATTTCAGAGTCCGCATGTTATTGAAAGGCACAGTAAAACTAAATAAATTATGTAGTAATTGCCCCACTCATGTAGACAACAGAAATTTTATTAAACAAATTCTAAAGTTTGCTGTCCAAGAATCTGTAGTAGGTTATAAATATGTGAATCACTCACTCTGTTGAAAATTGTGATAATATACAAACAGTACTCGTTACATCGGCATTGGTTTGAGTTTGTCACAAAGATAATTATGTACATCAGGGTTGTGTAAAACAAATGAAGGGCCCGGTGGAAAAAGGGCGTAAGTGACGATTTGAGGTTAAAATCGAAATTGCTCCTATTTAGCTGAACATTGGCACACAGACTGGTTTTCATGTGAGGAACGCTGTTGTGCACTTATTTCTTGACCTGAGATCTAAAATTTGAAGAATTAGCGTATTACTTTTGCGTGAAAAGTGTTGTTGAACTGAACTCGCTCAAGTGATGCGTGAAAGATTTCTTTTGTTCTCTGCCTGAACTAAAACAAAGGAATTCAACCTAGAATCCGCGGTCCTGTTCATGTTTTCTTTGTGTCAGTTTTAAGCAAAAGTAATACGCTAATTCTTCAAATTTTAGATCCCAGGTCAAGAAATAAGTGCGCAACAGCGTTCCTAACATGAAAACCAGCCTGTGTGCCAATGTTCAGCTAAATAGGAGCAATTTCGATTTTAACCTCAAATCGTCACTTACGCCCTTTTTCCACCGGGCCCTTCAAATGTCTTTAAAAAATGCAAAACCAAATTTATGTTGAAAACTGCTAACCATTAGTTAGTGGGGTACTGTTAAGTTTGAGCCCTGTTTATGGATGATCTCTATGTCTCGGTTTAGGTTTAATGAGTGGCTTCAATAGCAGCATGGCAGCAGTCATCCCTTCGTGGCAACGGAAGCTGGAGTCAGCGCAGTCTAACTTGTTTTGCAAGGAACTCTTCGTTCAGGTTTGATAATTTCCAGTTTATTTTGAAATTACATTTTCCTTTTTTCTTGTTTAGTCCACAATCTCATGATCAGTAGACAAGTAAAACAAGACAGTATAGGTTCTCTCAGAGAATGATTCCATTATACAAACAAATAAAGTAACCAAGTTAGTGCAGCAATCCTTTACACAAATGATGTTAGATTTAAACAGTGAATATTGTTAACAGTTTTATGGAGAATTGCATCATTCAATAACTTGTGAACTCTTAACTTCAAAACTGAACTTACATGTACATGTAACGTTTTTGTGATTCTAATGGTGTTACTATAAAGTTCTCCTTGTTACTGGTACAGGAGTTTAAAATGTGTCTTGTTTTATTCTATCAAAAGCTGTCACAAGAAGCATATAACACAAAAGAAAACCGACCACACTTCGTGATGGCAAATGAAATCAGGGCTGAGGTGAGTTTGAACTTCTCTGTTGCCAGGACTTCTGCAAGAAGTGGCCAAGATTTACCACACATGCAGATTCTCTGCAAGGTCTTGCAAATACTTTAGAAATTAATAGATTTCTGGTTTTAATCATGATTCTTTTTTATGAATCAGATTTTTCCAGGAACAGATCTTTTTATAACTTACAGTTCTCAGAAAAATGATACAGAGGATCATGGGACAAAGGTACCATATTTTGTATTTAAGTGAAGAGTTGGTTCATGATTAATGTGCTTCTCTTGATTAATGGAAATAATGCAATGTTTATTAATACGCTGGATGGTATTACTAGTCTTGTTTTATTGTTTTTCATCTTAATGCTTGGAAAAATACCCGTGTCACGAGACTACCGGCCTTAAAATTTTATTATACAAGTTTTCGCTCAAACGTAACCTATTCTTATTTCAGGTGACACAGCCACACCAAGATACAGCACCCTGTGATCATACACTGGAGTATGCTCTTCATTCTCTCCTCAGAAGGCAACACCATCAGGCACAAGCTCTGCCAACCCCTCGCCCTGTTACTGCCTATCCCACGCAGGGAGGCAGCAAGAGGTTGTGTCTGGCTGGAGCCTCGGCCTTGACAGCAGCGGAGGTAGCTCCATGTCTACAGAGGTGTGTGGTTTTTATTGCTGTTTTAAAGACTTGCAGTGGGACATTCTGTACCTATCTTCTTTGCAATAAATTATATTGTTACTGGAGTGAGAAAGTAGAATCGTTGGTTTTAAACCCCAGAACCTGGTTGTTCAAATCTGCATCAGGATAAATGTCAACTTTGAATTCAGTTTAATCATTAAACTGAATTCAAAGTGTACAAGAATGGCTTAATGATAAGATTCTTTAAATTAGTTTGTTTTGTCCTAGAAATCATCATCATCATCATCATCATCATCATCATTATTATTATTATTATTATTATAACAGTGATAATAATAGTAATGGTTTATAAATAAATTTTGTCGCATCTATGGGACGAATTACAACATATTTCAGCTGTTGAACATAAATATTTTCTGAAAAGTTACTGAGAGCTCATGAGAGTTTTAAACCAGTAATTACACATGATTGTACAGTTTAAGGGAGAATTTAAAATCTCATCAGCTTATGGTAATTTTCATTCTCATTTGGCCTTGACTGGTAGAGTAAGTATCACCACCATCTTTTAACAGTAAAGGATGCTCATAGCAATTTGAACATGCATCGCAGTTAACCCTTTAAGGCCCAATAGTGATCAGCACTAAATTTCTTCTCATCATATCAGTGCATTATAACACATACAGGTCATGAGAATTTGGCAAATGATCACCAAACATTATTGTCTTGATGTTTGGACAGGTTCTCTCAATTAGTAATCAATAAAATCTATGGAGACCAGTAAGGAGAATTTGTATTATGATGTTTGGGCTTAAAGAGTTAAGAAATGAATTCCATTTGACATTTATTTATTGGTTCTTGTGCAAGTATGGACTGAGGAGTTCACCTCAATGTTACATGTAAAACTATAACTGTAGATTTAGTTTAGTTTGCTACTTGGTGACCTTGCCTCTGCTTTTGAAGTGCTCAAGTTCACATGCTTTAAAATGTGGTTTCACTAACCTTAGACCTTTCATTTTGCAGTGAGGGTCTTCTGGAAGCAGTTCTGAACATTTCAAGGCATAAGGTGCTTCAAAAAAGGTAAGAGCACTCTTGTCTTGTCTTTTGCCGTAGAAAAATTGCTAAAAATAACCACTTTCTTTGGTCAGGAGACTTACCTCAACAATAATTAGCAATTATTTCATGTGCATGTGATAAAAAACCACTAAAGCACTAAAGTATCGAGTTGGTTATTTGTCACCTGGTTACCTCATCCAACGAGCACAAATGGAATAAGTGTAAGTGGAATAATTATTAGATTCTCAACTGTGCAATTTACATTTTTTCAGGGTTGTGGAAGTGGTCGATGCACTGAAGTCCCGGCTAACTGATCCATGTATCACATGCCATTGGAGTGTTATTGGCTGTGACACAACTTCCTTAGCTACCATTCATATCACATCTCCAGAGGTGGGAGATACTGCAAGGTTAGTATGCTGACCCACCTTAACCCTTAAAGCCCTGATATGAAGGTGCATATTCTCCTTTCTGTTCTTCATACATTTCTTATGATACTAGTAAGGAGAATTTGTTAAATATCAAGACGTCAAATCTGTGGTGATCACCTCGTTCATTCTCATCACGTGAATGTTTGACCAAATAGTTTTTACGTTTAAGACAAATTTCCTGTTCGTCACTATTAGAATATGGCCACTTCTGTTATTATTGGCTTCAGCGAATGCCAAAAGTCCTTCAGTCTTTGCCCAACCCGGCCACCAGTGGCCAGATAAAGGGAGATTTACTGTAATGATCTGACGGTGTACTGTTTTGCATACAGATCCTCTTTCCAGCTGCGTTTGGGAGTGCGAGGCATCCATGTTGTTAATGATGATGGACTGACTTTGGATTTATCCACCCATGCTCAAGATATTGAAGATTTTGTTCTAAGCCAGGTGCGATATTTTCCTGTGTATCTGGTGTTCGTTATTTACAGTCCTCAAACCTGGACTCTTGTCACACAATTTCCAAATTACTGTATGTTCGTCCCCGAAATTTTCCATTTTTGTATCCCCCTGTTACCCACTGAAAACATCACACATGAAGCGAATGACTGAAAAGCCCAGACTATGTACTGAAGAATACATCCTGAATTTTTCCCCAATAGTGACACGCATCTAATTTCTTCTCACATTATTATTACTTGATCAAACATACAGGTCATGAGAATAAAGGAAATGATAACCAGTGATCAAATGTCTTGATTTTTAATCAAATTCTCCCAACTAGTAACATAAGAAATATAACAAGAATAGTGGGGAGAATATAGATGTTAATATTGGGGCTTAAAAGGTTAACTAGTGATTTTGAAGTAAACCCTGATAAAGTGGAATCAAGATTGGACGCACGCCCCAATTTGATTGCTTGCATTGTTGACAAGGAAGCCCACCCTAATGGTCCTCCTGAAAATTATCTTTGATGAGCGTGGTTCCTCCTTAAATATTATAATTGTTTAGCCTGTGTAACGAGTTCGATTGATATCTCAAAGTTCTGTCCACTGCTGAGAAATCATTGCACTTTAATATTTTTTCCATGAGATGTTGCCTGTTGGCTAAAGATAATTTGTTTTGTATTTTGTGCTTCTTGAAGGTCTGCAATCATCGCTTGTCAGTGGCCCACTCGCTGGCACAGAGCCTAGGCTGGCACGTGATCCACTTTAGTCGTCACGTGGGCACTGGGCCGAAAGACGATCAAGGTCACGTGGGAGGTTTGATGGTAAAGTCGCCAAATGGTGCCAAGTAAGTTTTCAATGAAAGAGATTTTTCAATGCCTTTTTCTCTCTTTTTCACTTCCTTGTCATTTCCATGTTGCTTGTTTTAAGAATGGCCCCCCACAAGGGGTCATGTTGCAGCACCATCGCGTTCAACGTGTTGCAGTAACATCACATCTCCGTTGTGTGGTGAAATTTTGTTCCTACTGCATGTGCCATTTAGTTCTGTCCAACCAGTTGAACTTCATGTGACACGTCGCGGGGGCAAAATTTCTGCACATAGAAGGGTACGCGCTGCTGCAGCGTGACTCTGGGACACGTTCTCGATATCGTTTATTTTTTCTAGGGTGTGTGCATGTTGTGACTTTGTCCACTGCAAGTACATGCCCCCGCTTTACGTCTTTGCTACAGTATAGCGCAGGTCTAAGCTAAGCTACTCTAGGACCATCCCTGCAAGACGACCGTTGCATGGACCCACCTTCAATTACATACACATGATAATCAGTTTAATATTATAGAAAATTACTGGCTTTACAAAGAAAAGGAAACCATTAGCAGGGCTCGAGACTAACGGTAGCCAACTAGTCACAGACTAGTAAAAATTCCGTTTTGGCTAGTAAGTTTTGCGCTTTCACTAGCCATTTTGGCTAGTGAAAATTTCAAAGCACTAAAGCACCGGATGGAAACCAGACTAAATATTGCTTCTGATGATCAGATCCCAAAAGCAAAGTGAGTGAGCAGAAACTAAAACTTATTCCGTAGAAGGATATCGTAATGTTCGTATGATACTTGTTTTGTCCTCTCAACGTTTTTCCCTACTAATTCTTGTCTCAGATGGCAACGTTTTATCCGTCATTTCTACGTTCGAACTAAATTAGCCGTCTTCAGAACGTTTCACCATACGTTTCCTTGAAAGGTCCATCAGTGCATTCATATGATATTTGTCTACACGTTAGTAGGTTCACACGATTCTTTACTCTTCTGTTATCAACTTTTTTCCATTAATTGCTACGATCGTACAATAGTTTCTCTTCCCAGCGTTTCTCTCTACGTAACGTCTTCACAACGTTTCTCCGCATGTAAGTAGGTTCGTTAATTTATTAGTCTAGCCTTCTCAACGTTTCTTTTTACGTTAGCACGTTCGCACGACATTGTTCTGCTCTTCCTAAGGTTTTCAGTGTGTTAGTACATTCGTACGATAAGTCGACACTGCTTAGCGTTTCTCTGTACGTTAGTGTGTTCGTACAGTCTTGTGTTCTCAACGTTTATTCGTATGTTAGTACGATTTTAGTTGTCTCATTTACGTTTCTCCGTAATTTATTGTCCCACTGTAATAGTTCAGTTTGTCCGTTCGGCGTTCTTCAGTACGTCACACACGTTCTTGCGGAATTAGTTTTGTCTAATAACGTTTCTCCGTGAGTTTTATTAGTCTCTATATCTTGGTACGTCGGCAGCGTTTCTCCCTAGTGTAGTGCATTTGCAACCAACGTGTTTGATATGACTTCTCAACGTTTCTCCGTACCTTAGTAAGTTCGAACCTTATTGGTTTTTTTCTGCTAATTTATGTTTTTCCGCACTTAAATACGCTTCTAACTTACTAGTCTTCTCTTGAAGACGTTTTTCCATACGTGAGTTCAGTGCTGTATCAGTCTTGTCTTTTTGACCTTTCTCCGTACCTTACAACGTTCCTGCAATGTTAGTCTTGTCTTCCCAACGTTTCTCCGTACGATGACATGCTCATATAAGGTTAACTGTTCGAGTTATTCGTCATGATCTGACCGAAACGGAAGAGAGAGGCGTAAACTACATCGCGCCTGGGAATCTGCCCTGAAGCCACAGGGTACTTTGTATTCCGCGTGTGAGGTTCTTTAACCGTTGAACACAGAAATTATGCACAAAAGTCTGGCTAGTGAAAATTTATTTTAGCTAGTGAAATCAAACCTCTCACTAGCCACTTGGCTAGTAAGCTGAAAAGTTAGTCTCGAGCCCTGCATTAGGAAGTGTATATAAGAAACAAAACGACGACGGATGAACCGAGTTAAAATGTGGAAAAAAAAAACATGAGAATCCAGAGCCAACTGACAGGCTCGAATAGTTTAAGCTTGGCTAGGATTCCTTTTTCATTCCCCAATAATCGTCCTGCAACGTAGCATCCTATAGAGAGGTCACGTTTGTAAAATGCCTTCAATAAGTAATTGAAATGGAATTTTTTTATGGTCAAATGTAGGAACATGCAAAGATGATGCGTCACTTTTGTTTGTTTCAGAGCTGTTGCAGTTCGTACAGCACCGTCCAGCGGAGTAACTGTTCTTGTCAGGCGCCCTCAGGTTCCTAATGGCGTGGCATCAGAGTTACTCGGGAGCATGAATTGGGGGAGCTTAGGTGGAAACTTCGAAGAGGTCCACTATTCCAAGATGCCAGGGAGAACGTTCGTACAGAAACTATTTCTGTTGCTGGCTATTGAAATGCACTGATACCCGCAAAAATGTCTTCATACCTTCGGCGTTGTGTCAACAACAAGTATCAGAGCGGATTGGTAATGACTGTCGAAAAATTAAACCAAAGAAATCGCGTGTCCAATAACAATACAGGCATCTAACGAAAAGTACCAGTCAAAACTTGAATAAAACATGCAATTCGTCCCAAGCGCACGAAAACATGTCACTTTTGCGTGGCGCAGGGAAACGGTACCTTGAAACGGTAACCACTGTAGCGCCTGGTGCCTAGCGTGGGAAAACGTGCAAACGCAGAAATTCACTCGCATGCGTCTGGTGTCATGCGCGGGGAGATAAGAAAAAGATGCAAAACGCGGGAAAACGTTGAACCGGTACAGAAGGCCAAGGCTGTAAGGAAGGACGAATGGTAGAGGTAGCACTTTTATAATGTACATTTGTATTGAATTAGAGAAGGAGGAGAAAAAAGTACGTCATTAAATTATTTTAACAAGATTTTGTGGTTGTCTTGTTTTACTGTCCGTTAACGTTTTTGTTGAGCAAATTAATTTAATTAATTTTTCAAGACGGCCATCACGAGTTACTGCTAGTTCCTCCTGTAAACATCAATACAAAACTTAGCGAGTATGTCATGAGAAAAACGTAACTGATCATCAGATTCTACAAACTTTAGTGCATGTTTAATGACGTCATCGGCAGTAGCAATTTTATATACATAAGTTGTTTTATACATTCCTTTCAGGAATTAGAAACGTCACGTAAAGGGAGAAGTCGAAAAGCCCGATCAATGGGAGTGCATTTAGCTACAAGACACGTGATTAAGGCTATTTGGTATTTCCTTTGTTTTAAACAAAAGAAATCTCAAATTTTTGGGCCCGGTTGTTCGAAAGCCGGTTAACGCGAAGCCAGGATTACAAGTTTTTTAGGGTTCCCGTTTCTCGTGTTGAAAAGCGGTTTCCCAGCATATTTTAAGTGGCCGTTTGAAAGCAACCAAAGTCAAAACGAAGGAAAAAAGGATTAACAGGAATCTTCATCGCTTGGCTATAAGACTGGATTAGAATTGACGCAAATCCTGGGTTAGCTTGGTCCTGCTTTGAACAACCGGGCCCTGGTATGTACAGTACACTAAAATGTTATCTGTTTTGAGGCAATCTTTTTGCCGAAATCAGCCTTGATGGGCCACAGTCCTTGCAGAGATCAGTACGTCGTCACTTTTATCGACAGCAAACTTTTTTTTTTACTCAGCTAAAGCAGCAGGCAAAACTCTAGCAAAAGGTGCCTAAACTAGAACCATCAGATAAATTTAACCAGAGTTAAGTCGATTTTGCGAGAAACGCAGAAAAAAACCGTCGAAGTTGAGAAGTTTAGTTTCCATGCTCCAAAGGATTTTTAACGGAATTTGAGTTGATAGCCGCCAAAGTATGGCGTTTATGTGTATGGCTTGAAACGGTTTTCGGCAAAAGCCCGGTCGTTAAATTGGTATACCATGTTAAAATACCACTCCCCGCACCACCCTCCTGGCCCACACAGAATAGACATAAGGTCAAAGGGTGTGTTTCGGGGTTGAACCGAAGTTATGATTATGCTCTGGTTCGAATAAAAAAAAATATTATCAAGGTCAAATAATGTCTTCTGTAGTTAACTAGACGCCATTTTCTTGATATCGTCGTAGAAAGCCTCGTACGGCCTGACGGATTTCACTTCCATGTGTATGCTGTCACCCATTTGCTTCATCATGGGTAGATCAAAAGAAATGCGATCCACCTCATACGGGCTCTCAACACAAAGCAAAATGAACACCTGCAAAATGCAAACAACTGTTACCCATTTACACGGTGAATAAACTGTTGTATCACGATTCTCAGTTTCTTTCGATTGCTGTTGAGACGTCACTATAACTACGTACTGACGTCTCAAAAGCGAGCGAGTGATTGCAATTTATTTTCTTCCAACTAGCCGTCAATGTAATGCAGTGTTGCTGTCTCAAATTTGCTATTAATTTATACTTATATGGTGTTTTCTTGCAACCCTCGTTCTGCACTGTTCACAGCCCAACAACGCTCCCTGAGAATGCTGAACTGAACATGCGAGCAATGCCAATAGACTGCGCAGGTGCAGATCAACACAGAACTATTTTTGGAGGAAGTGGGTGCCGTTTTAAATTCGGCCTGTTGCCGGCAATGACAGGGCGCAAAAAAGTCACGAAAAAGTGCGTTATCGTCCTCTCGATCCTTGGCGCAGACCAAAAGGATCGTGGGCTATGGTAGCCTCCCACGCAGTCGTTTTTAGGGGAGTCGTACGACTCCCCTAAAAACGACTGCGTGGGAGGCTAGGGCTCTGGGGACGAGAATGGAAAAATTGGCGATCGAAAAAAAAAAACGAAGAAAAAGCAAGTGGAGTGCAATAGTGTGAAACACGATGGCTCTGTATTGATATGGCCATTTCCACAGGATTATACCATACCTTTCTTTCTCCAACCACTTTCCATAAGTCGACCACTTTCCCTTTTTTCTTTCCTCCCATGGCAGCTTTTGCCTCCTGAAGCCATAAGGCCAAAAGTTCATCTTGTGTTTTTCCTGGATAAAAGTGAGATTAGAAACAAAAAATAGAACTGTATCAGAAATATTCCGGGTGAAAACAAATCGTTAGTGTACAGTGGCTGTTACTGTATTGGTCTCGATCAAGGAAAATACTTCTGATAGCATTATTGAGTGATACCTTGCCGTTGGAGATTGGTACCAAACACCAGCCTAGTTTAAGTTGTCCTACGTGTCATGTCCCCAGCCCAGTGGGAGCCTATAGTGTGGTTGAAAACTCCAAAGAATTGGTAATTTACCAGAAAGGAATAAAAATGGTAAAGATTACATGGATTAGGCAAGATTCGAGCCGCTGAAAGGCGGACTAATTGAGAATTTTAAGCTTATAGCATATTTTTAAGATTCCAAGCTATGACGAAGAACCTTTAAATTTGGGTTGGGTTTGGCGGATTGTCCTCACAACGCTATTAAATCTTTCTGGGTTAAAGAAAGGTTGAGTCCATGAATCTTAACCAGTATTTTTCTCTCTCCTAAGAGGAAATTAGTTCATCGATGGTGAGGTCCAGCAATTATTAGGTTTCCCTAATTATAACGGTTACGGTACATAGTAATTAAACCGCTTCCGGCGGGTGGTATATATCGGAGGAAAATGCCCGAGGACAATCTTTCAGCCAAGGGCTTTATCCTTCGATATAAAAGCAAGCCAGAAAGGTGTTTCTTTCTTTTACAACCTATCCCTAATTTTTACAATGAACGCGCTTTATTGTGGCAAAGGGAAAACAAACTTAAGGGTCACAGCTCATTTGCGGCTAAACAAATCCAAGTTGGTTAGTTTGTTTACTCGATTTTATTACACTGTGATTAGATCTGGAAAATTAGCACCTGCGGTGTGACTTCCTTTCTTGGTTTTCTCTCTTCAGTAAAATCGGAGGACGGATATGAAATCGGACGTGCGGCGGGTATCGCCTGATACCCACCGTCCGATTTTGTACCACGTGATGTATTTCGTTCAAAGAGCGCGTGCGAAAACTAATCGATGGATGATAATCGTCTATACACCTGGGTAGAGAGAGATATAAGCGTCACGGAGGTGGCACTTTGCTTGTAATGAAGAACAATCTCGCCCAGAGTACGCTGACAAAGGAGACTGCGGGCTATGGTTACGAGAATAAAACAGGCGAAAGCAGACTCGTGGAGACTTGAGACCGGGATTCCAATCACCGACCTGCCACCGCCCTGGGACTGGATTCATGAAGTCCTCCTAAGATAAGATCTGTCCTGACAGCTTTGTGAATCCTGCCCCTGGACTGCAAAGAAGGCAAGGTTATTTACCACACTAGGGACAATGTAGGATTCCACAGGATCACCAGTCTTACCTGGATACTCGATATTGAACGTTATCCAGTAGAACAATCCCGCTTTAGGGACTGTAGGTAACTCCTCGAATGTAGTCTCATCACCAGTAAGTTTCTTATTCAGCTCGGTAGCAAATCCTTCATAAGACCGTAATGGCGTTATTTCCATGTGTACCTGGTCTCCCATTTCTTTTGACAATGGCAGGTGGAATGAGACTCTGTCTATGTCATCTGGACTGTCAGCTCTCATAACTGACGCAAAACAAACGTTTTAAAAGCCCGCGTTAAACAGAAACGAGAGTCACAAGAGTTTTGTTATTGTTCTTGTTGTTTATTTATTTAGTTCTTTATTTAATATTTACTTATCTTTACTTACTTACATACATACATACATACACACATACATACATACATACATACATACATTTATTCAAAGCATCAAAAAACAAAGGTGAATATACAAAGAATACCTTGAAAGCCTTAACAAAGGCCCTGCCTGAATGCCTTATCAAAGGCCCTACCTGTAGATGCAACCTGAAAGTCTTTCCAAAAAATTGTTTGACATTTTCTGAATTGCACGAGTGAATTTTTTTGTTCAAGGCCTCAGTCAACGGCGAACTTTTCATGTGCCAAACCTAAACGCAAACGAGCAAAAGCTCTAATTGTGTTTGCTAATTTGCATTAGGTTCGGCACATGTAAAGTTCGACATTTGACCTAAACCTTACTTCCTCTGTGTTTTTACCTCTTGCTTTTTATACCCGGATTGAATGCTAGTCTATCGCAGAATGCTCCAAAGCAGTGGTAATGAATATTTAAGGTAGTACACAGACCAAAAAGGCCAGGACAAATTGAACATAGGTTAGAATGACACTTACCACAGAGTACTTTACGTTCTCCAACGAGCTGAAAAGTACAAAAAGCACTATTAGAAATAACGCGCGACATAAAGCTCTCCTCCCTTCTCCGCTCCCCCACCCCCAGAGATAGAGCTTGTCGAGTCGTCTTGCAAAACTTACGATCACTGGACTTTTTTCCCGCATGAAAGCCTGTTTCTCGCGAGAATTGTGCAGAGTCTCACGTTTTCTTTCCACTAAAGAGGGTTTTTATGGCGGCCATATTGCAGGTATAAAACAATTTTAAAAAATGTTTCTCCTTGGGGAAATAGATTCTTTTCTTAGGCAAATAGTTTTAATTTTTTTTATACCTCCATCATGGCCGCCGTGAAAACCTAGCTCTATTTGTTGTTTATGCCGCGGGCTTTACCGTTCTTTATAGGTTTATAGTCACGGAACGCCAAAACTAATCACCAGTAGAAAGGGATTTGTCGGGAACAAATACAACATTTTCGTTTCTTAGTTTGCACCACGTACTGTCTCAAGGCTTCCCAAATGTAAGTCGGCGAGGTTTGAATTTAAAAAAAATCAAGGTTTGTAGTTTCACTTTGCCACGTTTTTAAAACGCTTCAACGCTATTTCTTATGGCACATAAAATTGGGAGAACTTTTTACACATCACTATTTCCTCCACTCTTATGACCCTAAAAAAGTTATGCTCGATCATGTAGTGATATTGCAAGAAAAGATTCCCGTCAATATCAATTACTGTATGCATATTTAAATATAACAGTAGAATTTTCGGTATCATGCATGACTACGAAAATTTACTTCAAAGACGTTACCAGTGTTGAGGGATGTCCTGTACGTTTAATTCCACTGAAATTGCTTCATCTTGATACTTACTCTTTTCAACCGCTTAATTATAAACTGCGTTTCGATGCGTTTATTTAGAAAAATGCAAAAGTTAACATATTTAACCAAATGTCAATATTAACGTTTATACTCAGCAACTGTTAAACTCATACAGGTACTTGGGAGTGTTGTTTTTAGAAATACAGGAGAGTTAAATTGTATGTACGACATTTAAAACGCAGCAATCGATGAAACTGAAGCGAAAAGGAAACTTGTGAAAAGAGGTCGGGCTCAGTGTGTCGAACTGTAGGTGAATTAGTACTATTTAGGCCTCGAACGTACTTGACTGCTAGATAATATCAATATAAACAAAGTAAACATCAAAATGGATCAAGGAACGCACCGATAGCATGCTCTATTATCCTCTTGTTTCCCTTTACGAGGAAGTTTTTCACGGGTACGGGTTCGTCGGCACATCAGGTTGTTACAGTACAGCTCAAAGCTCAATTAAGCTTAAGTTCATGCATGTTCAACGCGTTTGAGTATCCTTTTTATGCATGTGACAGATAAAAATGAATACAGACTGAAGATTAGAAATCATAATTTCACTTACCTTCCATATCTGAAGTACTGTGCCTTGTTCCTTCGCTTTTAATAGTTCTTCGGCTTCTTTCGCCCAAGTCTTAAAAAGCTGCTTCTGGGACATTCCTTTGTATTCGACAGTAGTTGTAATCAAGTACAGTAAACTCATTTTAAAACGTAGCAACCGTGGAATTAGAACAGATTTACCGCAACAAATCGAGAAGAAATTGTTCTTTCTTTACCAGTTTCGCCAGAAAGAGATCGTACAACCGGTGTCTATCGATCGATTAATGTTTCACTAAACTTTACGATTTGTTAATTATGGACATACTTGCACTGGACCGAGCAAGATATTTGATTTCAGTTTGTCACCCACACAAAGTAATTATGTTAATGAGGCTGTTAACCCGCAGGCTGACAATTTGGCATATTTTTAATTGAAGGGGAAGCGCTTCTCTAATCTTCCCAAAACACGTACGGCAAGCAGTTTGGTATCGCTACTCTTAATAAATTCTGAACTAAACTTTTTAATCCAACATGTTAGTTGCGTTACTTGAAAACCACTCAAATGGGGAACAGAATTCGAAAGTTATGTCATATTCATCTTTTTTGTTCCTTGTTCTACGACGCCTAGTAAGCTGTGTGGGGGGGGGGGGGGGCAGGGGGGTTTGAACCTCCCGCTTCCCGTACCCTTTAATCCCGGTTCTTGCCCTGTATTTTTTGGCTCTCGCCCCTGTGCATTTTTTCAATTGCGAAATATTGCGCAATGTTGCATACTTTTTTCCCTTTTTCTCCCGCTTCCCGCCACCTTGGGAATCCCGCCTCCCGCACCCTCTTCTCCCGCCTCCCGTACACCTCCCACCCCCTTTTCTCCCGGTCTCCCGCCCCCCTGTCCCCCCCCCCCGCTAGTTAGGGCTTCATCAGTCCGTCTTTCATTTCGTGTCCATTTGTTAACGTAACGGTCGACTAATGAAAATAGGTCACGTGACACAGCAAATCACAAAATATCTTAAAACATAAATGGCACATACTACCTTTAATAAAAAGCGGGAATACATTGTTCTGGCCCTTTTAGGCAGGTTTCAGAATTTTAAAAGTGCAAATGCTCCTTTCGTTTGATCAAACAAGTTAAACACTTTTTAATTTTTAAAAACTCTATGATTGAAAAAAAACTATTTTAACAACAGAAAATGAAAAGGATTTCAAACCACCGCTGGCCGGGTCATTTAAGGGGTGTATTCCACCCAGATGCCGTATTTTCCCAACGTTTTCGCCCCTTTTCTTAATTATCTCCTTGGAGTTTCATTCAGTCCAAAAATGCCATCACAGGTTTGTAGTGCGAGCTCTTATAAGCCATAAGAATTTTTTCGTGATTTCTAAAGTGTGCACAAAGAAGAAAAAAAAAGGGGGGGGTGGATGGGGAATTATAGATGGGGCGATTTCAAGAAATCTCGAATTTTTGTATTTTTGAAACTCGCAGTACGTCAGAGCTTGGGCTATTTGTGGTCCGACTCGTTATACCCTCGACGACAGCTTTTCACCCACGTTTAACTAACCTTAAGCCTCCTTTTGTTACTGCGCATACGTTCTGCAAATCTCGGGATATTCGGGTTTCTTAAGGAATTTGCCCCCTGATACAACAACACTTTTGTGCGGTTTATGACTATGTGGAAAAAGCAAATCTTAGCAAGGGCTGTCAGAATCCAAAAATACATCTGTATTTGGAGGCACCGTCCTTAAAAGTTAGTAGTGACACGACCAGAAGACGTTTCAAGCAACTCTCTTTATTTCACTGTACCATAATTGTTTCAGAATTTATCGTAACACGTGACATTGCAGAAAGTTTTGTCTACTCCGCAAGCTTTTTGAGGTCCTCGACCCACTCTTCTATCGGACGTATCGACTTGCATTCCACATGAACCCTGTCTCCCATCTTTTTCATGATTGGCAGGTCCAACGACAACCTATCAACCTCAGCTGGATCCTGCATACATACAACTGCTAAAACCTGTTGTTATGAAAAAGCAGAATGGAAAACAGCAAAAACAAATGCATTCAATTAAGTAATTTAAGAAACAACACAACACTTTTTAGTTTGAAACAAGACATGTTTCGGCATACCTAATACCATCTTCAGTTGAATGAAAAAGCTGATACAACGCTATATAAAACAGTAATTAGAACTGTTAATGAAAATATAGGCAAGAATAACTGAACAACGAAAATGCGTGATTATGTGAAAACTAAGCATAAACCTTTTTCATTCAAATGAAGATGGCATGAGGTATACCGAAACATGTCTTGTTTCAAACTAAGTGTTGTGTTGTTTCTAAAATTACCTACTTGTTTCCTGCTATCAAGACCTTTTGGCAGTATTCTATTTAAAAATAAACTTTAAAGGTCCCGTTGCTTCCCGTTTAAGGACAAAGCTAATCAGGAGTCATTGCCTCTAAAATTCTGAGTCTATCCAGAATCCGGACCCCAGATTATTAAAATCTGAATTCTTGGCGAAATCTCTCTGCTCTTAACTCTGTAATTGTAAGTCATGTAACCCAGAATCGGGCAAAAGGACCCGTATTAGACTATTTTGTCTGGGGTTTTAGGAATGAGGGATAACTCATCGAATTATTTTAGGTATCAGAGATCACTACCAAAAATAATTATAGGGATAAGGCATCCCACCTCGTCCTCAAAATCAGTACAGTGGATAGCAGAAGCTTCTTTCTCGCAGGGTTTTTCTTTTTAAGCTCGTGGGAGAGGCACAAAGCGTGGAAAGCGTGGATATACCAGCGCACAAGCTTCGCGCACTTTCGCGCACCCGTTAGCGTCAGTATTCTCCAGTCTCACTCACAGTATGCGGCCAAACTCGCTCCAGTCCTTTTGTCCCAAGGCCTCCGAACCAAGATGCCTTGAAGTCGAGTTCGAAAAAACAACTACAGAAGTGATTCCAAGAAGAATGTGCTGTCGTCCTGTATTGTAATGTTATTTGAAAATATAATATCTGCGTGTTTTTATTATAGCTCGATAGCCGACACGACTATTGCGAACGTGTGATAGCTCTTTACTGAGTTCCGTCTTCAACATTAAAATGTCTACTAGCTAAAAGCAAGTTAACTTTGCCTCCACGAAAATCAATTTTAGCCATGATTTTTCTGATTTTTGTTTGTGTTGTGTTTTGTTTTGTTTTGACTTTTACTTGACTCTAGTACCTTTCGTTGCGCCACCACTTTCCACAAGTCCAGTATAATTCCTGATTTTTTCGCATCCAGTGCCGCTTTCCCTTCCTCGGCCCAGACTGTTAAAAGATCCTGTTGTGTCATACCTGCCATGACAGAAAATTGGCATGTTATTAACTTGTGAAGGAGACGTTTTTCAGTTCACAACATTCCATTCCAATAATCAGTGCCCAGTTCCCCATTCCCGGTGTCGGGTACAGTTGCTTATAAATCTGTTCTTTCTTGGAGGGGACGATCATCACTACTGTAACAGAACTTTTAATGATGAACTAACATAAGGATGGAGAAATCTCCTACTAGCCACCAAACGCTAGGCTAGTAATGCTTGGTTTATATTTCAAGGGTTTCATTAACCAGACAACCAGAACAAAACTGAATGCAAGGCTGGCACTACGGCAAAGAGCTGATTTGTTTAATGGCCAATATTTCGGCTAAGAAAATCAGCCTTCCTCAGGGCCAGGGCTATACAGTTCGTCTGGCTCCAGCATCTCTACACCAGAGACAACCAGACAGGTTACCTTTTTAGGGGACTAATTTTGTGCACTTAAACAATTAAGAAAAAATGGTTTGATTTATTCTCTAGCTAAACTTTTTAGCTATTACTTTGATGGAGACCCAAAAGAAGTTGGCGTGGTTGTTAGGGAGCCGATAAAGGTTTCTACTGTTAATATCTGAAGTGACAGATGAAAAGCAATCCGGCAAAGCAAAGTTGCAGAATGAAAAGACTTAACAGGAATTCACTCGCTTAGCCATAAAAAACGTGAGTTCAAAATTGATGCTAATCGAGCCTCAAACCTCTGTCCACGCCCTCGGGACACCGAGCCCTTGAGGTTTCGTTCTCCGAGAATTTTGCTTTCAAAATCACTAGAGTGGTAAAACGGCCTTTGGGAATTTGGGTTGGCGGCGGCTAAATTCGTATCACGTGGCTTTAAAAAACATTGGTCACATGGTCTAAAAACTGTCATATGATTCGTGTTGTGAGACCCGCCGATCGGAATCCTCTTTTGCAAAGTAATCATTAACTTTGCTTTTGTAGGAACACTTCGGTTAAGAAAACGTTTTTGTACCCTCTGAACTCCACCAGCATTGAAATGCACTTTCAATTGGAAACCGGGATCCATGTTTTAGTCGTTTTTCGTTAGAAATAATGGAAGTGACTCCGAAAGGAATGGAAGCAGATGGTGCCTTTGTGCAGAAATTTACCTCACGTGGTGCTTCTCATTGCGATCACAAGACATTTTTTTTAAACCACGTGATAAGAATTTACCCGCTGCGAGTTCAAATTCCCAACAGCGTTTTTACCACTCTAGTGATTTTGATAGTAATTTTAAAGTTAAATTTTCATGAAATTTTAATTTTAAAAGAGTAAACTCTTAAATGCCATGGAATAAAACAGTGCTCTTTATGTTCCACTAGGATGTTAGAGAAACATATCTTACCGGGATCATATTCCACAGTGAACTCGAGAAAATAAAGCAAGCCTTTCTTCAAGATTGCCTTTTGCTCCTCGTACCTATCCTCCTTCCCAGCCCTCTCACATACGTCAGAGGAGAACCCTTCATATGGCCTCAGTGGCGTGAACCGTGTGTGCAGCTGGTCTCCGATGGACTGGTAAAGGGGAAGGTTAGCAAAGCACGTGTCCAGTACTGAAGGGGACTCCACTGACATCACTGTAAAAACAAGTCATTCCGTGACTTCTAAATAGCATTTTTTGATCCTTTGTTTTATTGCACCATGCTTAAAAGTATTATGGATAAACCTAATTGGATCAATATTAATTTTGCATAACCTCTTTATTCCCGTAATTCACACGGCTTCGACTACGATTTGTGAACAGTTAGTTGCTTCATTCAATATCACTAACTTGGCAAAACGCAGTTATACAAAGTTTCGTGTAAGCTTCGTGTAATGGCCTCCTGTTCGCATGTTTTAAATATTAGAAGTTATATTTCCCGTTATAACTGAGACGCATAGTCCGTCACAGCCTCAAGTGGTTTTCCGACCAAACTGCGCAACTTTGGTCAGTTTTGGAAACACTAACAAGAAAACCTATCCAAAGAGGGCGTATTTAAATGACAACAATTGTTTGATTATTTATCTCGCTAAAAATCAATTTAATATCCTCACCTCCGAGGACCTTTCTTTCTCCACATATCTAAAGATAATGATAATAATAAAGCAAAGAGATAATGTCAAGGTATATGCAGATACTATACATCTATTTGAACCTTACGGAGTACCCTAGAGAGCCAAGCCCATGATATGGAAATATTATTAAAAAACATAACGTTAATAAAATATCTAGAAATGTGACAAAATTGAAGGCGAGTCCCCTCGTGTTAAGAGAAACTCGAGAATGATCGCAAAGCATTTGCCGCGTGACATCATATTCAATCTCCGCGTAGCGAGTTAGGAAGCATGACAAGAAAGGAGAATGAATCGCACGTGATATTGTGCTTTCTGTTTTTATTTATTCATTATTTATTTTTTTCGAGCTAAAGCAATATCCTTTTGCTGAGTCAACTATTATCTATCGGACTGACATGGATTCTTCAGGATCTGCTGATTCAGCAAAAAGGCCGGAAAGCTATAAATGATTTGCAAGTGATTTCCTACCTCGGCTTGATACACAGTTGTTTAAACTTTAACGGGTTACAAGAAATAAGATACCGATCTTAAAAATGAAAAGGTGGATTGACTGTTTCTCAAGCCTGTATTTCTTATGAAAATTTCGCACATTTTGGAGCTTGCTTGATTAATTTCCGGATTACCCTAATTGCAGTAATATTGTTTTTCGCGCAAAACGACAGAGTTAACTGCAAAGCTAAGATAACTGAGGCTGTTGAATGGCACTCCGGCTGTGAACATTTCTCCAAACATGACAGTTAAATATAGTTTTAATAGTTGTTGTTTATCGCCAGACACCTTCCGGATACTTAATTCTTTTCATACCTTTCCTTTTAATTCCTTTTAATGACTTAATACCATGTAGGAGATGATCACTTGTTAAATTAAACTTGGTGGATGACTTTTTACTAAAGATCACGACTTTTAAAGCTAAAACAGGAAACCAACTTATTTTAATCCGATTTTTAGCAATAGTGTTGTTCAAAATGCTTAGTGTGGGGACAGAAACCAGAAATAGCTGTCACTGTTAAAAATAAACGTACAATTCATCATATCGCCCGGCTGGTCAATACTTGATTGTCGTATTGCACGTATACAAATCGCTCTAATAGAAATTCTTGAGATACCGTAAACAACACACAAGTCTCACAAGGTTTAAAGACAAGGTGAACTAAAATACCTCAGTCAGTTTAATCTAACCCTGTTTGCTAAGATAAATAAAATAATACAAATGTTTCATATAATTTATCGCGTAAAATTAAAACGCGCGTATAAAATATTTGCACGCACGATTCGCAAATAATTTTTAAAGACAAGATAGTTCAGCTATTTCTTCTTGGATTAAAGCTGTCTTGTTTGATTTCTCGGCAAAAAAATATTAGGACAAATAATACCGGCTTTACGCAAACAATGTTTAATATTTCGAAGGGTTTTCGCAAATTACAATTAGGTTTAGACAAAATCGCTTATTTATTGTTGAGTGGATCTGTCTGGACTTATTTCTCGGCAGCCGCTAAAAGTAAGCGTGAATTACGAATTTCCCCAAAACAATATAATGGTTTATATTTTTGAAAGACATACCTTGAAGGCATATTTCATAATACCTTGCTCGTACAACTTGAAAGCAGCGCCTGCATGCTTCAACCACAGTTGGTAAAGTTCCTTTGAGGTCATTCCGTGGTAATCGACGCTTGTCTCGAAAAAGTATAACAGAGCCATATTGCGACTTTTAATAAACAGGACAGAGTTCGAAAAACTTCTTTGCGTCAAATAGATGGCTTTAACTTCCTCCAAGCCGGACCGACCACAATTTAGAACGTGTTTTCACGAAGCTGGGTTAGAGGATGCGCTGTGGTGAATATAAATTGACATCGGAACTTAGTTCTCCTTTTAATGTCAGTAATAAGTGCAGTGATGTTTTTTTATTACAACGTGAAAGCTTCGTGAAAAGCGAGATGAAGTGTAATCAATTACGTTTCTTTCTTTAGGATGAAATCTGATTGGTTAAAAGAACATGAATAATATAGTTCAATTCATGTATACGTTTTTGTTGTGTTTTAGAGGTTAATTCCGCTTTGTCGGTTAATTGACGTCGGATGTTAACGTATGCGGTACATCTGGGGAATTTTTTTTCGGCAAATTCAGTCTTATATCTAAAGGCTAGGAATTCGTGGAGAAACTGACAAATAATTAAGCAAGTCAATAATGTAATAGTTAACTGGTTTTACCTTGGATCAGTGAAGGGTCTAACAGAAACGAGGTATGAAGTTAAAACAACACCATGTGATATAAACCTGTTTGCCATGTTAAATATCAGTACTATTTGATATTTCTTTTAATTGCCGGCTTAACATAAATATAGCTGACAGTGCCTTCATGGTTTTTATGGCCGAAACAGACAAATGTACAAGCGAAATCTCAATCAATATCTTGCAAGTGATTCTCGAGTGTTTTGACGTACAGAAAGTACAGTATGCGTAGCACAGATTAAAGCAAACAAGGATGTTATTCTCTTTTGAGTTAAGCCAGCCAAATAAGGCCGTTGCACTGAACCATGCAGTGTTATAAAAGGTTTTGTTCATTACGTTTCCTGCTTTTAGCATTCAGCCATTGTGTGATCGAGACAGAGTGAATGGGCCAGTCAAGTGCTATTTTCCTTTGGCCATAGAACAATTACGGCATACAACTTAAACAATTCAAACTGCACATTTCAAAAAGCTGTTATTTTCACACCACTGGTATTAAACAAAAAACATGAGACAAGTTTACCATAGCAATACTAATCGTCGCACACCGTTTCATGTTAAAATAGCTTGATGAGAGCTATAGAGATACGCAGTGTTTTGAAATCATTTGAAACTGCTTAACGTTTCGGTTCAGCCATAGCACTTGTAAAATATCACACAGCCCAATATTTTCACTTACGAAATCCTCTTAAATCTTTTAATATATATAGGAAGCATTCAAATTAAAATTCTAAAAGGTTTTAACGCGAAAATCAATACTGTAATGAAAGCCTGGCGGACTGTCATTAGATAAAGGCTGAAAGGGTAGCTTTATTCTCCGGACAGTACAGGCAGCCGTCTTTCTTTTACGCTATTATCTTTATTCGCCACCTCTAATGTCGTTATTCTTCTTCCATTAACAACGTGGTAGTGAAGAATTCATTGGTTCACAATTTGCTAGGCAGTTAGACTATTTTTGTAATTCAGCAAGGGAGGAAAACAGGCCCTGAACAGGATCTTGCCGTGAACCAATACCAAACAGACTCTCATTTAAAACTGACAGGGGGTCGATCCGGAAGTAAGAACTGAAGGTTTTAAGATCTCGTTTTGTGCGTGTGGCTCATCGTATTCATTTTCTCCCCTGAGAAGTAGCAATTCTTTCTGATAAGTCAGTAGTTCTTGTTTTTCGGCTTTATATCTAAGTCCTGGCCTAAGCGTTAACAAACTAAGAATCTCACCTCATAACACCTTGGAATCTTAAACTTAACCAACCACTGCAAACGCAATATTCTTTTGGGTCACATAAAAGTGACAGGAGTGACCATTATACATTTTAAAGCTTAGTGATTTTTAGTCAAACGTTGAAAAGCCTTAAGACACAACTGTATTAGTGAAAACCAAAAAATAGAAGTCCAGATCGGTTAAAAATTACTACATTAGTGTACTAAAACTAACGCTCTAAAACTCGACTAAAACTATTCAGGATAAGAAGATATGGCTCTGGACGGCCAGCGTGGAAATGGGTTGTAACTTTTAAGGAATCCGCCGCCGCTGTGCAACAAATTATCTCATGTGATCTAACGCTATTTCTTAAATTTTTCCTCAACATATCACTGAAAAAAGCACAAGTTATTATTCCAACTAGCGGGAACACACGGAGACCCTACGTATCTGATATGTCAGAACCTGTAAATAACAATCAAGACAAAATATCTGCGACATTGCCTGATGATACAGCAAAGTTTCCCTTTTGGGAATACCGAGAACTAGGGTTTTACACATTATGCCGGCATAATTTTGAGAATAACAGTGAAGCAAGAGAATCGAGCATTATGCCGGAATGATATTGAAGAAAAAGCCTGTAACTGACGGGCTGGGCCATAGGTATAAGGCCAAGAGAAATCCAGTTTGAAGCATGAGGCCGAAAATTTGAAAATATAACCCTTTTTGGCTGCGCTGGAACGATTTTCTTATTACCAGAAAATGAAATTCATGGTAACCAAGCCAGGGCAATGGAGGATTACATTGAGGCATCGCGATTCGTGTGATTCTTTTCTAAAAACAATGACGTTTTGAATTGTAGAAGCAAAAGACTCAAGTTTCAAGTTTTTGATGTGAGCATAATTTAGCATAACAGTGATGCCTATCGAGCATAATACTGAGATTGTTTTAGCACCGAGCAAATAGCAAAAGATTCGAGCACAATGTGTAAAAACCTAACGTACTCAGGAATGTGCTCAACTCCACCATCAAATCTCGTAGTTGCTATAGCGACCTCGGGATAAAAATCTTTGAAATATAATATTATACAGTCGAAGCTCTCGTAAGCGACCACCTCGGGAACTCAGAAAAGTGGTCGCAACTAGAGCTGGTCGCTTACAAGAATGGGCTCTCGTAAGCGACCATGTGATAAAACAATACTGAGAACTTTTAGCAGAAAGTTTGGCATATGTTGTTGGTTACCAATTGTATTGTAGTAATAATATGATAGTTTTTTATTGCGTATAGCGAATGTACAGGACAACGGACCATCGTCGCTAAATTTGATCAAGATGTGAACGCTTTTATTGAAGTGTTAACTAAGTGGTCGCTTACGGGAGCTAAAATAGAAAAGAAGTGGTCGCGTTCGCTTACGGGAGCGGTCGCTTACGAGAGCTTTTAATCACAGAGTTTAAGTGACAATTCAAACGGGGTTTCACAATGCTGGTCGTAACTAGAGCTGGTCGCTTACGAGAGTGGTCGCAAGGAGAGCTTCGACTGTGTTATGGTTTGTTATCCCGTCACGAATTCACTAGGTCTCTTAGTCTTGGTGTACGAGGGCATTTACCTCTCGCCGACGCTCTCAATTTTATCACTGATTTGACCAAACACAGCGAAACCACCTTGATTTGGCCCGCTTTTGCCACGTCTCAGTTCAATTTTTCACCTTGTGGATTGGGAAACCTGCGGCCCATGATGTTGAGATTTGGATTGAGGAGCCTGTGGCTCATCATGTCGAGGCGACCGCCTCTGGTATCTGCGGAAGAGACATCATAGAGAGTACACATCTCATGAGCGTGTCTTACAATGTGTTTTTTGTATCTGTATACTATGCTTCAGTCACTTGATCGCGGTTTGTGTAGCTTATGCTCAAGTTTAAAAGTGTTCTAAGCTCACATTTAATAGGAGTGCCGTTTAGCTAGAAGAAATGGACACGTAAAGCAGCATTTAAAGCTATTTTGCCGTGTAAATACGGAGCTATAATGTAACCAAAATTCAGGAGTGCGGTGCCCAAATTAAACGTCGTGTGAATGCGGCTAAATGAACCCGGATGTCATCCATTGATTCTCTGTTTTCACGTAGATTTTCAGTGTATTCACGAATCTTAGCACACCATAATAGGCAGATTACACATCTCTGGCTTAGACTGCGAGTAGTCTCTAATTTTGGCGATGGCGATCGCGGAAATTTCGCGCTCGGGCGTGTCTGTATTTCAACCGCTCCACATTCGCCATCGCCAAAATTAGAGACTACTCGCAGTTTACATCAAGCTTGGCTATTAATTCACGGATCACACCTGAGTTTGAGCTGTTTTCACGCATCACGAACTTATTTTTGTTCAAATCACGCGTCACGCATAACCCCAACCAACCCTGTAATGCATGGGTGTAGGTATTTATTTCCTTTGTTCGTTTATAGCCTTGTCGAGACTGAAATAACAATCGACCTATTGACGCGGGTGATAATTAGCAACTGGGGACCAGTGATTTCGATTGAGTGAGTTGCTTAATTGAAATTATATTTTGCACGCAACTGCTACACCAAAGTTTTTATTTTATTTCGCTAGCAAGCCCAACACTTTTTCCAGGAATAGTGAACAGGCTATGCAAACCATGGCATCAACAAGGAAAACAGTTAATTAATATCATCTCACTGGCTGGGAGCCCCCCGTAACAACGTGAATATAATCAGAAAAGTGTCCACAAAGGAAAGCTAATTCCTAGAACTAAGGTCCCTTTCTATTATCTTTGGTAGATAGTAGAACAGTAGAACAGTACCGGGTTCGAATCCCACTCTGAGCACTTCATGGATTTGTTTCACGGCAGTCCCGAGTTATAAATCCCTCGGCTGCGCTTGTAAATAGCCAACTGGTTTGCCTCCCACCAGTTGGATTTCTTAAATCAATATTTGTTTCAGTTGTTACCTAGTTCTTAGAATTGTAAAGCGCTTAGAGACGTTGTAATAAGCGCTATATAAGCTTTGTATATTATTATTATTATTATTATTATTATTATTATTATTATTATTATTATTATTATTATTATTATTATTATATCAACCAGTTGTTCACCAATCAGTGTGCGCCAGTTTCACCCAAGTTAAAATCGAACAAATTTCACAAGAACAATGTAGTGGTTTATCTTTTCAAACGACATACCTTGAAGGCGTATTTCATAATTCCTTGCTCGCGTAACTTTAGTACGGCGCCTGCATGCTGCAACCACAGTTGGTAAAGTTCCTTTGAGGCCATTCCAAGGTAATCGACACTTGTCTCATAAAAGTATAGCAGAGCCATATTGCGACTATAATAATAACCAGGGGAGGGTTAGGAAAATGTCTTCGCGACAACCGGGTGTCTTCAGCTCCGTCAAAGACACTACAATTTAGACTGTACTTGGCTGAGTCACGGAACGTGCAGCTGACAATGCTTTTGTGGTTTTGCCGCAGACTAATAGCTACTAATCAGGAGTACCCAACGGAATCGCTCCGCAAAATATCCGCTCTTCAGGCTATTCTTGAACTGGCTGGCAAATTTTTAACCGGCAGTGAAATCTTGCTGGGAATTTACTGTGAGCGAAAGCTTGCTGGGAACTGTGGAACATCTTACGCTCTGGCTGGAAAAAATTTAACTCTTCTGGCTGGCCTGACAAATTGTCACCTACTATGGCTGGCAAACGACAAGATGTCACGCCACGTGTTCGTGTTTTGATTAATTATTGAAATATTTAGTCGTTTTCTGGTTAAAAATTTGTTTTGTTGTCAACTTAAAGACGCAAAACAGACATCGATGAAGTGTCACAGTTGCAGTTTTTTGAGCAGTTTGTCGGCGGTTGACCGTTAACAAATGCTCTACAAATTACTGGACCTGACAGAATTGGAAAACATGATCGGTTTTTGTTATTTCTGCTGTTTTGGGAGGTAAGTGGGTAAGGTCTCAGTGTTAGAGGGGTTATTGAGCGGTTTTCCATTTAGAAGCTTTCAAAAAATGAATTCGATGCTTTTCTTGTTGATCCAGCGCGCTGGGAAGAGTCGCAGCGGCATTTCTCAAATAAAATCTACAGCAGTATCTCAGAGGTGGTATCGTTTGAAGTCTTCAGAATCGTGAGTAGGGACCTTTTTTAACATGAACGTAAATGTCGTTAGTGGACAGCGTTATCTGGGCAGTAAAAATTCGTTAATGTAATTCAGTTTGTAAAGTAAGAGCAGTTATATATTCGACCGCTAAATTCACAGACCACTGAATTTCAGCTGAATTGAAAAGCCAAGTAACAGATCTACCTCGGTCATTGTGCATTTGAATTTAAGAAATTAAGCAATATCGATTTCCGTTTTTATACGCCCGTTCAAATCGCTAGGTATTGCGAACTACTGCTCTACTAACCGACCAGTTTATATCGTTCATCTGTAGTCAATGAGCGCGCGCGAATTCGGTGACCCGGAGTAACGTTTCGCGCGTTTGTCGCGCGTGAGGTAAACTCGGCAAAATTAACGTTGGCGAGGGCATTAGTACTTAGATTTCGCAAAATCGAAAAAAGCCCGACGTTCTCAGTTCGTTCAGTCAAGGAACTGGACTAGGATTTGCAGAAGACGGAAACATAGGAAAACAAGAAAGCCCATTGGGCATTTTAACCGGCCATTCTGACCCTCCCCACCCCTAGGTTTCACAAATGTTAGCGCGATCCTCTTTTTTTACGAACCAGCGTGACGAAAAGTGTGATTGTGTGACACAATATTTTGACTATAGCGGTACTGGATGACGTAATGTTTAAACTCTGATGACTCAGCTTATCTTTCTTATCGCTTTATTTGTGCTGAAAAACGCAAATTCACTCAAACGTTGAATGTCGATATGAATTCGTCCACAACTGAGAATGCTCACACAGGGGCGACGAAGTATTTACTGTTGTGCCTAGACCTTAAATACAAACAGTGAACATAGCAGTAGAATCAAAATGTAACGCTTGATAAATACGAGCTCGAGCAGATCGTCAGAGTATGGGGAACGTCAAGGCATATCTCATGACGTGATGTTTAAATCCGGTTTGCTAACCCGGTAATCCCCTTGCAAAAGTAAACAAGCGAGCGGGGACGAAAGTCGCCCACGTCTTTGAAAGCTAACGTGCCTGTCGAGCCGCAATCGATTTCGCGCTCACTCGCCTGATTTTCTTTTCCTTCACTATCTCTGAACGGAAAGTGAGACTGCTCGTAGCCTTTAGCGAACACCACACGCAAACCACACAAATCCGTCGATAATATTCAGATAGTTTCGTTCTTTCAATGCAAAAAACTCCTAACACCTGCCTTATTAATTAATCTCCTTAATATTAATGACGATTCCTTCGTATCAACTTCTCGCCTCAAATAAACACTCATCTGTCTCCGTTCACAAGAACTATCACGTACTGATGGTGCAATCAACTAATATTGCATCATCATACTAGTACCAATTCCTTCTCTTCCTAGCCCACGCTGGCAAAACGCAACTGTCCTTTTTGTCCGCTGCGAAATACAAGTTAGCCAATCAGAAACCTTACAATCCACTTCGCAAACCACCCCCCCCCCCCATAAAACGCCAAGGGAAACCGCCTTTTTACACCGCTCAAAATGTCAATCCCAATAAAAAAACTCCTGCGCCAAAAAATTTTTCACCATATCCACTAACTAGATCACACAACACAGCCAATTCCGCATTCAATCCTATTAGCTCCTTTACTCAATTGCGCATGCGTTATACAAGACAAATACAAAAACCCCCAAACTTAAACAACCCTTCGCCGTTCATATCTTAAATACTGTAAATTAAAAGACAAAAACATATGAAGGTAACATTCAGAAGACCAATATGCGCATGCGTCTTATATAAGACAGTACTGCTCTTGAGTACCCGTACCACAAGCTTTACAGCAATTTCTTCGTATGTTAAGACAACTTGCCTTCAGGAAGAACCGTGTCCATTTTATAAACCGGCGGTCGCCATCATGGCGACGGCCGGTTAACTAAAGGGTGGACGATCGTGGATTCGCTTTCTTTCAGTTTTTTTTTTTGGCTTGCACTCTTTGCAGCGAGGTTTTGTGAACTACTGGGTAGAGATACTCGGTGTGTTTGCGAGCACTTGCAGTGAATTGTTGTAAGCTTAAGTTCGAAATTTAACCTTCGACGATTCGATATAATTTTGTGTCCCGTTTGGGTGGCGTTCGGAAACGCCGGATTAAGTGGCCACATGTGATTATTAATAGCAGGTAGGAGGTATTGAAAAATTTTCTTTTGAGTACAACTGAAAACAGACTGCGCATGCTAGTATAGCGAATTGCAGTTAAGGTCCAGTGACTTATTTGCAAAACATTTTCTGTAGGCCATTGCGCAAGGCTCCCATTACTGCACTGGGAAATATGAGGAGGTGGCTTCGGTCACTGGTTGATAAACTTTTCGCTCAGACGGAAAGTCATGGTATAAAATTCGACCATCATATTAAAGGGGTACCTTATATTGCTGTAATATTTCTGCTTATGACCGTAACCTCAAAAGACAAGCTATTCGGAGACTAAGTTCAAGCCAAGACCTATACCAAGAAATGCTATTTTATTTTACTGGTGGGTTTAGCGGCTTTCCATCTTAAGGTAAGAAAAAGTTGCAGTAACTTAAGGTTTAATTGGTTACCTCATTGAGTACTTTCTCTAAAATAAATCTCTGGAGGTATCTGTTAGCAATTGTAGCCTTGGTTTATTATTATTATTATTATTATTATTATTATTATTAGTATTAGTATTATTATTATTATTATCATCATCATCATCATCATTATTATTATTTATTCATTTATTTATTTATTTATTTATTTATTTATTTATTGGAGGGTATGATAAGCGAAGTAATATCCTGGCTGGTAAAAACTGCGGCGTAAAAAATGCTGGGAAAATTATATGATTTTTAAACTTCCCTGGCTGGCAAAATGAGTCGTGAAATGGATCCTGGCTGGCTACTAAAAATGTTAATCCATTGCTAGCTGGCTCTGTAGAGCGGCTGTTTTTTTTCCCACGGTAGTTAAATATTAACCGTAAATGTCTCTGCGAATGCCCAGGGATCGTTTGGGCGAAAAACTTTCAAATTTGAAAAGTTTGTCGCTGGGTACTCCTGACTAATGTACATGCAAACGAAATCTTAATCAATATCTTGCAATTATCATTTCTAGTGTCTTGGGGTAGATTTGGCGGCTCATATCGGTGTAAGCTTCTCACCTTTGTACTTTTTTCGAATTCTTTTCCCGGAGTTACCACAGAAAGAAAACATGGATTAGAAAAACTGTGCGGACGTCTAATGGAAGCAAGATGGAGCAGTTAAGGATGACAAGTGAAATGAAAAATATTAGCCAGTTTACTGCTCTGTAAATACTGTGTCAATTGATGCGAAACTAAACGGGTGACAAGCCATTTTACCGTGAAGTTACAAAAGGTTTTGTTCATTACATTTATTTCGATTTATTGCTTTTAGCGTTCAGCCATGTAATGCTGATAACGTGTAACGGGCCAGTCAAGTGTTTCTGACCAAGCAAACGGCTGTCCCTAGCAGAAAGGTGTCTGTATTACAGAGGGGTCCTTAAGGACTGGTTCGACTAGTCTTGTTTGTGTGACCATTTGGGAGATTTTAAGCAATTTCTCGACGTTCGCAGTACTTGAGAGCTTGGGTTAAATGTGGTGCACTTAACCACAACGTCTCACCCATGTCTGGCTAATTTCTGAAGTTATCAGTGACACGACAATACGACAATTTAAGCTACTCCTTTTTATTTCACTGTACCATTGTCTCCGAATCTAAACGTGACATCAAGGAGATTTTCGTCTACTCCGCAAGCTTTTTAAGGTCCTCGACCCATTCCTCTATCGGTCGTATCGACTTGCATTCCACGTGTAACCTGTTTCCCATCTTTTTGAAAATTGGTAGGTCATACGTCAGCCTGTCAACTTCCGCTGGATCTTGCACACATATCACTGCTACAAACTGTTTGTCATGAAAAAAAAAAGCTATTATGACCGAAATGAAAAGCTTCTATCAAGATCTCTATGAGCGTTAAGACTCAGAAGAAGGCCACAGGGGCCCAAGGTCATGGACTCCTGCCAGGGTGAAAATATGGTATTGGGTTACCTGTGTAAGTAAGAGGAGCTGACCTATACAGAGTGCTGTAAAGTGCTGGAGGATACGACAAACAAGTCTCTAGGGAATGAAGGTTTAAAATCCTTTCAGTATTGGTTAGAATTCAAATGCAACCTTCGTTATCTCCAAACTCATGTTGTGGGCCTCACAAGTCTGCTAACAAAAGAAATTCTTAAGAAGATAAATTAATCAGCTTTTCAACTGTAGGCGTTAAACTCTAGCTTGTAAGGGCCCATCTTTGATAAACCTGGCAGAGGTATTCTTGTTGCCTCTAAAATGCAGAATCCATCCAGCCTGTAGAATCCGGAATCCGAACTCCAGATGACTGAAATCTGAATACGAATTCTACTACTCTTAGCTCTGTAAGTCGTGTAATTCAGAATCCAGACAACAGAACCTGGATTCTACTACCCTGTTGCGGTTTTAGGGATGAGGGATAACTCGCAAAATTATTGTAGGTATACGGGATCACTACCAAAATAATTATAGGGATTAGCGGCCTGTCTAAAAAACAATAGTTTTACTACTGTTTACATAGGGTACGTGTTGGTGATAATCGGTTACAGTCCTCAAAATTGATAAGCACAAGGAATCCCCCGACGCCTCTGCCTAACAGGTTTAACAGGGTTTTACTTCAGAAGAGGCACAAGGCAAGGAAAACGTGGAAACTCGCACGCGAGCCTCGCACACTTGTTACTCGCTCCAGTACTTTTGTCCCAAGGCCTCCGAACCAAAACGCAAAAGTACGGACTGTCTTGCAATCTAGTTGGACAAAACAACTACAAAATTTATTGTTTCGTATTCACTCAGAAAGTCTCCATGCAAATCATTTTATTTTAGTTGGCACTAATACCTTTCTTTCCGCCACCACTTTCCATGCCCACACATCCAAAATTCCGGATCGTTTTGCATCTATTGCCTCTTTCGCTTCCTCGGCCCAGATTGTTAAAAGATCCTGTTGTGTCATACCTGTTATGACAGAAATTGTGCGTTATTCGTTGCTACTGAAGTCCTTGATATATCTACGGTAAACTTCATTTTCGTAGCAGTCCATCGAATTCCCCGTAGCCGGAATATGTTGAATATGTGATTAACCGTAAGTTGTCGAGGAGGGGGAGGCGTGGTTGAGGGAGTTAGGGTGGGACCGCACTGCAGTGGTGTAAAACTCATAGGTTGCCCTTATAAATTTCACCATATTGCGGGAAAAAAAGGAAAAAAACAACACTGGCTCTGCACGCATTGCGTGCCTATGTTTGGCCATGCTGCAGTATGGGAACTAAACGTCTCTTCCATTTCCGAGGTTGTTTGGCAGATTCGATTTCGGGCATGCGCACAATTCAAAATTTGGACAGTTTTTGAACGAGAAAAACACCTTAACCGGTCGTCTTTTCGGGTTTAGCACTCAGTCCCGCTTTTTTTTTGGTTCTCAATTCGATTTTTTTTAGTTTGTAGGCCATTTGATGGTCTTTTCTTGGATTAGAAAAGATTTCAACTAAACTTTCAGGAAAGAGGAAATTTCAACTAGAAGTGTCAACCGAGTGCTAAGGCCAAGTTTTGCATTAACATTACAAGGAAACTTTTTTCCTTTTTCTTTGTGTAACTTTGGTCTGTTTTAAGTGAACGCTTCAGTTTAGGTACTTTTTGTTAGACGTGTGCCAGAAACATAAATTGGTCCTCAAAAACATCTGCTGTCACTCAAAGTGATGACGTCACAAGCTGAACAAGGACTACGGTCCTTTACGGGTGGTTTTGGGCGGCACGGGAGTCAATGGGTTAAGTATTAGAGAAACCACATCTTACCATCATATTCCACAGTGGTTTTGAGAAGATAGAACAAGCCTTTCTTCATGTCTGCCTTTTGCTCCTCATACCTATCCTCCTTCCCAGCCCTCTCGCATACATCAGAGGCGAATCCCTCATATGTCCTCAGTGGCGTAAACCGTGTTTGTAACTGGTCTCCGATGGACTGGTGAAGAGGAAGGTCAGCAAAACACGTGTCCAACACTGAAGGGGACTCCACTGACATCACTATAAAAACAGCGGGCGCAAGTCATTCAGTGACTTCCAAATGGCACATTATGATCATTTTTCTTACTGCGTGCATCATGCATAAAGTCTTAGTGGTAAGAGCCAATGGCATTAAAAATATCAATATGACCACTTTATTTATTTCTTTAATTCATGCGTCTGATACGACTTTTGAACGGTTAATTGCATTTCATCGGTATCGTCCGTAAACATTAAATAAAACGTCATAAAAAATTATAGCCCATTTTAAAAATTTACTCTGTCAAATTATTAGCGTCTAGTTTACTTGAGCGTGTGGAAGATCAAAAAGCCAGAAATGCATCGCATATATATTTGAAATGCTAAAACTTTTTTTTTTGCCGCCATAATTGATATGCAGCGTCCGCCGTAGCCTTAAGTGACTTCCCACCAAACCTTCGTAACTTGGTCAGTTTATGTAGACACTGACTGGCCTAAAGAAAAATGCCAACACTGAGTTTTATCGATGTTTGATTATGTATCTTGCTTAAAGCTATTTCTTGATTTCCTCACCACCAAGGAGGTTTCTCTCTCCACAAATCTAAAGGAAATAATAATAAAGAAAAGATATAATAACAAGATACATGCACATACTATCTAGCTCATAGAGGAGCAGTTTAGAGAACTAAAACCTCCAGGAAAATAAAATGATATTGAAATATTATATTTGAAGAAAAAGTTCTGGTAAAATACCTAGAAATCTAACGCAAACTTGGTCTTAATCTATTAGTCAACTACAAATGTTATACAAATGCATTTCTACTTCAAGACACATTTTCTTTGATTTTCTCTTGCTTTAGTATGTCTGTCTGTTAATTGTTCGTTTTTAATCATACTGGACAAGTACCTAGCCGTTAGAGGTTTGGAAATGAGTCACAATCACTCTGTCTCATGTTACAAGAAATTGTTCGCTATTTTACATAATATTGAATCTCAGCGCAGCCAAATTAGTGGTTATCAGAGCTTAGATGAGTGCGTTCGACTGCAACCCTTGTTGACACCGCAGCTGTTGTTGATCATTTTCAACTAATTCTGTAAGACCACAAGCAGTCGTCCTGTTTTCTTCAGATCCTACACTCTAGCTGACATGTATAAAATAATTGTGCAAATCACGGTATAAACGAGGAGGGGTGGTGGGTCATAATCAGACATAATGGTCGTTTACTATTTACAAAAAGTTTCCGAAAAATCCAATTGGAAAGTAAATGGCACACCACTTTTCGGGTCGTTCCAGTTGAAATTTTCCAAAAGAAACGGAACGTCTGAAAAAGTAGTCGTGTTTTCCCGGTCGGGATGTTCCAAACGGAAATTCGTGTTCCATTTCTTCAAACCCATCTTTGATACCAGTTTCAGGCTTTCGCGGTCATTTTTCGGTAAATGAGACTGATTTGTGCAAATGGTAAACGCGAGTCCTGATCGGAATTTACCAGTCCTGAATTTTGTTTACCATTTGCCCAAACCGTGATCCGAACGGTTTGCCCATGTAAATGGTAAACAACTAATACCTTACTCGAAATGACCGAAAGGTTAATTTAACTTTCTAAGCGTGGAACTCATTTTATTCGAAACGAGCTTCGTCACAACACAGACGTTATAGACGAACTAGATTGACTTCCCTGTGCGGGCAGCAACCAGGAGAAATGGTTATCTCAGTTCAATCTAACACAGTTGGTCAGATATATATTTAATCCAAATGTTTTATGTGATTTATCTAGCAAAATAAGGTCGCGCAAACGCGATTGAACGTGAAAGCGAGGTCAAGAAGCCTCACCTGCGTGAAAGTGAGGTCAAAGAAACAAGTAAAATCTCACTTTTTGCCCGAATAACAAAGGACATCCAACACAAGATTACACAGATTGCACACTCGAACGCAGCAAAATAACAAGAAATCCGACCACACATATATCAGCTTAATTTAACACTGTTGTCCAGATCTAGACAAATAATGTAATACAAATGTCTTGTGATTCATTAGGTAAAATTAGGTCGAGCGTACAAAATATTCGTATACGCACGGCCTGCAAGTCATTTTTAATGGTTTTAAAACAGCTCACGCAGCTCTTTCTTCTTGGATTGCAGCAGTCTTGTCTGATTTCTCAGCAATAAATATTAGTGCAAATAATAGTGGCTTTACGCAAACAATGTCGAATAAATAAGGGAATAACGTTCAATATTTTTTAAGGGTTTGTGCGGATTACGTAGCAGGGTTAAAACAAAATCAATTTTTTCTTGTTGGAGTGTAGCCGTCTCGACGTGTTTCTCATCAGTAAAAATAAGAATTAATGCGAAATGCGCAAGAGCAATATTTTGTTTATCTGTTTATTCGACGTACCTTGAAGGCGCATTTCAGAATTCCTTGCTCGCACAACTTGAGAACGGCGCCTGCATGCCTCAGCCATAGCTGGTTAAGTTCCTTTGAGGTCATTCCATGGTAATCTACGGTTGTCTCAAAAAAGTACAACAGAGCCATATTGCCACTATTAAACAGGGCAGAGTTAGGAAAACTTCCTTGGTGTCGTGACTAGGTGGCTTTAGCTTCCTCAAAGACAGCTACAATTTAGATTGTACTTGGGGTAACATGATTCCAGCGGATCAGCTTGCCTCCTGGCGTAGTCAATCGAACGTTCGGTAATCCGAAACCAATCGAACTTGATTTAGATCAGGTTCGGCAATCGAACATAATCGAACTCACCAAAACATTTTGCCCTCGCCAGCCCCCCCCCCCCCCGGGGGGTACTCTCTGTTAATAATCTAAATTTATTCCAAGCGTTTATATAAGAAAGAGTTGGCCCTGCTTTATACCGTACATTACCAAACGGTCTTGTAAGCAGAAACTAAGTTACAATTTTCAGAAATAAAACAAATATCTCTTTAAGCCTTAATTCTCTATATGGTTATCACGTCATCGTGTATTTGTAGTTTGTCATTTAGCAATTCTAATTTTAAAAACAGTTACTTAAAATGCAATATCACACTACGAGCTGTGCTCTGACAATGACTCTTGAAACATGTCAAGATCAAAGAAATGTTGTTTTATTTCTCAAACACCACACATTAATAGTCACGGAACTCAATACGCCTTTTTCCTTAAGATTTCTTTCGTTAATTCGATCACTGTGGCCTCTGCTTTATTAAATTTTACTTCTTCGATATAAATTTTGTTGAATTCGTCACTTTTAAAACCTAAAATAAGCCAACACGTGACAAGGAACACGCAAAAAGTCGTTGCGGGTTGGTGAGCCAAAGTGTCTAAATGAATAAACGGTACGCTGAGGCGTACTAGTGTGGCTTCAAATTACAGTGAAAACCCTGACATAATGGACCCCTATATGAAGACCCCGGTAAAACGTAAATATTTTTCAGCCCAGTAATACCACGCACGATTTTATTGTCAATCACAAGGCATTGTATCGTTCTATCACCCTTTACTATTTCGAGGGTATGAGGTCAAGTGGCTGATTTCCATCGAATAATAATCAGGTCAAGTGTTTCTTTTTTTCTCTTCAGTCTTGTCCAAAACCGAACAATTCTGTACTTTTCACACCACTAGTAATGATCAAAAACATGAACAAACTCACAGCAAACTATGTCAGCAATTTTAATCTTAAAACGCTAGATTTATTTAGACATACAGAACGTTTAGAAATCATTTGTCAAAATCTGACCTTTTGGCTCAGCCACAACATTGTTGAAATTAATATCACTTAGCTCTATATTTCCACTATAACTTTATATATGTAGGAAGAGTAACACTTAAAGCCGGGGAGACTGATGCTAGCAGAATAAAACAGACCGTGAACCAGTGAAAAATGGAGATCATTTAAAGGCGTGTCGCTCCGGTCTCCATTAAATTTGGTGACAGGGGGTGGGATCGTCGGAAAAACTGAAGGTCCCAGGTTCCCGTTTTGTGGTGTGTCTCAAATTTATTTTCACCCCTAAAAGGGAACAATTCTTCCTGACGAGTTGTTCTTGTCATTTCGTGTCGGGTGAAATTTTCGCGGGGTCTGGTTTTTGCGAATTTTTTCAAATTTTCCATCTTGCGAAAATTTGAATCAACGAAAATAAACGTCCGCGAAAATTTACTCCATGTATTTATATCTCTGAATTTCAGTTAAATTGACTGAAAAAACAATTACGATCTTCCTTTTTACAATTACAACAAAACGAATAGTCTTTGCGGCCTCTGGGTTAATACCAAGCGTAGACAAAACCATTTCCTACCAAAGAACAAACAATAGTTGGCTAAATACGATAAAAAAGCAATGCTGATTCAACGAGGGAAGCTGTATATATTTTACCAATATTTCAAAAGGCACAGCCTTTCTTCGTCAGGGTCTTACAGAGAATGACTCTAAGGGCAAAAACGTTACAATTTAAACTAAGGGTATAAAATATGATACTAGAATAACAACATATAACAGCTTATATTACAACGTTTAGAAACTGGTGTAAAAACTAAAAACGTTACGATTTCAAATTTATATTAAAAGAAGCTAATATTACAACGTTAAAAAAAACTGGCGAAAAACTAAAAACGTTACGATTTAAAATTTCAAAAATATATAACATAAGCAGGATACGTGATACTATAATAACACAAGCTTAAGTGATAGGGATAACGTACCGCGTTAAACTCTAAATACGTTACAATTCGAAATACGAAAGTGGAAAATTCCAAACAAATACCAAAAAAATACAACTGAAAATACAAACAAACACGGAGGATGAAAAACCAGAAAAGGTGTCATGTTTCATCCCTTCTATTTAAACCTAGAGCGGGAGTTCCAAGGTTTCAGCTCTATCGATGAGGTATGCCTCTCCAGCTTTTCATACACTCAGTCACGGTTAGATTTCTTTAGTTCATGAGGAATAAATAAATCCTCACAAGAATCATATTTTATACCCTTAGTTTAAATTGTAACGTTTTTGTCCTTAGAGTCATTCTCTGTAACACCCTGAAGAAGAAAGGCCGTGCCTTTTAAAATATTGGTAAAATATACACATTTTCCCTGCCGTTGAATCAGCATTGCTTTTTTATCGTATTTGGTTCTTTATTTTTTGCTGAATAGATCCTTTACTAAAGGATTCGGTACTTTTATTTTGTTACGGTGGTCCATGCAAAGTTTATTGTTTCCAATAGTTGACAACGTGTTTCTTCCAGCCCAGATGGCATACTAGATCTGCTATCGCTATACTCGCCAACCAGAAGTTTAAAGTCGTCTGTAGGTTGCGTTGGTCATTTTTTTTTTTCAAGTTTTCTTCCTTGTAAGGGGGCGGGGGGGGAAGAAAAACTCAAAAATCCTAAAATTAGAACAGGCAAAACTTCAGTGAAAATCCGTGTTGGTGTTAGGATTAAAGAACTCGAGGTAGAGTAGTTTATTTGACGTCTTCCGTCTCTTTTGGTCTCGTTCGTGCCAAGCAAACTGTTCCTAATAAAGAGGTGTCTGTACTATATAGAAGAGTCCGCAAGGAGAGGTTCGATTGTATTTTATGTCTTGTTTGCGTGGTCATTTTGGCGATTTTAAGCGATTTCGGATTATTACGTTTTCAACGCTCGTAGTACGCGAGAGCTTGGATTACCTGTTTTGTTTGACGCGTTTTAAGATATTAACGCCGCTGAAACAGAGCTCCTCACCCACGTTTGACTACCCTTTGAAGTTTTTAATGACACGACAATAAGATATTTCAATCAAAAAAGCTACTCCCTTTTTATTTCACTGTTCCATAGTTTTAGAATAACACGTGACATCACTAAAGCGTTCTTAATTTCTACTATTATTAACTGTATTACATTTTCCATTTTTAGTACTTTTAATGACACATTCTAGTTTTCAACTGTTTTTATACTGCTATCCCGCCATCCGCTCTTGTTTTAGTTGTAGGGCGAAGTATTCTTAAACTTTGAAGTTAAATTTTCGTCTACTCCGCAAGCTTTTTAAGGTCCTCGACCCATTCCTCTATCGGCCGTATCGACTTGCATTCCACGTGCAACCTGTTCCCCATCTTTTTGAAGATTGGCAGGTCAAATGTTAGCCTGTCAACTTCCGCTGGATCCTGCACACATATCACTGCTACAACCTGTTTGATGTGAAAAAAAAGGGTTATGACAGAAATCAAAAGTTTCTATCAAGATCTTTACGACTCAGACATTGGCCAGGGTGAAAATGATTTTCAGCGTTCCTTAACATTCCCAAATTATCAAATGATCTACGTCTTCCTTGCGAAGGACAGCTGACCTACACACCCGGGGGGATATTCCCAAAAAATTTGGGTGGGGGTGTACGGCGCACTCTTTGGAACCCTTACCCTATTTCAGACCTGACCCAAACTTCTATACCCTATTTCAAATCTGCAAGGAACTGCTTCGATTTGCGCATACATTTGAGAAGAGCCTTAAATTTCCGATATTATTCAAAACACACTTCTTAAGAAAAGAAAATAATTTTACATTAAGTACCTTTTTGTAAAAAACCAAACCAAAAACCTGACCCTATTTCAAATGGTCAAATCTATACCCTACTCAGTCAGACTAAAAGGGCTCGAAAACTATACCCTTTGGGGCCACACATCCCTTTCTGGCTTACATAAGGGAGTGTCCCCCCCCCTCCCCCACGGGCCTACACAGAATGTTTAGAATAATATTAAGTGCTGGAGAACATGAAAAAAGAAGTCTCCAGGGAACGATGGTCGAACTCTGCAAAACAGTTTGGCCAACTCTAAGAAACCTTTTAGCAGACTCTTTAAATGCTGTAGTAAACATGGTAAAGAAAGACAAAAATAGAGTACAAATAGAGAATTGGGGACCCATATTACTGCAAAATGTGAATTATAAAATTGGTTCCAAAACATTGGCAGCGAGAACAGAGAAAGTTTTAACTCTAAAGGATGAAATGGAATACTTCACACTCTCTAATTCCCGGCTGAATGACAACTTTTGGTTTTAAAAAGTCATTTGATTCGTTAATTTGGTAGCTGTTTCTTTTTAATTTCGGTGATTCGTTCATACATTGGGTGTTTTTTTTTCTATTCAGACATTTCACGATGCGTAAAGAACAATGGTTTCGCATCAGATCTCTTTAACCAAAAGAGGTGTTCGTCAAGGTGACTCATTATCATCTTATCACTTTGTAATCGCGCTTGAAGTTTTAAATAATGCCATACGCAAACAATAAATAAATAAATAAATAAATAAATAAATAAAAGAAAGGGATCAAAGTGGGAACAACCGATATCTAAAACGTAGTGTTTTTGCTGACGATCTCACCGCCTTTGTCAGCAATAAGCAATAATATGTTTCACTAAAACTCCTTCAAGTTTTGGTGATGTCGCTGGTCTCAAAGGAAATACGTGAAGAAAAAAACAGAGGCATAATGGCTGGGTGGCAATCACACCTTCTCCGAAGACCTCGACGTAAGAAAGGTGAATAAGCCAGTGAAAATATATTTCAGTCTTTACTTATGAATGGAAAACGTTTCAAGAGCTAACTTTAAAAATATTCTCAAGCCCACCAAAAGATTAATTAATGCATGGCGATGGAGAAACCAATCCTTGGTCTGCAGTGATCTGGAAGACAACATTCCCCTATTTTTCCCCACAGTTACTCACCAGTCCATGCTAGAATTTCCACAGTTAATTCATGTGGACTCTCACTGTGCAGGTCACCTGATAGTTCTTTTTACAGAACCGGATTTCTTCATGGCAGCCGGACCAGTCATTTACTTTCACATATACATCCATTCCTTGCATTGATATGGCAAATTTTTACTAATGCAAACAAACCTTAAGACTTTCATCTCATTAACCAGTATTGTATTGTCCCCATTCTGTATTAATTCTGTGCATGGGAAAGTTCCAGTTCTCAGCATTATAACATGCCCCAATTACACTATGCAATTTCTCGTCAGAACAGGAGCTATCATGAGAAATATGGGCATTCTGATTTAACGTGAACAGGGGACTAAGGCCACGGGGGTTTGGGGTTCGTCATGGGGAATACACTTCGTGTATTTGTGGGAGGAAGTGCTCCCAATACAGGTCACACTTTTCCCCATGGACTCACAGTCTCAGTTACTTCTATATTCTGCGCCATTCACAACTGGTTACTATGTAACCTTAGGGTATAGGCTCGGATAGGATAAGGACCTCGCTCATGGGGGATTTTTGCCCTCTGGGGAGGATAAGGACCTCGCTCTGAGGGGATTGTTAGCCCCCTGGGGAGGATCGGATAAGGACCTCGCTCATGGGGGATTTTAGCCCTCTGGGGAGGTTACCGTCCTCGCTCATGGGGGATAGCCCTCAGGGGAGGACTGTTTGGGACCTCACTCATTGGGGAACTCAGCCCTCTGGGGAGGCCCATTGCCAATCTAGACTAGCCTGACCTGTATGCAATCTATGCTTCACTGGAGTACTTCCTCCCCTACCCCTTTATCCCACAAACTGTTGTCGTCTCACTTACTCTCATGGGTTGGAACATTAAAGCCAATTTATAAGTATCATAAATTAAAGTTAATGGGACAACCATGAGGTTAATGTCCTAGCGTTACTATATCGGCAATGTGATATGTCATCAAGATAAGACCTTTCAAAAACTCATTAATAATTCATTAAGAAAATACAAAGGAAATTAATGTTTAATGAGTGTCTTTATATCTGATAAAGACACGGCTAAATTTTATGTCCAATTTTCATGGCCAAAATAACCCAAAATCTAAATATCAGTGCAAGAATGAAAAGATCTACATCAGAGGTTTTTGAAGCCGTTCAATAAACTCGCAGTTCGTGCTTTATCAAGTCTAAAACACTCGGCTTCGCCTCGTGTTTTAAACTTGATAAAGCACGAACTGCTCGTTTATTAAACATTACTTCAATCATCATGCCTAAAGGTCATGCCGCATTCACGTGCAAAGATCAGGATATTTATATTTGACCAATGACGTTTGGCTGCTCACGTGAAATCAAGCACCCTCAATCTGCCTTTGTTCATTTCAGCCTTCCAGTCTAGTAATCATTCTGGTTGAGTACCTTTGTTAACCAGCTCCCCTCCCTCCCTCCCACGTGTTGTCTCAGTTTCTATGGGCATGGCTTTGCACAGTTTCATAACCGTTGCCCCAAACGTTATAAACACCTGTATCCGGTTGTATGCAATAGTACCTTATCTACAGTATACATCTTGTTCCGTCAGCATATAGATGTAAAATTAATGTACCACAGGGGTTTCAATAGAAGCCGGCAGCCGGCGAATTTCGCCGCCTACTTCCCAAATCATCGCCGCCTACTTTCCTACTTTCTGACATTAAATTTCTTTTGAGTCCCTTGAGTTTCTTGAGTCACACAATTTCTCACCCGTTAAATATGAACTATGGAATAAAAAGGAAACGTTTTCTTTGCTGTGTCCATCTTTTCTGTCGCTGTATTAGTACATTTCTGAAAGGTCACGGTATTAACGATTTCAACGCGCGATGGTTTAGTTGCGTAGTCAGCCATGTTGATTAAACAGAGGAGAGGGACTGGTGTCAATTCTTGCCTCGATCACATTCGCTCTTCAGTTCCGGGACATGTGCTTCGACGATGGAACCCAGCCGTAAACGAACGGGAGGCGGCAGTATTTTAGCATATTTTAATAAAAGATCAAGACCGGAAACTGAAACAGGTATGTAAACTAAATTATTACCATTGTTTTTCCATTCATAGTTTTATCCAGTCGTCGAACTCGCCGCAAAAAATCAAAGTTAAGATTATTCACCGGACAGTGACTGGATTTTTTGAACACAACAAAATTGCAGTTTCAGTCGCTTCATAATTCAAATGTCTTTTGAAAAGATTTCCCTTTGGTTTCTGTAGTTAATATCCGTAAACACTTTCATAAATAAAGATTCTCCAATGAAATTTGACTGAGCCGAGGCTCGTATAAACTAACTTCATGCTGCCAGCGTGTTGTGAAATGACTTGTCTTGTCGGCGTGTTGTCGCCGCTAGCAAAGTGTTGCTGCACGTGCAAATTTTACCGCGTGATGATTGCATTGCCCGGGTATCCAAGGCTTTTTTGACGGAACGGGGACGCCACAGATGTGCATGAACCTGTTTGGTGCGCTTAGTTACAAAGTTATTACCTCACAAATTTTAGTTTCGTTACTTGTTAAATTACTTAAATTACATATAAAACCGTCGAGGCAGTAACGACCCATTTAGTCTGGATGTAAAAGCCACAAAATGCGAAAATTTTGAATTAGGACGCCTTATATTCATGTAAGTTTTATTATTACTAAACCGTGTGTATATTAAAAGACCTACAAGTATACCTGTTTATGTCGTAGGTACTGCCTTAAATGAGAGTGAGCTAACAAGTACTTCATCTACTGAGTCGTCAGTCACCGGTGCGAGTGAAAATTGCCAACTGCCGGCAAATAAAGTCCCCAATATGTCTGACACTCCACAAGACTGCGAAGAACTTATAGAGAAAGCGTTTAATGATGTTTCCATAGTCCATAGTAAATACACTTGCTCGCAAAAGAACTGCGTAAATCTAAGCTCCCAGGAATTGAAGCGGATTAAATGCCGTGGAACCGGGAAGGATTGCTTTAATCATCAGTGGCTCCTAGATCCAGCTCTATCATATTGTGAAAAGACTGGCTACTTTTGGCTCCTATACGAGGAGGGCGTTGGAATGTTTTGCCTTCTATGCAAAAAGCACAACAAGATCAATTTACAAAACAAGTCAAGTAAATTTAACATTGAAGCCTCTGTAAGATTTAAACGCAATGCTGTTTTGGAACATGGTAACTCACAACAACACAAATCTGCAGTAGAAGCAGAGATGATAAGAAGAGTTTCTGTATTCCATAAGGAAATTGAACGAAGAGACCAGTCCAGGGATGATGTAATCCATTCAGCATTTCTCGCGTTATATTGGCTTGCGAAAGAGGAGGTGGCGAATAACAAATTTGCAGCCCTTCTAGAAATGACAGAGCTCCTTGGGCTTTCCGACATGAAATTCTTTAACCACAGATCAGCAGGTGGTACACGCGAAATGCTCCTCATTCTTGGACAGGTAATTAAGAATGTGACCCTGGAAAAAGTAAAAAGAGCTAGTTGCTTTGCCCTCCTCTGCGACGAGGTTTGTGACATTGCCAACAATGAGCAACTGGTCACCTTTATTAAGTACGTTGATCCTGACAGCAGTAAAGCAACCACGCAATTTCTATCCACCAAGAATCTTCTGACAAACTCCTAGTCAGCTAATGCTGAAACAATAAAATCAACTGCGTTGACGCAAATAGCAGAGTCGAAATTGGAAGTGTCAAAGCTGACAGGTCTTGCAACAGATGGAGCGAGCGTAATGACAGGTAAGAGGAATGGCGTTGCTTCTAAGCTTCGTGAAGAGTCCAAATTACTGCTGAGTGTGCACTGTATTTGCCATCGCCTTGCGTTGGCATGTAACGATGCAAATGATGACGTTGCCTACATTAAGACGGTGGAAAAAATACTTATACAGTTGTGGTCATTATTTCATAATTCAGCAAAGAAGACGGCTACTTATGCAAAAGCAGTTGTAAATTACAACCAGATTTCATTGTCAACCCAAGGTCGTAAGAAAATTGGAAAGTCTTTCAAAAAGGCTTGCAGAACCAGATGGCTCTCCACGGAGAAGGCTTTAGACGGTGTTTACAATGATTTTGTCCCTCTGACTCAAACACTTCGCTTGTTGAGTGAAGATGGAGATTCAATGGCCACTGGTCTCTTGCAACAGGTTGGAAATATCAAGTTTCTTTCAGCTGTATATTTGTTGCACCAGGTTCTACCCCCACTTGCTCATCTGAGTAAAGTGTTTCAAGCAGGTTCTGTGTCATTTTCAGCAATTGGCCCAGCTATTAACTACACCCTTGAGGCGCTTAAGACTGTGTCAGAACAGAAGAGGCCACTAAGTGCACTTCAGAAAGATCTTTGCACGGATGGCAGGCTTTCAGTTTGTGATTTGTCTTCTCCTTCGGCCCATCAGGAACAAAAACTAACTAACCTGACTGACCGGTATGTCAAAGCTCTACAAGAGAACATCAACAACCGATTTGACGAGAGCCTTCCCGTCCTAACTGCATTCCGCATATTTGATGTCACTGCCATTCCCAATAGATCTAACGTGGGCTTTAAGGAGTACGGAGTCAAAGATGTACAAATTCTGGCTGAACACTTCTTCCAGGGAGAGCCTGAGGAAAAGAAAAATGAAAAGAAGGAGGAACTCCTCTCTGAGTGGCAAAAGTTGAAATATAACTTTTTGCAAATGAGAGAAGACATTCCACCTGAGATTGCTAAGCCAACAAACAACATGATGACCAAGTCCCCAACAGAGTGGCTTCTAGAGCGGATGCTCTCAATGCGTTCGACTTACCAACATTTTTTTCCGGAAATGCTCCGCATTGCTGAGGTGTGCCTTTCTTTGCCAGTAAGCAACGCTTGGCCTGAAAGGGGCGCCTCAGCAATCAAACGCATTAAGACGCGGATGAGAAGCCGAATCAAAGATGATATGCTTGAGGCACTGATGCAAATTTCAATTAACGGTCCAAAGGTAAAGGAACTGGAATGCACCGGTGTTGTGAAGGAGTCAGTCCAACAGTGGTTAAAGGAGAAGCCTAGAAGAAAGCTGACCAAGAAGACTGCAACTGGTAATCGTAACACCTCTACAGTTTCAACGAGTGATGCTGCAGTTCAAGTGGAGATTTCTGAAACTGAAGATGAAGAGCCTGAGAATATTGATGACAGCGAAGTAGTTCAGATTGAGGAGGAAGATCAGCTTCAACTTGAGGTTAATGCTGCTCTTGCAGTGATGAAACTACCAGATGGTGGAGACAGTGACTCAGATAGTGCTTTTGAGTCGGACAACGATTATGACTAACGTTATGTGCGTCATACTCTGTAGTAATAGTCTGGCAAAGCGTTCCATTGCTTCATCCTGGCTAACAGGTCCTTGGCTAGCAGTTCTTCATTTATCCAATCCTGCAGTAGTTTAAATACCTTTTTTAGGTAACGGGCAGTTTCAGTAGTTTTTAAAAGTCGTGGAAACACGTGGAAATCAGGAATGGCATATGCTAGTGACCGTAGACTGATAGTAAGAACAACAAAGCATCTGCAAATGCTTCACATTGCTGTATACTGTATGTAATGAAAAATTCCCAAGATTCAGCATTCTATGGTTGACGTTATCCTTTTATTAAAATTGAACTTCACCTGAAAAACTAAATACAGTTGTCACTAATGCTGTCGTTACTTAATCAATATTTAGAACTGAATTTGATGCCAGAATGCAGGAAATGGCATTTCCGGGCTTCTAGAATCCAAAATTTTCTGGGGGAGCATGCCCCCAGACCCCCCTAGGGGGAGGGGACTTACGGCTCCCGAATTGTTTCAGCCGCCTACTTTAATAGGGTCTGCCGCCTACTTCAGAACTTATTGAAACCCCTGTACCAGCTAATTGTATATTACCATAGTTTCTAGCCTAAATGTAGTTTATTGTTCATTCTTTGCCACAGCGCAAAGCTGTGATGAGACTGCGAACTCTGGCTTTATAGCCTTTTTCTTAGCCTCATTTACTACTGACTTGCTTTTCATTATCGGCATTGTTTTATTTATTTATTTATTTTTATTTCCTAACTTTTGATCAGTTCTTTGAATAGCGTGATCAATGTAAGGGCATGATAGCTATTACTCTGGCCTTCGTACACTGCTGTAGTTGTTAGTCTTATTTTAGTAATTGTTAATTTCAATAAACATGGGTAAGGGAGGAAGTGCTCCCAATACAGGTCACACTTTTCCCCATGGACTCACAGTCTCTGCAGTTACTTCTATATTCTGCGCCATTCACAACTGGTTACTATGTAACCTTAGGGTATAGGCTCGGATAGGATAAGGACCTCGCTCATGGGGGATTTTAGCCCTCTGGGGAGGATAAGGACCTCGCTCTGAGGGGATTGTTAGCCCCCTGGGGAGGATCGGATAAGGACCTCGCTCATGGGGGATTTTAGCCCTCTGGGGAGGTTACCGTCCTTGCTCATGGGGGATAGCCCTCAGGGGAGGACTGTTTGGGACCTCACTCATTGGGGAACTCAGCCCTCTGGGGAGGCCCATTGCCAATCTAGACTAGCCTGACCTGTATGCAATCTATGCTTCACTGGAGTACTTCCTCCCCTACCCCTTTATCCCACAAACTGTTGTCGTCTCACTTACTCTCATGGGTTGGAACATTAAAAATAATTAAAACCTTCGCTATCTAGAAATTTATGTTTCAGGCAGGCCTCACAAATCTAACCAAAGAAATTATTAAGGAGATTACTTCAGTTCTTTTCAACTCTGTATGGGGACCAGAAACAGACAAAATAAAACGACTAACTTAAATAAGCGATTGATGGTGGATTAAGAATGCCACCAACCAAAACTTTAAGAATAATGTGGAGGCATGGAAAAGCGTGGATACTCGCGCGTGAGCCTCGCACACTGTTCGGTTACTCGCTCCGGTACTTTTGTCCCAAGGCTCTCGAGGCAAAACACAAAAATACGGACTGCCTTGCAGTCTAGTTAGAAAAAACAACCACCAAATTATAGTAGTGAAATTTTTTCCTTTGAAAATACGATCCTATAGATATGTTTTTATTATAGCTTAAAATGAGTTGAAATCGTTTGTATTCACTCAATAAGCCTCACGAGTTAACTTTTAAACTGGAGACTATTACCTTTCTTTCCGCCACCACTTTCCACAAGTCCATAATTCCGGATCTTTTTGCACCCATTGCCACTTTCGCTTCCTCGGCCCAGATTGTTAAAAGATCCTGTTGTGTCATACCTGATATGATAGAAATATCACGTTATTCGTTGATGAAGTAATCATTGATATATCTGCGGAAGACTCATTTTCTTAGCAGTCCAGTTCAATAATGCTCATTCCCCATTGGTGGTATCCAGGTGTTTACAAGTCTGTTCCTTTTTGCTACAGGAGGGGTTGATCATCCCTAATATCACTTACACTACCCAGCCCCACCCTTTTGACGCTGGGCAGCCAAGGCCTCTCTTATTAAAACCAGGCAAGATATCGTCCTTGACGCTAGATTTTGTGCAATTTAATTCACAAAGAAAACTAGTTTGATTAATTTTGAAGGGTATAGCATTTTAGTTATTGTTTTAAATGGGGATCCAAAAAAGGTTGTCATAAACTTTTCTCCAGGAGTACAACCCAAGCACACTCCCTGGCCACGCTCCCCGGGGCACCAAGTCCTCGAGATTTGAAGGTGAACTTTTCAATTGTGCACGTTCTAATTCACATCACTGAATAGTTTAGCTTTCCGAAATTCCCTGATAAGTTGAAGAACCGAATTTTAAAATGCCATGGAACCGGCTTCCTTTATGACACATTAATTAAGAGATTAGCAATACCATATCTTACCATCATATTCCACAGTGGTAGTGAGAAGATAGAACAAGCCTTTCTTCATGTTTGCCTTTTCCTCTCCATACCTTTCCTCCTTCCCAGCCCTCTCGCAGACGTCAGAGGCGAATCCCTCATATGTCCTCAGTGGCGTAAACCGTGTTTGCAGCTGGTCTCCGATGGACTGGTGAAGAGGAAGGTCAGCAAAACACGTGTCCAACACTGAAGGGGACTCCACTGACATCACTATAAAAACAGCGGGCGCAAGTCATTCAGTGACTTCCAAATGGCACATTATGATCATTTTTCTTACTGTGTGCCTCATGCATAAAGTCTTAGTGGTAAGAGCCAATGGCATTAAAAATATCTATATGACCACTTTATTTATTTCTTTAATTCATGCGTCTGATACGACTTTTGAACGGTTAATTACATTTTATCAGTATCGTCCGTAAACATTAAATAAAACGTCATAAAAAATTATAGCCCATTTTAAAAATTTACTCTGTCAAATTATTAGCGTCTAGTTTACTTGAGCGTGTGGAAGATCAAAAAGCCAGAAATGCATCGCATATATATTTGAAATGCTAAAACTTGTTTTTTTTTTTTGCCGCCATAATTGATATGCAGCGTCCGCCGTAGCTTTAAGTGACTTCCCACCAAACCTTCGTAACTTGGTCAGTTTATGTAGACACTGACTGGCCTAAAGAAAAATGCGAGCACTGAGTTTTATCGATGTTTGATTATGTATCTTGCTTAAAGCTATTTCTTGATTTCCTCACCACCAAGGAGGTTTCTCTCTCCACAAATCTAAAGGAAATAATAATAAAGAAAAGATATAATAACAAGATACATGCACATACTATCTAGCTCATAGAGGAGCAGTTTAGAGAACTAAAACCTCCAGGAAAATAAAATGATATTGAAATATTATATTTGAAGAAAAAGTTCTGGTAAAATACCTAGAAATCTAACGCAAACTTGGTCTTAATCTATTAGTCAACTACAAATGTTATACAAATGCATTTCTACTTCAAGACACATTTTCTTTGATTTTCTCTTGCTTTAGTATGTCTGTCTGTTAATTGTTCGTTTTTAATCATACTGGACAAGTACCTAGCCGTTAGAGGTTTGGAAATGAGTCACAATCACTCTGTCTCATGTTACAAGAAATTGTTCGCTATTTTACATAATATTGAATCTCAGCGCAGCCAAATTAGTGGTTATCAGAGCTTAGATGAGTGCGTTCGACTGCAAACCTTGTTGACACCGTAGCTGTTGTTGATCATTTTCAACTAATTCTGTAAGACCACAAGCAGTCGTCCTGTTTTCTTCAGATCCTACACTCTAGCTGACATGTATAAAATAATTGTGCAAATCACGGTATAAACGAGGAGGGGTGGTGGGTCGTAATCAGACATAATGGTCGTTTACTATTTACAAACATTTTTTGCGGAAAATCCAATTGGAAAGTAAATGGAACACCACTTTTCGGGTCGCTCCAGTTGAAATTTTCCAAAAGAAACGGAACGTCTGAAAAAGTAGTCGTGTTTTCCCGGTCGGGATGTTCCAAACGGAAATTCGTGTTCCATTTCTTCAAACCCATCTTTGATACCAGTTTCAGGCTTTCGCGGTCATTTTTCGGTAAATGAGACTGATTTGTGCAAATGGTAAACGCGAGTCCTGATCGGAATTTACCAGTCCTGAATTTTGTTTACCATTTGCCCAAACCGTGATCCGAACGGTTTGCCCATGTAAATGGTAAACAACTAATACCTTACTCGAAATGACCGAAAGGTTAATTTAACTTTCTAAACGTGGAACTCATTTTATTCGAAACGAGCTTCGTCACAACACAGACGTTATAGACGAACTAGATTGACTTCCCTGTGCGGGCAGCAACCAGGAGAAATGGTTATCTCAGTTCAATCTAACACAGTTGGTCAGATATATATTTAATCCAAATGTTTTATGTGATTTATCTAGCAAAATAAGGTCGCGCAAACGCGATTGAACGTGAAAGCGAGGTCAAGAAGCCTCACCTGCGTGAAAGTGAGGTCAAAGAAACAAGTAAAATCTCACTTTTTGCCCGAATAACAAAGGACATCCAACACAAGATTACACAGATTGCACACTCGAACGCAGCAAAATAACAAGAAATCCGACCACACATATATCAGCTTAATTTAACACTGTTGTCCAGATCTAGACAAATAATGTAATACAAATGTCTTGTGATTCATTAGGTAAAATTAGGTCGAGCGTACAAAATATTCGTATACGCACGGCCTGCAAGTCATTTTTAATGGTTTTAAAACAGCTCACGCAGCTCTTTCTTCTTGGATTGCAGCAGTCTTGTCTGATTTCTCAGCAATAAATATTAGTGCAAATAATAGTGGCTTTACGCAAACAATGTCGAATAAATAAGGGAATAACGTTCAATATTTTTTAAGGGTTTGTGCGGATTACGTAGCAGGGTTAAAACAAAATCAATTTTTTCTTGTTGGAGTGTAGCCGTCTCGACGTGTTTCTCATCAGTAAAAATAAGAATTAATGCGAAATGCGCAAGAGCAATATTTTGTTTATCTGTTTATTCGACGTACCTTGAAGGCGCATTTCAGAATTCCTTGCTCGCACAACTTGAGAACGGCGCCTGCATGCCTCAGCCATAGCTGGTTAAGTTCCTTTGAGGTCATTCCATGGTAATCTACGGTTGTCTCAAAAAAGTACAACAGAGCCATATTGCCACTATTAAACAGGGCAGAGTTAGGAAAACTTCCTTGGTGTCGTGACTAGGTGGCTTTAGCTTCCTCAAAGACAGCTACAATTTAGATTGTACTTGGGGTAACATGATTCCAGCGGATCAGCTTGCCTCCTGGCGTAGTCAATCGAACGTTCGGTAATCCGAAACCAATCGAACTTGATTTAGATCAGGTTCGGCAATCGAACATAATCGAACTCACCAAAACATTTTGCCCTCGCCAGCCCCCCCCCCGGGGGGTACTCTCTGTTAATAATCTAAATTTATTCCAAGCGTTTATATAAGAAAGAGTTGGCTCTGCTTTATACCGTACATTACCAAACGGTCTTGTAAGCAGAAACTAAGTTACAATTTTCAGAAATAAAACAAATATCTCTTTAAGCCTTAATTCTCTATATGGTTATCACGTCATCGTGTATTTGTAGTTTGTCATTTAGCAATTCTAATTTTAAAAACAGTTACTTAAAATGCAATATCACACTACGAGCTGTGCTCTGACAATGACTCTTGAAACATGTCAAGATCAAAGAAATGTTGTTTTATTTCTCAAACACCACACATTAATAGTCACGGAACTCAATACGCCTTTTTCCTTAAGATTTCTTTCGTTAATTCGATCACTGTGGCCTCTGCTTTATTAAATTTTACTTCTTCGATATAAATTTTGTTGAATTCGTCACTTTTAAAACCTAAAATAAGCCAACACGTGACAAGGAACACTCAAAAAGTCGTTGCGGGTTGGTGAGCCAAAGTGTCTAAATGAATAAACGGTACGCTGAGGCGTACTAGTGTGGCTTCAAATTACAGTGAAAACCCTGACATAATGGACCCCTATATGAAGACCTCGGTAAAACGTAAATATTTTTCAGCCCAGTAATACCACGCACGATTTTATTGTCAATCACAAGGCATTGTATCGTTCTATCACCCTTTACTATTTCGAGGGTATGAGGTCAAGTGGCTGATTTCCATCGAATAATAATCAGGTCAAGTGTTTCTTTTTTTCTCTTCAGTCTTGTCCAAAACCGAACAATTCTGTACTTTTCACACCACTAGTAATGATCAAAAACATGAACAAACTCACAGCAAACTATGTCAGCAATTTTAATCTTAAAACGCTAGATTTATTTAGACATACAGAACGTTTAGAAATCATTTGTCAAAATCTGACCTTTTGGCTCAGCCACAACATTGTTGAAATTAATATCACTTAGCTCTATATTTCCACTATAACTTTATATATGTAGGAAGAGTAACACTTAACTGATGCTAGCAGAATAAAACAGACCGTGAACCAGTGAAAATGGAGATCATTTAAAGGCGTGTCGCTCCGGTCTCCATTAAATTTGGTGACAGGGGGTGGGATCGTCGGAAAAACTGAAGGTCCCAGGTTCCCGTTTTGTGGTGTGTCTCAAATTTATTTTCACCCCTAAAAGGGAACAATTCTTCCTGACGAGTTGTTCTTGTCATTTCGTGTCGGGTGAAATTTTCGCGGGGTCTGGTTTTTGCGAATTTTTTCAAATTTTCCATCTTGCGAAAATTTGAATCAACGAAAATAAACGTCCGCGAAAATTTACTCCATGTATTTATATCTCTGAATTTCAGTTAAATTGACTGAAAAAACAATTACGATCTTCCTTTTTACAATTACAACAAAACGAATAGTCTTTGCGGCCTCTGGGTTAATACCAAGCGTAGACAAAACCATTTCCTACCAAAGAACAAACAATAGTTGGCTAAATACGATAAAAAAGCAATGCTGATTCAACGAGGGAAGCTGTATATATTTTACCAATATTTCAAAAGGCACAGCCTTTCTTCGTCAGGGTCTTACAGAGAATGACTCTAAGGGCAAAAACGTTACAATTTAAACTAAGGGTATAAAATATGATACTAGAATAACAGCATATAACAGCTTATATTACAACGTTTAGAAACTGGTGTAAAAACTAAAAACGTTACGATTTGAAATTGATATTAAAAGAAGCTAATATTACAACGTTAAAAAAACCTGGCGAAAAACTAAAAACGTTACGATTTAAAATTTCAAAAATATATAACATAAGCAGGATACGTGATACTATAATAACACAAGCTTAAGTGATAGGGATAACGTACCACGTTAAACTCTAAATACGTTACAATTCGAAATACGAAAGTGGAAAATTCCAAACAAATACCAAAAAAATACAACTGAAAATACAAACAAACACGGAGGATGAAAAACCAGAAAAGGTGTCATGTTTCATCTCTTCTATTTAAACCTAGAGCGGGAGTTCCAAGGTTTCAGCTCTATCGATGAGGTATGCCTCTCCAGCTTTTCATCAGGACACTCAGTCACGGATAGATTTCTTTAGTTCATGAGGAATAAATAAATCCTCACAAGAATCATATTTTATACCCTTAGTTTAAATTGTAACGTTTTTGTCCTTAGAGTCATTCTCTGTAACACCCTGAAGAAGAAAGGCCGTGCCTTTTAAAATATTGGTAAAATATACACATTTTCCCTGCCGTTGAATCAGCATTGCTTTTTTATCGTATTTGGTTCTTTATTTTTTGCTGAATAGATCCTTTACTAAAGGATCCGGTACTTTTATTTTGTTACGGTGGTCCATGCAAAGTTTATTGTTTCCAATAGTTGACAACGTGTTTCTTCCAGCCCAGATGGCATACTAGATCTGCTATCGCTATACTCGCCAACCAGAAGTTTAAAGTCGTCTGTAGGTTGCGTTGGTCATTTTTTTTTTCAAGTTTTCTTCCTTGTAAGGGGGCGGGGGGGAAGAAAAACTCAAAAATCCTAAAATTAGAACAGGCAAAACTTCAGTGAAAATCCGTGTTGGTGTTAGGATTAAAGAACTCGAGGTAGAGTAGTTTATTTGACGTCTTCTGTCTCTTTTGGTCTCGTTCGTGCCAAGCAAACTGTTCCTAATAAAGAGGTGTCTGTACTATATAGAAGAGTCCGCAAAGAGAGGTTAGATTGTATTTTATGTCTTGTTTGCGTGGTCATTTTGGCGATTTTAAGCGATTTCGGATTATTACGTTTTCAACGCTCGTAGTACGCGAGAGCTTGGATTACCTGTTTTGTTTGACGCGTTTTAAGATATTAACGCCGCTGAAACAGAGCTCCTCACCCACGTTTGACTACCCTTTGAAGTTTTTAGTGACACGACAATAAGATATTTCAATCAAAAGAGCTACTCCCTTTTTATTTCACTGTGCCATAGTTTCAGAATAACACGTGACATCACTAAAGCGTTCTTAATTTCTACTATTATTAACTGTATTACATTTTCCATTTTTAGTACTTTTAATGACACATTCTAGTTTTCAACTGTTTTTATACTGCTATCCCGCCATCCGCTCTTGTTTTCGTTGTAGGGCGAAGTATTCTTAAACTTTGAAGTTAAATTTTCGTCTACTCCGCAAGCTTTTTAAGGTCCTCGACCCATTCCTCTATCGGTCGTATCGACTTGCATTCCACGTGCAACCTGTTCCCCATCTTTTTGAAGATTGGCAGGTCAAATGTTAGCCTGTCAACTTCCGCTGGATCCTGCACACATATCACTGCTACAACCTGTTTGATGTGAAAAAAAAGGGTTATGACAGAAATCAAAAGTTTCTATCAAGATTTTTACGACTCAGACATTGGCCAGGGTGAAAATGATTTTCAGCGTTCCTTAACATTCCCAAATTATCAAATGATCTACGTCTTCCTTGCGAAGGACAGCTGACCTACACACCCGGGGGGATATTCCCAAAAAATTTGGGTGGGGGTGTACGGCGCACTCTTTGGAACCCTTACCCTATTTCAGACCTGACCCAAACTTCTATACCCTATTTCAAATCTGCAAGGAACTGCTTCGATTTGCGCATACATTTGAGAAGAGCCTTAAATTTCCGATGTTATTCAAAACACACTTCTTAAGAAAAGAAAATAATTTTAAAAAGTACCTTTTTGTAAAAAACCAAACCAAAAACCTAACCCTATTTCAAATGGTCAAATCTATACGCTACTCAGTCAGACTAAAAGGGCTCGAAAACTATACCCTTTGGGGCCACACATCCCTTTCTGGCTTACATAAGGGAGTGTCCCCCCCCCCCCCCCCACGGGCCTACACAGAATGTTTAGAATAATATTAAGTGCTGGAGAACATGAAAAAAGAAGTCTCCAGGGAACGATGGTCGAATTCTACAAAACAGTTTGGCCAACTCTAAGAAACCTTTTAGCAGACTCTTTAAATGCTGTCGTAAACATGGTAAAGAAAGACAAAAATAGAGTACAAATAGAGAATTGGGGACCCATATTACTGCAAAATGTGAATTATAAAATTGGTTCCAAAACATTGGCAGCGAGAACAGAGAAAGTTTTAACTCTAAAGGATGAAATGGAATACTTCACACTCTCTAATTCCCGGCTGAATGACAACTTTTGGTTTTAAAAAGTCATTTGATTCGTTAATTTGGTAGCTGTTTCTTTTTAATTTCGGTGATTCGTTCATACATTGGGTGTTTTTTTTTCTATTCAGACATTTCACGATGCGTAAAGAACAATGGTTTCGCATCAGATCTCTTTAACCAAAAGAGGTGTTCGTCAAGGTAACTCATCATCTTATCACTTTGTAATCGCGCTTGAAGTTTTAAATAATGCCATACGCAAACAATAAATAAATAAATAAATAAATAAATAAAAGAAAGGGATCAAAGTGGAAACAACCGATCTAAAACGTAGTGTTTTTGCTGACGATATCGCCGCCTTTGTCAGCAATAAGCAATAATATGTTTCACTAAAACTCCTTCAAGTTTTGGTGATGTCGCTGGTCTCAAAGGAAATACGTGAAGAAAAAAACAGAGGCATAATGGCTCGGTGGCAATCACACCTTCTCCGAAGACCTCGACGTAAGAAAGGCGAATGAGCCAGTGAAAATATATGTCAGTCTTTACTTATGAATGGAAAACGTTTCAAGAGCTAACTTTAAAAATATTCTCAAGCCCACCAAAAAATTAATTAATGCATGGCGATGGAGAAACCAATCCTGCTAGGTAGAATTCAAATAATTAAAACCTTCGATATCTAGAAATTTATGTTTCAAGCAGGCCTCACAAATCTAACCAAAGAAATTATTAAGGAGATTACTTCAGTTCTTTTCAACTCTGTATGGGGACCAGAAACAGACAAAATAAAACGACTAACTTAAATAAGCGATTGATGGTGGATTAAGAATGCCACCAACCAAAACTTTAAGAATAATGTGGAGGCATGGAAAAGCGTGGATACTCGCGCGTGAGCCTCGCACACTGTTCGGTTACTCGCTCCGGTACTTTTGTCCCAAGGCTCTCGAGGCAAAACACAAAAATACGGACTGCCTTGCAGTCTAGTTAGAAAAAACAACCACCAAATTATAGTAGTGAAATTTTTTCCTTTGAAAATACGATCCTATAGATATGTTTTTATTATAGCTTAAAATGAGTTGAAATCGTTTTGTATTCACTCAATAAGCCTCACGAGTTAACTTTTAAACTGGAGACTATTACCTTTCTTTCCGCCACCACTTTCCACAAGTCCATAATTCCGGATCTTTTTGCACCCATTGCCACTTTTGCTTCCTCGGCCCAGATTGTTAAAAGATCCTGTTGTGTCATACCTGATATGATAGAAATATCACGTTATTCGTTGATGAAGTAATCATTGATATATCTGCGGAAGACTCATTTTCTTAGCAGTCCAGTTCAATAATGCTCATTCCCCATTGGTGGTATCCAGGTGTTTACAAGTCTGTTCCTTTTTGCTACAGGAGGGGTTGATCATCCCTAATATCACTTACACTACCCAGCCCCACCCTTTTGACGCTGGGCAGCCAAGGCCTCTCTTATTAAAACCAGGCAAGATATCGTCCTTGACGCTAGATTTTGTGCAATTTAATTCACAAAGAAAACTAGTTTGATTAATTTTGAAGGGTATAGCATTTTAGTTATTGTTTTAAATGGGGACCCAAAAAAGGTTGTCGTAAACTTTTCTCCAGGAGTACAACCCAAGCACACTCCCTGGCCACGCTCCCCGGGGCACCAAGTCCTCGAGATTTGAAGGTGAACTTTTCAATTGTGCACGTTCTAATTCACATCACTGAATAGTTTAGCTTTCCGAAATTCCCTGATAAATTGAAGAACCGAATTTTAAAATGCAATGGAACCGGCTTCCTTTATGACACATTAATTAAGAGATTAGCAATACCATATCTTACCATCATATTCCACAGTGGTAGTGAGAAGATAGAACAAGCCTTTCTTCATGTTTGCCTTTTCCTCTCCATACCTTTCCTCCTTCCCAGCCCTCTCGCAGACGTCAGAGGCGAATCCCTCATATGTCCTCAATGGCGTGAACCGTGTGTGCAGCTGATCTCCAATGGACTGGTAAAGAGGCAGGTCAGCAAAGCACGTGTCCAGTTCTGAGGGGGACTCCACTGACATCACTGTAAAAACATCGGGCGCAAGTAAATCTGTGACTCTCCAATAGCGTATTATGATCATTTTTCTTACCAGGTACACCATGCAAATAATTATAATTTTTTAAAATAATTTTAATACCATTGGTTATTACCATTAAGAGTCTTAATGGTAATAGTAAATGGCATTAAAAAAATTCGTATGGCTACTTGATCTATTTCTTTAATTTATGCATCTAATACGATTTTTGAACGGTTAATTGCATTTTAAAAAGTGCATTTTATCGGTATCGTCCGAAAAAAATTATTAAACTGCAACAAGAAAATTAAAGCCCACTAAGGATATATTCTGTCACATTAACAGCATCTAGTATAATTGAGCGTAAAAAAGTTTGCGTACCTTTAACGGACAAAGAGCGCGTGGAAGATCGGCCCATCAGAGAGCCAGAAATGCATCACATATTTGAAATGCTAAAAGTTGTTTTTCCCCCCATAATTGATGAGCAGGCTACGCCGTAGCTTCAACTGGTTTCCCGCTAAACCTGCGTAACTTGCAATTGATCAGTTTAATTTCTGTATATGCCGCCCAACTGCCTAAAGAAAAATAACCTTTTTTTAGAGGGGTCTATTAGAGTTCCTGATTAAACGTGTCTTTCGCCAACACTGAGTTTTATCGATGTTTGATTATTTATCTTTCTGAAAATTAAATATTGATATCCTCACCGCCAAGGAGGTTTCGCTCTCCACAGATCTGAAAGAAATAACGATAAAGAAAAGATCAGATACCAATATAATACATACCGAAATCCAACGCATACATTTAAACCTCGGATTTAAAGAGGAGAAGTTTAGAGAACTAATACCTCGTAGAAAATAAAATGATATTGAAATAGTACATTTGAAGAGAAATTCCTGGTAAAATATCTAGAAATCTAACGAAAAATTGGCGTTCTACATATTTTGCTTTTAAAACTATTTAAACACAGTCATACAGACAAAACTTTCTTTGATTCTTGTCTTTAGTGTGCCTGTTTATTTGTTTGTTTGCTCGTTTTTAATCATACTGGAGTAGTAGACTGTAGTACCTAGTCGCTAGAGCTTTGGAAATGAGTCACGAGCGCTGTTACCTCATGTTTCAGATCATGTTAACCCTATTTAGCCTGGGGGGGGGGGGGGGCACATTGTGCCCGCGCTGACTTTAACGAACTATAACTTTTAAACGGCTGGACGAATAATCACCAAATCTCGTGACTTTTCCTGAAATTTAACAGAGAATATTTTCCTGTGTCAATGACGTGTCTATGACGATTGACGTTTCCATAGCAACCGTCTGCTCAGGAGGTGTTTTGACTATTTTTTTGCCTTTTTTCAGTCTTTTTTTGAGTTTTTTCCCCTTCGTTTGAAAAGAGAAGATAATCCTTTACTTTTTCGTGCTTGTTTTGATTAAGTATGTTTCTTAGAACAAATTCATATATTTTTCTATGACGTCGTTGTCAACTGTGTGACCGTATGCTCGGGATTCAAGATGACAGCTCAAAATTCAAAATGGTTGCTTTGTGTCCTCATTGTGACGTCATGAAACGTCATAATCCACACGTCATAACCCCAATCTGTTAAGCTAATGACGTACTATTAACGTGCCAAGTATCATCACAAGAGCGTGAATACTTTTCGAGTTCTATGGGAGGGGGCACAAAGTGCCCCCCCCGGCTCAGAAACTCAATAAAAGCGCAGGCGAAATGGGGTTAAGAAAGAATGTTACATAATACTGAATCTAAATGTAGAGAAGATCCTCGCAGTTATTAACGCAACTTATGCAGCTGCGAAAAGAAAGCCTGAAAAAATCAGGCTTGCCGGGACTCGAACCCTGACCTCTACGATACCGGTGCAGCGCTCTAACCAATTGAGCTAACAAGCCAACTGGGAGCTGGTCATTAAATTGGTTCGTAATATACCCGGGAAAGATGAAGATGAAATTGTGAATATATGAAACTCATATATTTGAACTGCGGAATGAAGAAATAAATGTAGATAAGATCCTCGCAGTTATTAACGCAACTTATGCAGTTGCGAAAAGAAAGCCTGAAAAAATCAGGCTTGCCGGGATTCAAACCCTGACCTCTGCGATACCAGTGCAGCGCTCTAACCAATTGAGCTAACAAGCCAACTGGGAGCTGGTCATTAAATTGGTTCGTAATATACCCGGGAAAGATGAAGATGAAATTGTGAATATATGAAACTCATATATTTGAACTGCGGAATGAAGAAATAAATGTAGATAAGATCCTCGCAGTTATTAACGCAACTTATGCAGTTGCGAAAAGAAAGCCTGAAAAAATCAGGCTTGCCGGGACTCGAACCCTGACCTCTGCGATACCGGTGCAGCGCTCTAACCAATTGAGCTAACAAGCCAACTGGGAGCTGGTCATTAAATTGGTTCGTAATATACCCGGGAAAGATGAAGATGAGTTTCATATATTCACAATTTTATCAGAGATTAGTCGAGTGGTCTTGAGTGCGTTCGGCTGCAACCCTTGTTGACACCGTAGCTGTTGCTAAGACTGCAAGCAGTTCTCCCTTTTCCGCAGATCCTTAACTCCAGCTGAAATGCATAAAATATGCAAATCACGGTATAAACGAGGAGGGGTGTTGGGTAGTTACTCGGGCCGGAGGCCATGAGTCAAAATCTGCAGAGCGGTTCTTTTTGTTCTAGTGTCGCGATTGTAAGGCCGCGCGGGATCTGGGAACGAGAACACGTAATCGTTTGGCGATTTGCATCATCATCTGAGCACGCTTTTGTGAACCTATTGCGAGGTTGTGAGTGTCTTGGGAGTTTAACTTTTTTGTGCTTTTTGATGCAAATTTGCTCTTGTTTCGGGGTTTCTCGTGCTTTCAAGCTGTTTACGGCCCGATTGAAGGCTACAAATAGCTTCTCCATTAAACTCAGTTTTGAGCGTCATGGAAATTATTTTATTCGTAACGAGTTTCTTCACAAAACAGACGTTATACACGAATTAGGGTGACTTCCCTGTGCAGGCAGCAACCACGAGTCCACGAGGAATATATATCTCAGTTTATTCATATATAGTTGGCCGACATTGATATAATATAATCCGAATGTTCTTATTGAGAACTAGGTCACGCGTACGTAAGGCCCAGATCGATTTGGACATGAGGTCAGCGAGGTCAAGAAGCTTCATAAAACTTCATAAAAGTGAGGTCAAAGAAACACTTGTGCTCGCCGAGAATATGCTCCTGTAGAAATCTTCGTCGGGGAGTGGGGAGAGGGATGTCTAAATTGACGTCAACACAGAGAAACAGAGATACAATCGGTCTTGTGATTCATCTAGTATAATTAGGTCGCGCGCACAACTGTGCACGCACGGTCCGCAAGTCATTTTTAAAGACTACTGGCTCATCTCAGCACAAACAGTAGCGGCTTTACGCAAACAGTGTTGAATAATGTTCAATATTTCTATGGGGTTTGGGCGCTAAATTTATCGTTGGAGTCAGTGTAGCTGTCTAGTCTAGACTTGTTTCTCCGATCAGTAAAAATAAGCGTAAATTACAAAATTCACAAGAACAATGTTTCGGTTCATCTGTTTAAAGTAAATGACGTACCTTGAAGGCGTATTTCATAACTCCTTGCTCGCACAACCTGAGAACGGCGCCTGCATGCTTCAGCCACAGTTGGTTAAGTTCCTTTGAGGTTATTCCACGGTAATCTACGGTTGTCTCAAAAAAGTACAACAGAGCCATGTTGACGCTATTAATAAACAGAGCAAAGACAGGAAAATTTCTTTGCGTCAACTTGGTGGCTCAAAAATCTCCCTCAAAGACACTGTACAATTTAGACTGTACTTGGGGTAGCGAGATTCCAGCGGATCGGGTTGCCTCCTGGCGTGCTCTGATTTGCTGAGAAAACAATACACCAAACAACAAAACAATGGACCCTAGCCCTGAAAACAATAGAGCTGCGTGATACGAAGGTCCAATGAAATTAGAGGTTGTTAAGAGCTGCGGGGCTACCGCCTGGCGTAGTCAATCGAACGTTCGGTCATCCGAACCCAAGCAAACTCAATCGTTCGATTGATCAGAGTAGATCGGGTTAGGCAATCGAACATGATCGAACTCACGAAAACATTTTGCCCCCCCCCCCCCCCACCCGGGGATACTCTCTGTTAACAAGGTATGAAATACACGCCTCTCCAAGGGGTATGGTTTTGTCACATTTTTTAGCGTGCCGTTTTAGTATCAGGGACACCTTTCCCCGGGACAGGCAAATTTACCAAGCGTTTATATCAGAAAGAGTTAAGTTGGCCCTGCTTCTCAGTTAAAGTTAACCCTACTTAATTATTCATTTATACCTTACATTACCATGCAAACGGTCTTGTAAGCAGAAACCAAGTTAAGATTTTGAGAAATAAAACAGCGTCCGTAATCTCTTTAACCCTTAATTATCTATATAGTTATCACGCTCGCCATCGTGTATTTGTAGTTTAATTGTCATTTACTGATGCAATTCTAATTTTAAAAACAGTTACTATGAGCTGTGTTCGGACAATGATAGTTGAAACATGTCAAGATTAAAGAATGTTGTTTTATTTCTCAGACGCCACACACGGAACTCAATACGCCTTTTTCCTTAAGATTTCTTTCGTTCACTGTGGCCTCTGCTTATTTAAATTTTACTTCTTTACTTTTAAAACCTAAAACAAGTCAATACGCGACACGGAACACGCAAACAGTCCTTCTGGGTAGGGGAGCCAAAGTGTCTAAATCAAAAGTAGTAGTCCCGCCTGCCAGGGTTACCCCACCTGGACGAGGTGAGACAACGGCCCCCTCCTCCCCGCCTCGTCCCGAGTTGCCTCGAGTTGTTGTGCATGAAGTACCGTAAGTGAAATGTTAGCTCGCCAAGGGTAAGCCCAGACCATATCAGTGGGGCTTAACAATCCAAAAAAAAAGGCTACCTGGCTACCACGACTCAAGTGGTATTTCCCAGTCAGTGTCGGAGAAAGGTGGTTACAATGTAACTAGTTTCCTTGTATTATTTTCTTCCTGAATATGTTTTTTACTATTACTTGGCACACATGGTAAGACTCAAGAGGACAATCTCCAAGTTGTTAGTGTGCTAATCGATATTTATGGGTTTTTTTTTTCTACAAAACAAAATCGAACTAACCGCGTCGATTCATTTCGATTGATTCAATTGAGTACGGTATTCGAACTCACCAGAAGATTCCAGCTCGCCGGATTATGTTCGATTGCCGAACCAATCGCAAAACAAACGAACGATTGGGCACGTGTGATTTTTTGTTCGGTTTTATTCGAGATTGACTACACCTGGCTGCATTCACTGTGAACTTTTTGTCATTGAATTGAATGCCCAACGAGAAAACTTTAGCAAACAAAGTACTTGAAACGTCATTTTCTGCTTCTTAGATTGTTTTAGAGCTTTTTAAAGGCATATTTGTGTAAGCTAATACAGGTTGATCTGTCCGGCGTTTTTAGCTGAAACCGGTTGGGTCGCAGAAAATTTTAGGAAACGCAATCCTATCCGACGAATTTCCGAGCTGCTAATCGAGCTGTCCGAAAATGCTAGATGACCTTAGTTTACACTCTAAACGACATATCTGTCCCTCTGAAAGCAATAGAAATTAATCAGTTCCCATGTTAAGAAAGTCTGAGGTGATTTTTTTTCCAAAGAAATCTCCAACTATTACTGCAATTAAATCCGAATATCTCAGGAAATTTAGGCCTCCCGAACAGATACATTCTGCCTAAACGAACTGTTGGGTGCCCCTAGTTCTTAACGTCACCAATCTGAGCGCTTCTGAACCACACCGATAATCCAGTTTTTATGAGATGAATGGTTCCTGAAAACCAAGATGAAGTCTACTCTTTCATCAGGCTGAAATCTGATTGGTTCCAAAAATTAGAATTATATATTTCAGTACCTTTTTTAATGCATTCTAGACTTTAATTCTGCTTTGTCATCAATAGAGTCAATAGACGATGAATGATAACTTACGTGGTAGTTCTAGGGAATGTTTTCGGTTAATTCTTAGACCTATAAAAGGCGGGGAAATTCATGGGGACTGAACTGTAGTATAGTTTAGATATGGTTTTTACCTTATTAGTTTCGTTTTATAATAAACACAGTTCCTAGCAGATACGAAGTATGAACAGCGTCTGGAAGGGGGTCCTGATCCCGCATTCCCGCTCCTTTTTCACGAGAGTCCCGCATCCCGCACTTTTTCATCGCTATCCCGAATCCCATTTTTTCTTTCCCAAAAATACATTTTTAAAAAAAGACTAATTTCTGCAAAAGCTAATAAATTTAAGATGTATATTGGCCCTTTCGATTGATATTTTGCACTCGCCTGGTTGATTCGCTTTTGCCGCTAGAACGTTTACTTGGGTCGAGGCGATTTCCCGAATTCCCGACAGACAAGCAAAAAATCTCGCATCCCGTGCCCAAATTTTGGCGAATCCCGCTTCCCTGGTAGCAGTCAAATTCCGAATCCCGTCATGATATTTTGCGTTTTCCCGAATCCCGCACCGTATTTTGGCCAAATCCCGGTTCCCGAGAATAAACTTCCAGACCCTGTATGAATTTAAGCCGAACACCGTTATTTTTAGTATCGATCTGTTTGCTATCTAAATATCAGTAGTAACTGATATAGTTTTTATTGCTGGCTTACCATAAATATAGCTGACAGTACTTATAATTGTGGTTTTGTGGCAGTCAAATGTACAAAGTAACGAAATCTTAATCAATATCTCGCAAGTATCATTTTGAGTGGTTTGACGTAGATTTTGATAGCGGTTCAGGTAGCGTACTTTTCAACGGGTGTTTTTTCTTATCTATTTTAGCATAGAAAGCAAACATGGATTAGAGAAACTGGGCGGACGTCCAAGGGGAGCAATAAAGGATGACAAATGAAATGAAAAATAATCAGCTTCCTGCTCGACTGAGCGAATTGATGCGAAATGTAACAGGCGACAAGCCAGTCAGTATAAGGCCAGATTGTACGATGCAATATATAAAGTCTATAAAAGGTTTCATCGGTTCATTACATTTCTTGCTTTTAGCTTTCAGACAAAGTGTAATGGGTTAATCAAATGTTTTTTTTTTTCGTGGCTTAAAAACTTTTGCGCCATAAAAATTGAACAGTTCAATCAGCGAGACTGCATATTACATAAGGCTGTAATTTTCACACCATTTTAATAGTATTGAACAAAAAGATGAACAAACTCACAGTAAACTTTATTAGCAATTCCAATCTTTGTGCAAAGTTTAATATTAAAATGCTAGATTGTTTAGAGATACAGTACGTATTGAAACCATTTGTCAAAATCTGCCCTCTTATCTCAGCCACAACATAAATATTTTAAAATTTTTGAAAATATCACGTAGACCAATATTTTCGCTTTAATTTTTAATTCATAAGAAGCATTTAAAGATAAACTCCAAAACGCTTTAAAGCGAAAAGTAATAACAAACGCCAAGCTGACTGTTATTAGATAAGCGGAGCTTTTAATATTCGAATTCGCCTGCTACTACAGACAGCCGTACAGGGAAAACCGCAACGGTGGCCATTTGAGATTAAACATCCTGAACAAACTAAGAAGATCTTCTCCTCATAGTATGTACGACGATCACTCTTGTCACTTTCATGTGGCCAAAAACTGTACCTTTGCACTGGTTTGTCCAAGTTGAACGATTTTTTTGAGTCACGCCTCGGTTCCATTTTTTCCTTGTAGATTGGGGAGCCTGTGCCTTGTACTGACGTTTCCGAAAAAGGTAACACGCTAAAGAGTACACATCTTTGGAGCACGTCTTACAGAGAGTCTTTTGTATCTGTGTACTTAACTTCAATCACTTGATTGTGGTCTGTTTAACTCATGCTGGTCACTTGGCCGGTCAAGGTTTCTGGCTTTCACGCCGCATCTCAACAGCTTCTTGTAAGAGGCACGAAACTCCGCCATCCGATAGCAATAAATCCACGGGTTCATTGCCGAATTGCTCAAGGCTACTGTCCTGGCCCAGTTGTAGGCCACACCGACATTGCTCTCAGCAGATGCAGAGCGAAGGTACATTAAAGGAACCCAACAGATAGTGAAAACCACCACAACAATGGCTACCGTGACAGTCACGCGACGCTCAACCAAGTGTGACGTATTCTGACTTGCGTGACCTCGAAGGTGAACTGATCCTCGAAGAGTTTCCGTTTTGCGGTTCCAAACTTTTATGACGATCAAGGTATAACAGGTAACAATCGTCACGTAACAGACAGCAGCAGCGATGACCGTAAAATAAGATGTTGCTTTCTTGCTGATTGTCATGCGTAAAACACCATAAATGATGGGTATAGTCCACGTTATGGCCACCGCTATTTTGAATCTTCTCAGCGTTCGAATCTTTTTGCAGTCGAGAGGTCGAACGATAACCAGGCAGCGATCAATACTGATAAAACACAAGTGAAGAACCGAGGCAGCGCACGACATGTTTCCGACAAGTCGAAATGTCTCCGACACTGGTTGGTTGCATTCGCGCTTCACTTGTAGTCCCCAGAAAGCGATGAGTAGAGGCTGACCAAGCGCTGTCACCATCAGATCGGCTACGGCCATACTTGCCAACCAGAAGTTTGAAATTATCTGTAGTGTTGAGTTAGTGTAAACGGTTCCGATCACCAGAGCGTTTCCAATTGTTCCAGTAATTATCGACAAAATATTGATCGGAATTAACGCAATTATATGCTTCACTGGCAGCAGACAGGCATCGGAATTTGGTTCCGTCCCGTTTGTCGAATCATTCATGATGCACAGCAGAGAGGAATTGGTTTAACGGAAAGGCAATCAACTCAACTTAAAATTTGCCGACGAATCGCAAGTAATTATCGACCGCGGCTTAAATGCCTGATATTTTGTGTACAATCATCCAATCAAATGGAATGTTCACACAGGAAGCTTTAAAATAATCTCACGCGTAACCACTGAAACGTGCTTAATACCTCACCCAGCTAGGAGCCCACTTGTGTCACTTAAGAATTGGCAGGCTCAAACTGTGATGGTGATTATTCAGCAGATATTTGAAATAAAAATCAAGGAAGACTACGTTGTGATAAAAATCTACTACGACCTCTACGAACAGGTTTCTAAGGTTATTTGGGTGGTTCAGTTCAGTTTGCCAGTTTCACTTTCGAAGCTGAGCTTTTGATTTAGGTGGACCCAGAGAAAGGGACCTAAGCTTCCAGCCTGAAACGTCTGAAACGAAAACAGGAAGTCAGTTTAGGGTTTCTAAACACGGCCAAAAATCTCGGTAGGGCTCCTATTAGCCTGCATAACAAGAAAACTAACAAATACTTTTCTTTTCTTTTTTTTTTTTTAATTCTTTAATGGTAAATAGCCTTTGTAATCTTGTAAATGGGACCGATCGTGTAAAAATAAAGTTAGCGTACCCTATCCTACTTCATTAACAGAATTCCGAACAAATGGGTTCCTCTGAGCACTCAGGAATATAATTTTTTTTCTCTTCCCCCCCCCCCACCCCACCCCTCACAGACCCCCTCATCCCCCTCTGTTTCCTACTTCAAAGGTCTTTCCTTGTCTTCATTTTCTGGTCTCAATTTCCCACTGGCGATAAACTGGTAAATTGGTAAAAAGTAAGCAGGCGTTGAACATCTGCTCTTGTTGAAATGAGCAGTTATGCTACTGCGTGACTCATTGCTTTGCAAATCCATGCCCGTACTGGTTGCGTGACAAGATTGCAGGATTCTGGGTAAGATAATTATCGGCTGCAGTGTTTTCATACGAGACTTGCTTGCCGATTTTGCTAACAACTTCAACGATGGAAAATCGAGCAAGACCTCTGGTAGCCCGTATTCCGAGCATCGTACTTCCTCCTCAACTTCAAGAAATTCTTGACAAAGCCGCTAAAGACTTCGAAATAGTAGCAACAAATCCTGCTGAAAAAATCAACAACGAGGTTGCCCAGAAAGTTGAAGGTCTGGTACACTACTCGCCCGATCAACACCACATTGACGCTAATTTAATGGATTTATTTCCACATCTCAAGGTTATTAGTAATTACGGCGTCGGTGTGAACCATATCGATTTAACTGCCGCTACCAAGCGTGGAATAGCCGTCGGAAATACACCGGGAGTGCTCACTGATTGTACGGCCGACATGGCTTTCGCTCTTTTACTTGCTTCTGCAAGAAACGTTGTCCAAGGAGACAGAATTTCCAGAAGTCCTGAAACAAAACAGGTGATCAATCTGAGAGCCGGTTTCCTTCCTTGTGCTATTTTAATTTTCCAATACTTTATGTACCGGTCAAATTGAAGGTTCAACATCCCCCCCCCGGGCAACCCCCGGGGCATTTGAACTTTTGGAATTTGTGTTGGTCAAATTCCCCTCCCCCGGGCCAAAAAGTAGGTCCATTTTAGGTGATCAAATGCCCCCACCCCCTGGAGATCTTTGATGCAAGACCATATTTTTCAACTGTTGTAGCTTTCAAATATACTAAACTCAAGCCCGAAAAAAACTGAATAATGCGACTGGTTTCTTGTTCAGCAGACAGTTCTGTGTTCATAAGATAGTTTTTATTCCATACATTAAAGCACTATAAAGAGAACCAACCTCAAACTCTTAAACAGTTGACAAACTTTGATCACAAAAACCTAGATGGTATATACATGATGGCAAATGTCATAATTCCAATATAGCAAACACAAACTTTTGGTCTATTTCAATAGATCGATAAGCTTATAGATCAATATAAGTTAGATCAGCATGCGCACCGAGGCCATTATTCCATTTTGTACTTATTCTTTTCTGACCTCAAGATCGATTAACACTTCGTAATAAATATGGAGCAAAGCTTTTGCAGCCCCCTCTTTTGCAGCCAGTCGCAAACAAAGGCGCAATTTTGTCCTCTAAAATCCTCCAATGCAAGACGCTCTGTAAACTCCGCCATGTTTTCGTCACGTACAGGCACTGAGACAGGTAACATGACACCAAGGCAATTTGTTCAAATTCCCCACCCTTCCCATGCGGTTTTCAAATTCCCCACCCCTGCGAAGACTTAAACTGTCAAATTCCCTACTCCCTGGGCACAGCAAAGAGTCAAATTCCCAGGTATGCCCAGGGGGGGGGGGGGGGGAAGTTGAAGCTTCAATTTGACCGGTACATTAGTCAAAAGAAATACCAGAGGACCGAAAATTAAATTTCCCCCTCCCCCCAGCCGCCTTGAAAATTCCTTTGCTTTCTATCACTATTGTACATCTATTGTAAATGATAGAAACACAATGATCAATGGAGTATTGAAACTTATGAATTAGGTCGCTTACTACAGTTTTTCCACAAGCAGGTAGAAAAAAAAAGAAGAGAATTAAGTCTTTGTCTTCTTTTCATGTTTTTCGTAAATCTACTGGAAGAAAGTGAAATAGAAAAAGCTGTAAAATTTTCCATGTTGATCAACCACACTACATAGTGTCACATCAGCTAGAGCAGACTATGCCTGCTCACCAAGGAGGTGGCAAAACACTATTTCCGTGGAAAACTGACTGTACAACTGACACTGTAAGACCAAAAATTTCAGAATCAGATTTATAGAATTAGAAGTGACCTACATTAATTTTGCAAACAAACTTTAGCAACACCTATAACACAGATTTTTTGCAATTTTCAAAATGGGTAGAATTCGACATATTCTTTGTTATCTGTTAGCAAAAATTCTGCCATATACATTTTCATTTGCTTTCATATAAGCATTTAGGTATGGACTCTTTTCAAACTAAAATCCCAGAATTATAAGAAATAATTAGGTCATACAAAGTCTCTATAAAATTCCCATTCTCCCTCTCAGAACTCGTCATTATTTTTGTTACATTCCAGTACCCTGGGTGCCAGACTCTTTTCTTGCGTAGTTTCCGGTTGCGGCTTTTGTTCCCTATTGTGTGTTGGCCTTTGGTCGACATGGCTCGGCCTCTGGCCGATTTTGCCCAATGCTCACGAGGTACACAGGGTATGTTCAAAGCTGATCCTTTTACATCTATTTGTCAGGTGAAACTCATTTCTTGTAACAGAGTAAGAAGCAATCCCAAAGAAAACCCCTTTAGGCTTTTCATGTTAGGCCGAAGCACTGCTTCTGCTCTGGAAGCTGGATAAGCCATGTTAAATACACTGTAAAAAGAAGGGGAACACAGGGAGCACAGGGAGCACTGAGGGAGCACAGGGAGCACAGGGGGTAAGAAACTGGGAAAAAAAGGAATAGGAAATGAACAGGAATTAAGAAATGAGTGGGTGGGAAGTGGGATCCCAATGGGATCTCGGTGGGATCCCTGCGGTGGAAAGCAGGAAAAATTGAAAAAAAAGAAACGAAACACCATTGCAGATTTCATATGAAGCACTATTCGTAAAGTGCAGTTCCACTGTAGCAACAATTTTATTGTCTAACAGCTGCTGTTTTTATTTTCTAATAACTGCTGCTGTAATGTTTTTAAATCAATTTCTCCAACAGTTTACTCATTTACATGGCTATTATGGTACAGAGGTTAGCGGATCGACCATTGGAATTGTTGGCATGGGCAAGATTGGGGGTGCTGTGGCAAAACGAGCCAATGGCTTTGGCATGAAAGTGCTTTACCACAACAGGAACAGGCGTGAAGATGATGAGAAACAATTTGGTGAGATTTTTGTAATCTTAAGAGGAAGGTGTCCCAAATTTTATTGCAAGGCTATAAGTTTATGCATGTCCCTAAGTATTGCTCTTGGCTCCCCAAAAAGATTGAAAAAAGAGATCATACAATACATGTAGGGTCTTTTCTGTTCTTCTCCTGGCAGGGGCGGGGGGGGGGGGGGGAGAACCCCTGAACCTTCCCACCCTATGATGTGCTCTAGCTTGCACAAGACTCAAAATGGGAATCAACCCAGTTTGACTCATGTGAGCCCCTGGGTGGCACATTAGTGGAAAATTCTTTGACAAAAGTCTTGTCCCCATTTTCTTGGCCTATCCTTCCTTTCTACATTCTGTAACTCTAAAGAAACATAGTTCACAAAAAAACATACACAACTCTATCGCCCTTAAACCATTTAAATAATCCTTGTCTTTTGTAGGTGCCCAGTACTGTAGTACATTGGCAGATCTCTTGACTCAGTCAGACTTTGTAGTGCTGTGTACTCCACTGACACCCGAAACTAAACACGTGATAACAGCAAAAGAGTTATCTTTGATGAAACCAACAGCAACTTTGGTTAATATTGCACGTGGTGGAGTTGTCAATCATGTTGATTTGACCAATGCACTGCAGACTGGAGTAATAAAAGCTGCTGCACTTGATGTAACAGATCCAGAACCTCTTCCAAGAGATCACCCGTTATTAAAACTGCCTAATGTTACTTTTACACCCCACTTTGGTACACTGACTGCCAACACAAGCATGAAAATGATAGAAGTGGTTGTTATGAATTTAAAAGCTGGTTTGAAAGGAGAGAAGCTGCCTTTTGGAGTAAATTAAAGGAATTTTTTCTCGAGGAATATGTTCCTGTGACTGAAATAATACTTTGCATCGACATTCTTCCAATCACCAACTTGAGAAGATCTTTCTCTATAAAACTTGAGATTAGACTTTCCCATTACAAGCAAATTTTTTGAAATGGATCTTAGTTGCCTGCTCAGAGTATAGCAGTGAAGGAGATCAACAGTATATTTCGGTGCCATGCCGCCCATACGGTGCTTTCTACATAAGAAGTAGTACCCCTGGGTGCCAATTCTCTCCCCTCTTCCTTCAGTCCCAGAAGACCCCAAAAGCCCGGTCTGAACAGGGTTAAATTAGCATCACAGGTTATTTTATTTTATTCAGTGTCATGAAACCTGAGGGAATACTGGCAGCCAGGAACAAATAAGACATTTAATGGCAGTTAATTACATGTAAGAAGAAACCAATTATTGACGGTTAACCAGCAAATAATCGATGAATAAAGCAGCCTTAGATAGATCCTTTAAAACACTTCTTGAAAGAAGATCCCTTAAAACACTTCTTCTTTTGTGCCTTTATTACGTACAGAATTCGACAGGATGTTACCCTGCGTAGCAAGCGTTTTCACAGGCTACTCCGCAAGTTTGAAGCATTTTTCGCTTTTTGGTCGCGCGAAAAAAGAAAAATGCTTCGAAAGCGGAAGTCTGAGGCAAACGCAAACGTTTGCCACGCAAACGTTTGCTACGTAGGCTTACACGATGCAAAGGGCAAATGTAAGCGAGGTTTAGACAGATTAGGGTGGCCGAACACAGTGTTATAATGCGCTATACATTCCCCGCTCCTTTTTTTTTTTCACTTGCGACTTAGCTGCTCTCTCCTCCACAGAACGCCTCCCACAGTCAGGCCTTGACGACACAACTTGGGAAAAAAACGCGCGGAGGCTGGGTAGAGGGAAAAAGTTAAGCGCGCTTCTTCCCTCTCCCCATCTTTCTCCGCACTCCCTTTTTCTCCCCCGTGCTCCCGCTCTTGTTTTCTCTTTCACTGTTGTTTACTAATAGGAGCCTCTGCGGAGGACAGAGACTTAGCTGCGACTTAGCTGCTAGGCCACCTAGCTAAGCCACGTGAGTCGGCAGGCCAAGTTGCGTTATTCAGAGGACAGTGTCTAGATAGCCGGCCGGCAGCCGGGTACGGATGCTTCAAAACAACTGATACCCAGCAGTCAGTAAAATAAGTAAGTCCAAAAGCAGTCCGAAAGTTTCGAATGACTTAGACATAGACAGACAGACATACTTTATTTGTTATGCAGATTAGAAAAAGGCAGCCAGAGGCTGATCTGGACCTGCGATTACAATTCTAGCATGTCTAGCAGTACAAATTATAAAAAGCATATGAAAATGAATAAATAGGTAGATAAATAAATAAATAACAAGTAAATGAATAATGCAAATTGTATCAGCTCTCGACGGAAAGGCTTAAAATGAAGTTCTGAAAATATTCAATATTTGTTTAGAATTCCAGCTACATTTTTAGGCTAGTTGACCGCCAGTCAGAAACACACAGAATTTAGACAGAATTCAGAGAATTTCTCGTTCAAACGACGGGGGAGTGTTCGAAGTTTCTTTACAATTACCAATTGATTCAAAAGACCAATTTCCTTCTATGTACACTAAATGCCGGGCATTTAGCTTACTTAAATAACCGTGTCCAGTCACGCCCGGCACTCCGGCTTCGGAGAATTATCCTGGCTAAAATGCCCATTGGGCTTTTTTGTTGTTATCTGATGGGAGTGATCCTGTGCAAATGACGCATGAAGTAAGCGTATTGCAACTTCAAAGCTAGTGAGAAATATCCCGACACCCAGGTCGGGGCACCTGCCTCAGACTAGGCTTGGATAAATTCTGCTCGTAAAATGGCTTATTCTGCCTGCCGGAAGTGCGCGTAAAAAAATCACCGCTTCTTCTGCTCGAAATTCTGCTCAGGCACCCTTATTCTGCTCGAATACTGCTCGCTACCCGAAAAATTTTCCGCTCTTCGGGCGTTATGTATTTTCACAATATGGAAGGGAGCCTGGGCACTAATTGAGTTTTCCTTATGCAGGGCACAACTGTTATTCATCTCACTTTAATCACTAGTATTAGGCGAAACAGTGGGTTTTTTATTAGCATCTTACAAAAAGGAAGATCAAACAAATGCATAAAGGCTGTGTAATTATTTTTCTATTTTTTTTGTATTTATTTAGTTTTCATTTTTTTTTTGTTACAACTGTTATGCATATCATTAGTGTCACTGATTTTTCGTTATTCTGCTCAAAAATGCCTTATTCTGCCGGCAGAATGCTCGCCTCAAAAACCGCTTATTCTGCTCGAAAATTCAGCCTGCAGAATTTATCCAAGCCTACTTCAGACAAGCATGAATTCTCTTCTTCAGCCCCTCACCCGAGTCCCCCTCCTTCACACCAAGTTTTCGCGTCAAAGTTATTCATTGACTTCGGTTTCTGGTTGCAGCTTCCCTTTGGTGATAAATTGATAGAATTAACGTTGGGGAACGCTGGTAATGAAAAGTTATCGTGCTGCGTGACTTACGCTCTGCAACCGTGTTGACCCGTTGTGGTTGCGTGACAATCGCAATCTTGCAGGATTCTGGGTAAAATTATGCCGCTCCGTTTTTGCAGGAGACTTGCTCGCCGATTGCTAACAACTTTAACGATGGAAAATCGAGCAAGGCCTCTGGTAGCCCGTTTTCCGAGTATCGTACTTCCTCCTCAACTTCAAGAAATCTTTGACAAAGCCGCTAAAGACTTCGAAATAGTAGTAACAAATCCTTCTGAAATCAGCAACGAGATTGCCCAGAAAGTTGAAGGTCTGGTACTCTACATGTCCGATCGTTACAATATTGACGCAAATTTAATGAATTTATTTCCAAATCTCAAGGTTATTAGTAGCAATGGTGTCGGTGTGAACCATATAGATTTGGCAGCCGCTACCAAGCGTGGAATAGCCGTCGGAAATACACCGGGTGTGCTCACTGATTGTACGGCCGACATGGCTTTCGCTCTTTTGTTGGCTTCTGCAAGAAACGTTGTTGAAGGAGACAGAATTGCCAGAAGTCCTGATACTAAAGAGGTGATCAACCTTTGTGTTTTACTTACTGAGGCTTGTTTTATTTTCCTACTACAGTCAGTTCAAAATCTTTTTAATTCATTTTTTGGAACTCTGTACCGTTGCCCCCTTCCCCCCCCCTCCCCCGGGAGGGGGTGTTGCTCATTGGATGCACCTCAGAAACGCCGGGGCCCTGAAAGTTCCCTGACCCTGTTTAAGGGGCCGATTACATGAGGCGGGCTGGCCTGGTTTGCCAGGATCTCGGCATGTCTGTGAAAAGCACTAAAAATCAACTTCGCGATTCAGACATGGAAAAATCTCAGCCCAGCTAGGTGGGATCCTGGCCTCACGATGCCAGGATCCCAGCTAGCCGGGCTGAATGTAATCGCGATTGCCGGGCCAGCCCGGCTAGCCGGGCCAACACTTTCTCGTCACTAAATTTGGTTTCAGAGCAAAATGGCTCACCAGAAGATCGATATTCCTTTTTCTATATAGGGTAACACGTAAAGGTTTATCAGTCCATAAAGCTACGTAAAACTGAAAATAATACGCCAAAATAATGGGGAAGCGAAAGTAAAAGCACTCGATTCATGCTCTTTGATGCAGCCATCTTTTTACACATGTAATACCGGGCTGAGCAGTCATCTCGGTAGACCGAGCCAGCCCTGCTAACCGAGCCAGCCCGGCTCATGTAATCGGCCCCTAAGACTCCAATCCCTGATTTTCCTATCCTGTGAGAGACAGAATTCAGATTTTTGATACCCTAGCCTTGTCAAGGACATTAAATCCAACATCATACCCTGCTGAAGGCTACAATGGACTACTCAGAAACTTGTAACTGCTTCTTATTTCAGTACACTATACATTGGGAGTTTTGTTCATTATATGAACAAGGAAGGCCAAAATTTGTTTAATCCCCCGCCCCATTTAGTCCCAGCTCCTTCCATATGTGAAGCTTTGGATCTGCCACTGTTTTCTACGCTGAAAGCTCAATTGTTTTCTTTTTCTTGCACTATTGTAGGTCTTTTGCAAAGAATAGAAAAATCATGGTTCAATAAATTCTTAATATGGTCCAGTAAAGGATAATAAATTATTGGTGAATTAAGGTGGATTACAACAGTTTTTCTGCAAGTGCTTAGAAAAAGCCAGAAAACTTTGAGATTTGTAGCTTCCACTTATAGTGTCTTGGATTACTTTTCATGTGTAAAGGTTGATTTCCACTGTTGCTTAAATTTTACGTGCATACGGGCATGGATTTAACTGGCTTTACGTGCGTAAATAAAATTAAAGACAATGTGTGAAAGGCTTACGTAAATGTAAAAAGTTTAAAACTTTGATACATCATCTCTAATTTTATTTACGCACGAAAAGCCAGTGAAATTCACGCCCGTACGTGCGTCAAATTTATGCAACAGTAGAAATCAACCTTAACAGCGACAAAAATGAAATTTGTCTTTACATTATCACTACTTTTTCAAACATTCAAGTGATGAGAATAAAGAAAGTGATCACCAAGGATAAGGTGTCTTGATATTTAGACAAATTCTCCTTATTAGTTTCATAAGAAATGTATGGAGAACAGTAAGGAGAATACTTACATCTGGGCTTAAAGGGTTAACTGGAAGAAAGTAAGAGTAAAGGTAATTGTAGAATTTTCCAGTTGATAGCATTATTGCACCAGATATCTTCACATCATAGCACGCTCTTGCTCACAGAGGAAACTGGAAAATATTAAAATTAATGATTTTGGATGCATTTTTTTCTAAAACTGACTGTATGACATGTATCGAAAATTTGAGAAATTATAAATATATGGCAATGACCTACACTTGCAAACCAAATTTTAACAAAATCTGTGAGACAGATTTTTTGGCCACTTTCACTTTTTCTAAAATTCTACATGTTTCTTGTTAGCAGAAATTCTGTCTCTCAATTTTTCAATTTTTTCTTTTGACATGAGTCTAAAGTCATGCATATGGACTCATTCCAAATCCTGAAATTTTGGCAGAGCCTATAAGAAGCCTCTATTAAGACTACCGGTAGTTCCTAGTGTCCTTCTGAAAATTCAGTCTTTACTTTTGATGTGTTTTTAGCCTTTTATATTTATGTTTCATGTAAAATCTTTACTTGTAACAGTTATTAGTAACAGGCAATCATGAAGGAAACCCATTTTGGGATTTTATGTTAGTCCTTCTCCTTCATCACTGGAAGCTGAAGTAAGCCAATATGTTGGGAAGATAGCACACAGGGGCAGGAATCTGCAAGAAAAGGGGATGGGAAGTAAACAGGCTGAGGTTTGGACAATATACAGTGCACAGATAACCAGCCTGTCTAAAGTGATGTAAACTTTGAATTAGAGCATGTTACTCGGGTCAGAGAAAAGTCCGTATCAACCTGTGTCCATATTCAATGTTGAAATGTAAGAGAAAATGTATGACATTTCCACTAGAATAAAAAAATAATTGTCTGTCATAAGCAGTTGTTCATAAAGCAGTTGTCCATAAAGTGAGGCTCCACTGGTTCAATATTTTTTATTGTCCAATAGTATCATTCTATTTTCTTATAAATTTCTCCAACAGTTTTCTCACCTGCATGGCTATTATGGTACAGAGGTTAGTGGATCAACCATTGGAATTATCGGCATGGGCAAGATTGGGAGTGCTGTGGCAAAACGAGCCAATGGCTTTGGCATGAGAGTACTTTACCACAACAGGAACAGGCGTGAAGACGATGAGAAACAATTTGGTGAGATTCTAATTATCTTTGTAAGGCCAGAGTGGGTCCCAATTTTTATGCAAGGAGGTACAGGGCTATATTCCAAGCTTGCATGCTCCAACAAGAAGTTTGAAAATGGAGATTGTACAACAGAGCATTTCTGTTCTTCTTTTTGGATTGGGAGGGGGAGGAGTGGGTGCATCCCCCTGAACCTTCCCCCCCCCTGGATGTGCTCTTGTACATTACTCAAAGTGGGAATTGACCCAATTCGACCTATATGAGCCTCAGAATGGGGTATTCCTTGACAAAAGTAAAGTGTGCCCATCTTCTTGGCCTGTTCCCCATATTTTTTCCTTAGAGACATGGTCGTTTTCCATGTTTGTTTCCTAAAGGAAATACATGTAGGAAAGAAAGGTTCTCTGTATATTTCTATAAACTCTCGTCGAGGTTGGAAGAACTCGAAACAGTAGTAGTTGCACTTGCCTATGGCTGATGTTTTCACAACCATTTCTTGTTCTCCCAAATTTCTGTGTTTCTGTAAGTATGTCTGTTTAAGGCATGTGAAAAAATATTTTTATTTCTTCAATATTATGTTTCCATTCAATGAAAGTTTCCATAAGGCCATCCCCATAAAAAGTTTCATATTTCATCGCTCCCTTTCCCCCAGGGTTCCAAGCTTAATATGCTTTGTAGGAATCTTAAAAAGTGACTGTGCCGTCTTAAAAAACATTTCAGAGTGATAGCTGCTCGTTACAAATGGCAGTTACGAGGAGGATACAATCAAGGCTCGCTTGGCGTGATTTATTATTAATTTGTCAATATTTCTTTTCTCTGCCTTTTTTTAACTGATCGATTTTAAAACCCACTTCCACAAGAGAGAGGGCGATGGCAATTCGAAATATTGTATGGGGATGGCCTAATACAACTACAGGTATTTCTCATAAAAAACACACATCATAACCCCTAAAGTATTTTTCAATAATCCTGATCTTTGTAGGTGCTCATTACTGTGAAACATTGGCAGATCTCTTGACTCAGTCAGACTTTGTAGTGCTGTGCACTCCACTGACACCCGAAACTAAACACATGATAACAGCAAAAGAGCTTTCTTTGATGAAACCAACATCAACTCTGGTCAATATTGCACGTGGTGGAGTTGTCAATCATGCTGATTTGACCAATGCATTGCAAACTGGAGTAATAAAAGCTGCAGCACTGGATGTGACAGACCCAGAGCCTCTTCCAAGAGACCATCCCTTATTAAAACTGCCTAATGTCATTATTACACCACACTCTGGATCAGCGACTGCAAACACAAGAATCAAAATGATGGAGGTGGTCGTGATGAATTTAAAAGCTGGTTTGAAAGGGGAGAAGCTACCCTTTGGAGTAAACTAATTAAGATGATTTCCGCTCAACGTTCGAGCAGTAAGTGCAAAAACTAAGTTACCAAAAAAATACTTGCAGCACTGTCACATTTTGAGAACAGATAAGAAGAAATTCTCGTTACTTTTGCTCCCATGCTGACCCCGCGAGAGAAAATTGGATTTGAAGTTATCCATATTTCAATTAAAAAGACGCTTCGTGTCAGTTCAAATCATAACGGCGCCCGTTTTTAGCACACTTTTACGAGATTTGAGATTAATTTTCTTAAGAATGCTTGAGAATTTCATAGCGGGGTCTCTTCGGCAAGTGAACTAGAGTGAGATGTTTCAAATAGCATTTAAAATGTTACTGTGCTATGAGTAGTTTTTTAGTAAATATTTTTTGCACTTATTGCTCGAACGTTGAGCGGAATCCATCTTAAAAGTCCAGTCTTTTGAGTGTGAAGTTCGTATGGCTGAAGCCCTATGTTGCATCAACATTCGTCCAATCACTCTCTTTCCCCTTTCCTCCAACATGTCCCTGTGTGCCCCTGAAAAGGCAGGGGAGTTATGATAACAAATTATTAGAAAGGGGAGAGTAGAAATGATATTTATTACTGAAATGGAGAACAGTGCACAAACAAATTTGATTATCAGTGCCCTTGACAACTTGGTTTCGAGGATCATTTAAGTTAAAATGTCATGGATAATTTAATTCAGTGTCATGAATCGAGGGAAGGCTGGCTGCCATAGAGATCCAGTGGCTGGTGCTATTAACCAGTTTTGTGTGTCTGGGTCAATTTTCATGTCTGTTGTCCAAGACATAGTTAATAAAGAGCAATGGTTATGAAACCTGATAAACCTGTTCGAGATTTTTGTTACCATTTTGCGGCCTTGACCGTGCACAACTACAATAGCTTTTGAACTTTGTTTGAACCACAGACCAATAGAAATGTTGCCCTACATTATTTAGCCAAGTACTAGAAACGTGTGATCAAAAAGAAACAAAAAAAGCAAAACAATCTCATAACCAGTCCCTCGACTATGTCCAAGATAGAGAGCTTAAAGGAGCAAAAACAAGACGCTTTAAGGCAGTTAATTAGGTATGAGATAGAGCAAATCAGCAGTTGACTTTGAAAGAACTGATGATTAAAACAGTCTTTAATAGATGCTTAAAAATACTTCTTAAGTGTACAAACAATTAGCACTCCAGTGTCTACATGTGCTTGCACTAGACAAATTCTAAATCTGATCTTTGAATAACGTTCTTTGATTAAGCCAGGTCTGCAGTTTTACTACAACTAGTACACAATATATAAAAGACGTAGACGGTATCTGAATACAGATTTTTCAAAAATACTTGATAGTAAAATGTACATCTAAAACAATTAATATCAAGAATGGCAATATACAACAACAACAATACAAGTTAGTTGTGTCATACGCTTAGCTGTGTGGTGAGCTGTCGTAGTCCGGAGACTGCGACTGCACACCAGCTATTTTGCAGGTATTCCATATATGTAACCAAAAAATAACAAGCAATATAGTTTTTTTAGCGATAAACACCAGGAAAATCTAAAAATACATTTTTAAGCATTATGTTAAAATGCCTTGGTAGTGCAAAGGTAATAATACCGCGGAGAACTAGCACAGCCTTAACAGCCCATGATAACAGGGAAATTGTTTCTTTTGTTCAAAAACAAAGAACTACGACAATGTGTTAAACGCGTTGTTATGTGAGTATTCATATATAAACAAAAAAAAACATTGGGGTCTTGTTAAATGCTCACAAGCAACCTTTCTGGAGTATAACAATTGCCAGATAAGTTTACTGCTCAACCAGAATGCAAGCAGGACTCCGTAAGTGGCGTGGATATAAATCCCTTGTCTCTCGTAAACCGAGCATCCCCCGTATCTCTTGCACACCCAGAAAGGCTGTTGTTGTTCTTTTGTATACTCACCCCACGCAGCTTAGAAGAAACCTGAGTTCTTGCATACCCACCCTACCCCTCTTTGGAAACCCACCCGACCACAGGATACCCAGGCTAGCGAGCAGATCACGTTAGTGGCAAAGTATAAGGATTTTCTATGAAAATTGATCGCTAGTTTAGTGAGGAAAAGAAAAGTGACAATAATAATCCAATAAAGTTTACACAGCAGATCAAATGTACTGTCCGTATGTTGTTTCGTGACCGTCTTAAAGCCTTTCAACCGCGTTTCAGCCAGTTTTGAAATTTTAGGTTTCCCTCAGCTAAAATCTGCTGGTGAGCCTGATCTGCCTGTGCCCCAACTAAGCTGAAAAAGCTCTGTTGTCTTCCACGCGTATGTCACTTGCACTTTGGTTCCCCTCCGGTGGGAATATTGCAAGCTCACCCTGGCCTCTTTTAGTTTTGATAGGAGGTTCATGACTAATATGCATCACTAAAGGTGCTCCCATTAGCAGAGCAAATGAAGACAGGATATGCCAGATGTCGTGATAGTCGAAGAAACATAATCCCTTTACACATTCATGGTTAAGATTACGAGACTGCTCTGGAGTATTCATCTGTGGTTGGAAAGCCGATGAAGAATGTTAGAGCGGCGATCAAAACACCCAAGGAAACCACGACATAAATCACTTGGAAAAAATTCGTGTTACCGCAACAGTTACAACAACGGTTTTCAGAACAGTTAAGGCACTTTTTCTTGATAACTTTCCAACTAATGACTAGCACACTCTCTGAAATACAGGTAAACAGAAATGCTTGTGGAAAATCATCTGTTACCCATAAAGAAAGAAGGACGGTTGGTGCAACCAAACCCAAAACATAAAAACCAAATTTAATCTTGTTGGATTTAGACCATTTTTCTCCTTCCGTGTTCCTCTCAGTACTTGCTTTTTGCTTCCCGCCCCTTTCGTCCCCACCCCCCGCCCTTTCGTTAGCTCTCGCTCCGCCCTGTTGGTCTCTTGTTTTTTTAGAAAACCATTTTTTAGGACAAAGTTTATATCCAGCCCAGATGGCAATCACGATGCACCAGACTGCTCCATTCCTGAGCAGGCGTAGAATCTGAAATGCCCAAATGACCTAAAAAAGACTCGTCCCTTCCATATAGTGATAGGTGCAGGGACCCTGAAAACACCAAATAAAGAAACGTGAAATTTTCTTGTAGAATACATGTTAATTTAAAAATAGTTCAGGTTCCAGTTCAACAAGACCGCTCGATGAAAAGACAATACACGCATTTATACATGGTTAGTCTCAATCTGAAATAAACTATCCCGGGGGGGATTATATAGGGACCGGTTATTATTTATCACCTTGGGGGCGGAGGATTTTGGAGGGGCTCACTCGATCGAGACATAAAGTGGGGTGTGTCAAATTTGAACCCTTTTTTTTTCATCTTGTAGTATGGTGACGAGTTTCATGCCAGAAATTTAAGCAGATTTAGAAATTTGGGTCATTCGTAGTGAGTATAAATCTGAATAAATTTTCATAGTGCATGGCAGTTTCAGATGCATTTCCAGCCGATTCAGAAGACCCAAATTTAAAAAATGCCCTGGGGAAGCATATCATGCCTCCGGACACCCCCAAACGGTTTGATCAAGACTTGCCTTTGCCTCTCTCTCTCTTGGCTGCTACAGTACCCCGGCGCACACCTTTGCTCCGCTTTTTCCTTAATTCGCAACATTAGCATAGACATAGACTTCAACTTTATTCAAGAACCGTAAAATCAGGTTCAAAATGGTGCTAGAAAAAAAATAAAAGTTTTTGTTCATTTCAATATCAAACATTTTGCCAGATATGATTCTGCATTGTATTTGTGAGTTTTAAACTTGACTGAGTTGTTTTCAGTTTTAATTTCCATACGCTTGTGTCTAAATTTTTCTGCAGACGTATAAATAAGCATAGTATAAGAACCAAGAAACAACGGGGTGTACAAAAAAGTTTGGGTCCCGTGAGGGTGCATGAAAATGTGACCATTGCTTGACGGGGTTTTAGATATTTGAAGCTAGTGTCAAACCAAAATCCTCCCCCCCCCCCCCCCGCTTAGGCGATAAATCATGGTCCCTTATATAAGCTAGATAGGTATGTGCGACCATAAAGGGTATGGTTTTCGAGCAGTTTCAGTCTGAAATAGGGTATAGATTTTGACCATTTAGGTCTGAATAGGATCAGGTTTGTGCAATCCGGTCTGGAATTGGGTATGGTTTTTAGGAGAAGCTACATTTTTACTATCGCCTTCCCTTGAGAAGGGAGGACCCGCACCGCTTCCAGACGAGGTCTAGGATTGGTCGAGGAGAACAATAGGTAAAGAACGAAGCAATAGCCCTAACCCTGACGACAATAGACGGTGCAGGTTATAGGGACCAATGAAATTAGAGGTTTGGAACCGTGCAGGTCTACCGCTTGAGAAGTGTGTTTTGATTATTAATATCGGAGATATGAGGCCGTTCTCGAATGTCTTCGCAAACTGAAGCAGTTCCTGGACAGGTCTGAAATAGGGTATCGAATTTGGGTCAGGTCTGAAAAAGGGTAGGGAAAATCACATATTTTGGTCTGAAACAGGGTAAGGGTTTCAAGGAGTGCGCCGCACACCCCTACTCAAATTTTCTGGGAGTACCCCCCCCCCCGGGGGATAAAATGTTCGCTAATACCGGTGAGAAGAGGAACTATTTAAGGCCGCGGATGACAAGCTGCTCATGAATAAGTTTATAAAGGAAAATTTTGGTGGAGGTCTTACGTCAGAAAACTTTATAGCTTGAACGTTTGGGAGCCGATTCCGTTGAAACTTAACAGAAAGCTTGGGGAATGGTGGAAGTGCAGCAAGGTTGTTTTGCGTTTGACAGATTGCGCTTCTTTGCGATGCTTTGAGCTCTAAAAGTTAAGATTTTGTAAAACGCGGCTCCGTGTCCAAGTTTTCTCCTCGTGGAGAAAACAACACTTCTTGATTTTACCACTCACAGATCAGTTAAAACCTCTATTGTGCCGATTATGGAATTTCGAATTCCATTGGAGTTGTAAGCTTTTAAACGGGTAAAATCGTCCTTGTTTAAATTTGAAGCCTTGAATATTCTGTTTAAAAGCCTGTTTAAAAAAACGGCTTCTGTTGTGACACTCTACAATATACCTAGTTTAGCTGCCTGTTGTGTCAGTTCAGGAAATTCTATTTCTGCGCTGTATTCTTGGACACAAAATTGGTGGTTTTAGGGCTTCCGAAGGCGTACCGAATAAACACGAATGTTTAAGGTAAGACTATGTTAATTATGACATTTCAATTTTAGCAACTATTGTTCATTGTCCAGAAAAGAACAATGCGTTACAATTTAGAGATCGCAAATATTTTGATTGAAGAATACAAGCGTTTTTGAAACTCTATGTTAGCTTTCGGGAGTAGTATTTTAGAGTGCTTGTTTTGTTGGAAACTTCTAAAAATTTCAACCTAAAAAAGGCCGGACCTCGACAGTATTTTTTATTTGAAAATGTTTTAAAGTCACAAAATATCCGCGGCACACGATTTAACGCACATGCAATTACTGATTCAGAAACTGGAAGTTTTACTAAAAGCCTATTCATGAATATTTCGCGCCATGTCGCTACCATTCGTCGCACTTCGTGCATACGCTTTAAATAAATGAATACTCTGATAACGTAGTTTCTCACCCGCGGCCTTAAAACCTCTATGTACTGTTTTATTTTAGAATTCAGTACTTTCCTGCTGGTATTTGTGCACATTTTTTGCTCAGATTGAGACAAACCCGGTATAAATGCATCTATAGTCTTTTTATTCTGTGGTCTTAGTGAATTCGAAACTGGACTACTGAAAGGGCGACAGGAGCAATACAAAACGCACCCCCTAAAGACGCCGCAAAATGCAAATTCAGGTTAGTTGAAATGGGAACATCAGCAATACAGAGAGTACAGTAAAGAAGCTGCAAAACGCAAAACTGATTAATCTCACCTTCTTTCGATTCTTCTCTCTTTTTAGCCCTTAAATATAAAACACCTTTCCGGCTTTCCGTCTTTACAACGCAGGAATGTCGCCGATTTCTTGATGAAGGGAGCTGACCGCTTATCTTCATCTTTGGAGACGTTGTCTTGTTACTTTCCCACGATTTCACGTTCCCAAAGGTACAGTCTCCAACAATTTTTGCTTGAGCCAAAGAAAGCCTCAAAACTTTCAGTGTCCACTGACAATGCTGCCTTCTCGACCCCACCTAAATTCTCAATACGTCTGGTCAGCACTTGGGTTGCTTCGATTTCCGTAAGTAAAAAAATAGACATGTTTCAATTATCAGAAAAATAAGTGGAACGAAATGTGCCTTTTGTAGACAAAACCACGCAAAGATGAGTCCAACTCATTTCACCCATCAATTTAATTGAGCAATTTGTAAAACAGACTACTGAATTAAAATGCAGACAGTTTTTATTTTTCATGATAGTATTATCAATGATGTATGCAAGTTGCTGTGATTGAAAAACCTTACCGAGCCGATTTAGACTTCAAATTTCTGCCAAATTTTTAAATTTCAAACTGTAAAGTTTTTAACGCTCGAGAGGGGCCTATTTTGAACACTTTAGTTAGATTCTAACCTAGTTGATATAAGGCTAATAGACCACCGCAAAGAGATTCAAAAGCCCAGCAAACGTTTCAAGCGTCGGCCGTTTCCGAGCGAGTCCCAACTATTCACTCAAATACATTCGCTGCGACGAAGAGATAACGCTCTAAATGTTACATTGTATAATTGCAACAACATAGCTTCTGTAGAAACTGTGGAGCTGCAAAGACGACGAAGACACTTGAAACGCTGGTTGGAGCACGGCAGTTTCTGCCGTCGAAACATGCACCTTATTTTGTATAATTTTCGACAACTGAAATCAAAGCTGAAGCGTTGAAGTTTTAGTAATTCTGAGAGCCTGGACTGGAGCGGTTTTTGAATTGTGCCGGCGAGGGGTTGTGACATTGAAGCACAAATCCCTGGCCAGTGATAACTCACAATCTTGCAAGTAGTCGCAGAAAAGCCAGTCCCGTGCGTGTGTGTGCGGCTATTTTTTGCCTGCAGTCATCAGCGCTCGTGAGGCAGTCGACAGTCAACAGGAATTTATGAGATGATTTTGTCTATTGCTGGATTGTTAAAAAAAGGAAAAGCTTTCTTTGCATTTTTTTGTCGCTGGAAACTTAACATCAAAACATTCTTATCTCTGTTTTCTGAAGCGTGGCCAGCGAAGACTGGAAAGCAAAGATCTCGGCTAGTGCTAAGCTAGTCAATGCCAAGGAGTTGAGGATGCAAAGGCGGTTTCTTTTGGGATCTTGGCCGATGAGCCGACTGGATGTCTAGTCATTATGATTATTATTGATGTCATGCCTCTTTCACGCCTAAAGCACTTCACTCAACCGTGCAAGCTTTACCTCAAAAACTGACTTGTTATCTGTTTGATGGTCCAGCTATCCAGTTTGGTAAATATGTGACCATTGAAATCCTTTTTTGATCTGAAAACCATCATTTGAAATTTTCGAAATCATTTGAAAACTTGGGCAGTTTCGTCAGTTTCAGGATATGCATTTTGCTACGCGTTTTGTTTTGGAGCTCAATTATTGAAGTCTTGTTTAGTAGTCCATGAATGGGAGTCATAAAAAAGAAATTGAATCAACCTTCCCAGGACCTCCTGAAAAGTTTTTTTTAGACTGCTAGCAGTCCCTCTCTGGATAGTCGAGCGGCAAGCGATATGCGACGCAGACTGACTAAAAAGGGACAGCTAGCAGTCTAAGTGTTTTAGCCCCCTGCTAGTCTTAGCCTGCGCCATTTTTCCTCCCACTTTCTCGCTCCCCCCCCCCCCATCCACCCCCCACCCCCCGTTTACGCCTGCTACGCGGCTAGCCAGTGTTTACTAGATTATTTTTCATTTTGATGGTATGTTAGGATTCACGCTTCAAATCCCTTATTTGAGGCTATAGACAATTAATCTATTTCAGGCAGGAAAATGAATTGAAAGGTTCGGATCATGTTTAAAGCCGCAGATTTGTAAGGCAAAATTTTGGTGGAGGACATACGTTAAAAAGCTTGATATCTTGGACTCTTGAGAACAGATTCAGTTGAAAGTCGAGCTAGAGATCTTAGGGAATGGTTAAAGTGTAACAAGATTGTTTCTCATTTGATAGACTGTGCTACTTTGGAACGCGACTTTTCTCCAAGTTTTCAATTCTCCTCGAGAATAAATCAACGCCTCTTTATTTTAACACTCATTGCTCAATCAATGCCAAGTCAATGCCGGTCTACTCAATGCCAAGGAGGCAAATGCAGTTTCTTTTGCGATCGATCTTGGGGTGTCTAGTCGTCATTGATGTCAGGCATCTTTCTAGCCAACCTCGTTCCCAGGGTCTCTCTCTCCCCGCCCCCCAGAGCGAGAGAAGAGAGACCCTGGTTGGGTCTGGTCACGTGCCCCCCAGAATTTGGGGGGTGACAAAAAGATCGTTGATGGGAGGGGCGGCTTAGAGTGTTTTTGTCAATACTAAGCTTACATGAGAGCGTAAAGTGTTGCCACCAAAATAAACACACATTTCACGTGGTTCCGGTATGTTGCATTACGGCCATGTCGCAGTGCAATCCAGTGCAAAACGCCGAAAAAAATTTATCAATCGTCCAGTAACAGAAATCCAAGTTGTTGCAGGTTGTGTGGATTTGTTAAAGACGTGAATTATTGCAAAAATCTCTTTGCGGAAGCCAACAAGCAATTGCTTGCCGTGGCCGAGGCAACCTCGTCCCCAGGGTCTTCTCGCTTTTCAATATGGCGGCGGCTCCGGAGAAGACCCTGGCACATAGCGACCTAAAACGGTCGCTGATTGGCGCCATTCTTACATGTGTTCTGATTGGTTTACGTCTTCCAAAAGCAAAGATGGCGGATCTTTGTGGGTTCTTCCTGCAACCCAAACATTGCTATTTCTAGGTCTCTGTGATGTGAAAGCTGAACAGTTTTTCTGTTTGACAATTTACAAATCTGCAGCTGTTCCGTATGAGGAAGATCTGAAGTACCAAACCCAAGATTCGTAGATTATTCGGGTTAAAAGTTCCTCTATCGCGATCGGCTGGTGATCTACGTAAGAACCTTACCAATCGTCAATGTGCACGATACTTTAGAGTTTTGGAATAGCAGTTGCTGGATATAATGTGGCGTAGTGGACTGTGAAATACTTAATGGTAATGTACTTGCTCCGATTTTTGTCATAAATAAAGCATAATCGCGCACTAATTATTTGTGTTTCCATGGTCATTGAAAACTTGTAAGGCACTTGTATGTCTTATGTATGTATTGTTTTATTTATACATGTTAGATTCATTCGCAAAATTGTCCTATCGCTGCGAATTTGCTGTGCAATTAAGGAATCTAATAAAAATGAAAAACCGGTGTAAATCAAATAAAATTATATAAAATAACTTAAATGAGTCAGCTGCTGCGTAGGGCATTCCATTCTTTGATAAATTTGTAGAAGCTAAATTTACAGATGCTGTTACTATAGCTGCTGATATTAATAAATAATTTCAAGTGCGGAGAACAAGTTGCTTGCATAGGCAATTTAGGTAATTTGAGGATTTCCATCGCAGGGATAAATAGCTTTATACACATTGGACGGCTACATGTACGTGATTCTACAACGTTGCTTTAATTATTAAGTTACTCAGAATGGTTGAGACTGTTCCAAGTTCACACTTGTAGAAGTGAATTGAATGAATTTAGAGGGTGTTTTTAGTCCTTCCACACCATGAGAGTGTTTCTGCTTACGGGGACTCATGCAGCTAACTACTGGCATTTTCAAGGCATGACTTAACTGGGGTAATATAAACCTGAATCTTAAATATATGATAGTGATGTGGGCAATGGGACAGAACTGAGCTGTGTTGATGAGCTTGCTTGGATTTTCAAGGCAGGGCCTAATTTGGGTTTACAAGCCTGATTCTCCTTGGTATCAGGACAGCTAGCCAGGATTACATTTTCAAAAATTATTGGTAACTTGTCAGTGAAGTTTTAGTGATCATAACACGATAAGGCAGCCAATTGCTTAGGAGTAAACCATGCTTCCAAGCTTGCTAATCCCAAAAAGGGACTGTAACATATTTGCTGTAATCTTTTGAATGGTAGACTGCTTCTGTGTTGTTGCTTGAAGGTGGAGTTGAGAACTAGACATCGTGAGCGTCCAACTGCCAGGGCCAGTGAATTACTACTCTAATTTTGTGGAAGGGATTTCCTGTGTAAGTTACCATAACCCATGCCCCTTTTAGTGTCTAAATACCAAGAGGTAGGGGATTGATGGTATGAAGAATGTAAGGGACCTGGAATTTGCAACAAAATGTTTTCTAATTTTTCATAATTCACAACATACTTTTTTTCAGGTTAGCATTTTTTGCCAAACAGGCATGGAATTTGACCTTGCACTCATTGATATTATCAGGTTATAACTTCATGACTTGTCATTATTCTCACCTCCCTGTTACTTGAATTTTCTGTCACCATATTCAATTTATTGCCAGTCAAATACATTAAATGGCCACTGGAAAAATAAATTGTCCTTCTTAGCAGGGATAATGTTGCCTCTAACAGATATACATGTATGTATGGCACTTGGTTTGATCATGCTTCCTTTTATTTTTCAAACATCAACAAAAATGTGATATCAACATAAGAGCACCCTAGGTTGATAGCATGTTATTTTGTTATTCCTTTACTCAATGTTAATTTTAAATTCTCATTAAAGAACTTCATTAAAATAGTCATTTTTTCTCCTTTTTTTCTTGAACCCCCATTTCCCATTGATTTCCATTTTAAACAGTTCCAAACTTCACCCAAATAACTCAATTCATTGAAGTACTCAAGGAGGAAATTTCTTAAAACCTATAAAGGAATATTATTCCCAGCACTGGTTGAACAAACAAAGAGGACTGTATCTATCCACTGTTCAAATGCTTTATTTGCCCATTCTTTACAGGCTCTTATTTTACTAAATTCTAACAGCCAAGATTACACACATAACTTTTTCCAAAAGTAAATTGTTGTTGATATCATACCTTATCATTAGCCCAGTCAGTTATTAATAACACAAGTGTGTTAGTATTGGACACTCGTCTACAATGATATTTCTAACAATATTAACAGTAAATAATAAATAAATACAAACGATATTTCTAACTCAAAAAAACATGCACATAAAGTATCATGAGGAAATATTTGTAAACTGGACAGCTCAAGCACAGAAAGCAGTATTGAAAGTGACAAATCCTAGGAGATCTGCAATTGAACAAGCAAATATGTAGACAGGAATGGGACTAAATAAATCCAACAATGCCAACATGACCACTGTTCCCTTTAAAGCCACACCTGGGATTTGCTGGATTAAACACCACTAACTGTTTGACTATGCAATTGCAACATGGCTCTCTGGAAGAGCACTTGCAATAAATGGGATGCTGTAACTTCTAAATAAATCTTATGATGATGATGAACAATGATTCGTCCCTCATCTCAAGCATACCAGCCCTTACCCGTATTTTATTATAAGCTGTAAAGATGACGAAATGTTAAAAATGTTCAAAGACTTATGTAATCACTCCTAATAAATAAACATGGGCATTTTTTTTTTATCTCCAGTGGTTGAACAGGATAATGAGAAGTGTTACCCATGAATTGAAAAGCTCAAGAAACAGATTGCTATGGGATAGCAAGCAGAGTAAAGTAACTTAAGATTACATACAAACTTTGTTACTTGAACATATAAATCTTTGAAAATAAAAAGAAAGTTGCAAATAGATGTGCAGTCCATGCTAGGGTATACTATGCCAAAGATCTTTGGTATGGATCAATCCATAAACAAACAGTCATAAGAGTCACAAACAAACAGTCATAAGAGTGACATTTACCAAACCAAGTTGGCTAGGATCAGCAAGTAAAAAATAAATAGACTGGTTGAGCATAAATAGATAAATAAATAAATAATTTGCAACAATTTACCGTAAGATAAATTATGCCAAAAGCCGCCTATCCTCATGAAAAAAAAATACACGTTCGTTCGAGTGTATTCGTAAGCAAACAATTTCACTTGATCAACATTTAAAAACAAGTGGTCAGGGGAAGATGTAAGACTTCAGCTTAATAAATTACCCTGATGATTTTCTATTTTGCGCGTGATCTATGAGTTCGGCGAGCTTTATACTGTACGCACAAACCATATTAAATGAACGGCCAAAACAAGACCTCTAACACTTTGCCGTGTTCCTAAAGCCCGTATATGTATAACTTGTCTTTGTTTTTCTCTTTTTCTTCACGCATGTTTGAACCAACCTTCAGCCTTTTCCGCCATTTTGTTTATCTTGACCTCAGCCGTAATCTCGTACCCAGATCTTCTCACTCACTTCGCCTTAGCCGCCATTTTGAATACATTTCCATCCTCGTTGGAAATTTTGGTCACGTGATTCTGCTGTGTGCCAGGGTCTTCTCCGGAGCCGCCGCCATATTGAAAAGCGAGAAGACCCTGGGGACGAGGTTGTGGCCGAGGAGGTTTACGGAAGGCCTCTGCTTCGCAAAGTAAACGAAGAATTAAGACCACATCTATTATGTAGGCCTTGTGAAAGAAGGTTAAAGAACTTTAAAGAATTTAAGGGCATCATATCTGAAAGTCAACGCTACTTCGAAAGAAGCGAATGGGTGAAGCGTTGTATCGATGTGTCGCCGTCTGCGCCCCCGACTTTGAAGACCGCGAAGGATCAGAAAACGAGTCGTCGCGGACTGAGTTTTCCTGCCGTTGCCGCCGAAGAGCAGTTAAGCGTCCAGTCTTGTACAGAAAAGGAGGTTAGAACAGGAAAATGATTTTATATTGCTCCGGTATTGAATATTTTACGCGAACGTCGGCAGTCCGCGCGTAATGTTTTTTCATGTTGTTGACAAAATTTAGACAACTCAAATTTTCTCGCTCTTTCATTCAGGATGACCTTGAGGTGCTGCAGATTTCCCAACCCTGGAATCTGCAGGAAAGTGCAGCTCAGCCAAAGGTAAATATATTTTAAAGCTTGTTTTCATTCATGCAATTCGCTAGTAATTTGGCTCTAGACTTGTGAAATAAAATCAGAATTTATACTGACGTGTAAGCTTACCGTATGTGTATTCGCTCTACCCGTTCGTTGTTTATTTCTTCATCGTTTACTATGATATTTCTTTTTCTGTAGATACCAGAGCCGCTGGAAAACCTTCAGGCCAAAGGTACATTTATTTTTAGGAATGTTTTCAATTATTCAGTTCGCTTAGGTCAGCTACTTGTGAAATAAATATAGAATTGCGGCCGTGTTTTGGATGGCGTTGTTTATTTCATTATTAGTGTTGATTTCTTTTTCTGTAGATCCAGCCGCTATCCGGAGAAGAAGTTCTTAAAAAAGTTCTCGCTGAAGTAGAAAAGGAGTTGATAGAGGTGGCGCGAAGAGTGACTAAATCTGTACTCAGGGAGCGTGGATTTGCCGGAATGAGCACTCTAAATTTCGAGGAAGTGGTCAAAGAAATACGGAGTCAGTGCCCTACAGTTTACAAGATACTATCTCGAGACAAACCACTTGCTTGACTTTGAAATTTATTTAACAATTATCCTGCGAAATCGCGCGGAATATCACCTGATACTTAGCCGACGAGGCCGTAGGCCGAGTTGGCTAAATCAGGGGATATTCCGCAAGATTGAGCAGGATAATTGTTTTATTATTCAACAAATTCCCATCGACTACCATTTTCAGAACGAGAAAAACTACGGCTCTATGATAAAAACGCTAAAAGCTAGCAACACATAAAGCTTAATAAAAATCAAAACAGAACTTCAAGAAATCGAAGTTTACTGCCGTTCACTTAAAAAGACTTATTTACAAACTTATGTTTGGAAATGACAAGACAAAGGAAAAAAATACTGCTACCTTACCGAGAATAAGTCCTCTTCCTGTGAATTAAAATCTTTTCAAGTTTAGTCTTTACAACTTTCCGTGAGCAAGTCTGCTGCTTCGTTCGCAAAAGCATTTTCTTGGTTGAGTTCTCACTATGAAAATTCCAAGTCAACCTCTGGATATCTTTGTCAGCTGAAGCAAACACTTGTTGACATTTTGAGAGCATTTAATCGTGGAAAGTTTCTTCCAGAGAGGTAAAATTTACGGAGAACACTGCTAAAACTGCCTCGCTTTTCAAAATGGCCGCCAAACAAGCAATGAAAGAAAATCTGCAGTGCACTTCCAAATATGGTCATTTACGTATATCGCAGGATATCTGTCATGTAGGATGACAGATATCGAGGGCTTCCTTACCATATATGGGCATAGTGACAATTTGTTGAATAATAAGTTCAAATAGATGCTATTCGAATCGGCCGCCTGAAGACTGCTGTAAAACATGACACATTTAATGGCGGTCGGAGCGCGCGAGTGATAGCCTTGTTTTGAAATCGACAAACGACAACGCGACAAAATACTTGACATTTGAGGACCCATCCCTTATGTTCCAATTTGTCCAGGAGGCACGTGACCAGACCCAACTCTGGGGGGCGGGGAGAGAGAGACCCTGGGAACGAGGTTGCTTTCTAGCATCTTTCACGCGGTAAAGGGTTTCTAATAAAGTAATACCGCTTCACTCAACCATGACAAGTTTGAATTCCCACAAAAATAGACTTGTTCTCTGTTTGGTCCGTGAACTTCAGTTTGGTAAAGATCTGATCGCTGACATCCCTGTAATTAATCCTTGAAGTTTCAGAAAACGCGTTTTGTATTGTTTTGGAGATCAATTATATGTATTATAGAAGTCTTGCTTCGTGGCCCATGAATCGGGAGTCATAGTTTATGTCTTGATAGGGTTTTTTTAGCCCCCTGTTAGTGTTTTCTACCTTATTTTCATTTTGCTGCTATTTTAAGTTGATAGATTCATGCTCCTAGTCCCTTGTTTAACGCTATAGATAGTGTATTTACTTCAGGCAAAAAAGTGTCTTGAACAAGTTGATTGTGTGTAATAAATATTATAGTTGTGTGGACCCCTGCCAATCATTATAAATTCTTTTACTTATATATAGCCATTGATTTTTGTAGAGGTCTGGTGTTTTTGGCTTCCAATTTTTTTACTCTTCTAAGTTCTGTGGTTGATTTCACTCAAGCTCAGCACGAATGGCAAATGCTTGTACATGTACACCAAGATTAAAGTGACACGATTTGCACTTTTTTGTGGTGGAGGGTAGTGTGGCGGAAAACCAGTCATTGTAAAGACGGAGTCACTTTGCCGTAGATGACAAGCACAGTAAAATCCCGCATTTTCTATTTAGCCTAAAAAAGGTTCTTATATGTACGGTGTCTACTGACAAACTAGGCTATCATGTTGTTGTGAAGTGAAATTCTTGTTATTTTGGAGTTTCGTTGTCCTAGACACACTTCAACACAAGGCGATTGTGCTAAATCTGCATGCTTACTTCGATTCACGTTATAAATTAGTAACCTTGACCATGCTGATCATGAAATCAACACATGTGGTCACATTTGTAAACAATGTCCATAGTTATTAAAATTTTGAGACACCTTCCTTTGTCAAACAAATTATCGTGACCGCCACCAAGCAGGCCCAGCCAGGGGGGGTAGTGCGATACCAATATACCCCATTTTTTTCCCCTGGGATACCAATATACCTGAAAACTGCAAAAAAGGTTGATACCAAATACCTAGAATTATTACCTAAAAGCCCGTGTCCGATAAGAAAGGCTGGTGTAACTAAGGGACGGACCATTAATTGTTTGGAGGGGCGGGATCCAATTTTCTTCAAGACAAACAATTTTTTATGTGTCGTTGTCTGTGCAAACACTTTTTTTCGGGCTGTAACTTCCTGCAGACAATTGTTTTTTTGGTGTCCAGATAGTGGCCTTGGTTGGTTATTTATGTATAGAACTTAAAACAAAACATGTCCTTTTCCTCTTTGGCGATGTTCACATAAACCATCATACAATTATGCTAATTGACTTTTTGACGAGGACGATTTTTTAAATTTTTGAAGTGAGCAGCACTTGCGTGACCTACTTTAGTTGAACTTTTTTTCTCCTATGTGTTTCGTGTGACCAGCGCACACCTCATTTGATCAGTCAGGGAGTTTTACAGTTATACAACCAAGTAATTCAAGTTTTCAATGACATTTGTTATAAGCAGTTTCTGATTGGGAATAGGTGAATGTGCTTAGGGGGTCTGGGGGCATTCTCCCCCAGAGAATTTTGAAATCTAGAAGATCGGAAATGCGATTTCCAGCATTCTGGGCATCAAAAAGAGTGCTGTTGATAATGTATCATGATGTATAAATAGCTGACTACCTATTGTCGTCAAACTATTTATTTTCTCCTTCTCATATCTGCAAACAGTTTATTTGAGCCTTTTTAATTTGCTTCTGCAAACAACTTTTTTCAGGATTTTTGATCCCCCCTTCTTCCAAAAAATAATGGTCCGTCCCTTATTAACAGCTTTGACAAACCACCACTCATGACCACTCGCAGCATGCGCTCGCATGCGGATTAAGTCACGCAAGAACTGCAGATCTTTCATGATTTTTGTAAAAGCCACACAAGCACTGAGGATAAGACACTTTAAAAAAGGAAAAAAAACCAACATTACGCTTATATACAGAATACCAAAAAATTCAGGAAAACAAAATACTTTATACCCGTATTTCGGCAAAAAAATACCGAATACCTTGGTTAAAGACACCCAAGATACCGTATACCCAAAACCCCTGGCCGGGCCTGACCAAGAATTGCTTTGTCTAGTTTAGTAGTATAAACGTAAACAGAAGATATGTTTAGGTTTGTAAACTCTGTAAGACACTTCTAGTTCTACTCAGTTGCGAAGCAATGCTAAGGCTGTAGCTCTACCAAGGTTTTACTTTGAGGAAAAGACCTAAGCAAGGAAGTAAAGTGGATGAACAAGAAATTCCATCCTTCAACCCCCCCACTAAGGAACGTTTTTAAGGTCAACTTAGCTATAACCTAGCTTGAGCGCAAAACCTCTCCCTAGTTTTCTCCGAGGAAAAAAACGTTTTCTGTTCGGGGGGGGGGGGGGTGGGGAGGGTACAGCTACACGCAGGCTACCGTACTGGTTGCGTGACAATCGAAGTCTTGCGGGATTCTGGGTAAAATTGTGCTGCTCCGTCAGTTGCAGGAGATCACTTGCTCGCCGATTGCTAACAACTTCAACGATGGAAAATCGAGCAAGACCTCTGGTAGGCCGTATCCCGAGTATCGTACTTCCTCCTCAACTTCAAGAAATTCTTGACAAAGCTGCTAAAGACTTCGAAATAGTAGTAACAAATCCCGCTGAAATCAACAACGAGGTTGCCCAGAAAGTTGAAGGAATGGTACTCTACATGTACATGTCCGTTCGTTGCAATATTGACGCAGATTTAATGGATTTATTTCCAAATCTCAAGGTTATCAGTAATTATGGGGTCGGTGTTGATCATATTGATTTAGCGGCTGCTACCAAGCGTGGAATAGCCGTCGGGAATACACCGGGAGTGTTCACTGATACTAGTATTTGTACTGCAGACATGGCTTTCGCTCTTTTACTTGCTTCTGCAAGAAACGTTGTTCAAGGAGACAGAATTGCCAGAAGTCCTGAAACTAAAGAGGTGATCAAGTTCAAAATCTTTTTAATTTATTTTTTCGAACTCTATACCTTTGCCACCCCCGGGAGGAGTGTGTGTTTGTAGGGGGGGGAGGAAGGGGGGGGGTTTGCTCAACAGATGCACCTGAGAGGTGCATCTGTTGAGCACCCTGACCCTGTTTAAGACTTCAATTTCTGATTTTCCTACCCTGCTACAGCTAGAATTCAGATTTTTGATACCCTTGCCCAGTCTGAGGGCCTCAGTTTATAAGGAGGTAGAGTAACCCTAGTGGGTTACTCTCGGTTACCCTAGCAGCCAAGACAAAGTTGTCCCAGATTTACAAGCAACTTTTTCAGGTAGGGTTACCCTACTACCTGGGACAACTCAAGTGTCAGGCCTCAATTCACTCCAATTTTTATGAAAGTTGGTGCAAGTCTCCAAGGTTACATGCTCCACTGGTTAAATATTTTGATTGTCCAATACTAACATTTTGTTTTTCATATATATTAGCTGCTATTTTCTTATCAATTTTTCTAACAGTTTTCTCACTTGCATGGCTATTATGGTACAGAGGTTAGTGGATCAACCATTGGAATTGTTGGCATGGGCATGATTGGGAGTGCTGTGGCAAAACGAGCCAATGGCTTTGGCATGAAAGTGCTTTACCACAACAGGAACAGGCGTGAAGATGATGAGAAAAAATTTGGTGAGATTTTTGTTATCTTCACAGGAGTGGGTCCCAATTTTTATGAAAGAAGGTGTAGGGCTATAAAATGATGCAAGTCCCCAAGGTCGCATTCTCCCCCAAAAGTTTGGGCATTTCTTCTCTTTGGGGGGGGAGAGTGGGTGCACCCCCTTGAAGCCTCCCTTCTCTGAATGTGCTTCTGTTTTTAGGGACCGGTCAATAAGTATAGCTGGGGGGGGGGGGGATGGGCCGGAGCATTTGGAATGGTGGTGGCCCAAAAATGCAATCCACCCCCTTACATGGGCATACATTCTGCTAACCCACCTCAAAGTATTGGCTGAAAATAACATGACCCACCCCTCACGTGACAACATCACTTTTTTGTGTTGTTCATCCATATCTCATTTTAATTAACAATTAATTAAAATGATTATTATTTAAGTGGATTTCACATGTTAAATATGTACACATAATAATACTGCATGTTAATTATACACAATAATTCACAATTACAGCTGTAGTGGTTACTATATTAAAATGACCACTTAGATACTACGCAGCATCCTGGAAAAGAGTTCACTTTTAATACAGAAAATATTTTATCGATATACAGGGTTTGTGGTAACATTTAAAAATATCATAGCTAAAACACACAGACATGAGTGCCAAGGGCGCAAACATGAGTGGCAAAGGCAGGAACTTCTGGGGGGGTCCAGGGACTATCCCTCTGGGAAAATTTTGAAATTGGACTCGCTACAAATGCCATTTTCTGCGTTCCCTGGACCAGTTTTCATTACACATACCAGCAATGATCATTCATTTCCAATTGTATGAGTTACATAAGTGAGCAAAATGCGGCTCAACTCTATCCGGCTTTGATAAACAAATACAAGATCATCTGATTTATTTACACTTCAGGAAATAATGATTTTGCATGAAAGTACTGGGCCTTTCATGTCAAACAACCGGGTGTTACGTCCAGCCTCCCGCCTCAAACGAAACACCTGGATATAATATTTATATATATAATAATTTATGTTTATTGTTGGCCACTTGGAAGTTACAATTGGCTGATGTTGACCACTGCCTGTTCTTAATTGAATAGAATGTTGAGTTTCTGTCGTAGTTACATTTGTAATGTTACTTCCAATACTTAAACAACATTCATGTTAAATAAGGAGTGACTATTTTATAATTGTTTGTGACTCTGGATTAGATCTTCAATATATGATAATTCTACTTGAATGTCGACTGTATTTTTTTCAACAAATAATATGTAAACTTCCAAAATTCAGCTTGTAGGGTTCTGTTTGCTCAATTGGCCTTTTCCTGAAAGTTTTATGTAGATTGTGCAAGGACTTTCCTCCCCCTAGGCTTACAGAAGACTTTTGAAGTTTGCAGTATTTCAATATACAAGGCTTAACATACGATGACCCACCCCTTCCTGGGCTTGAAAATAACATGACGGCCACCCCATTAGGAAGGCTGAAATTGTAGCGACCCACCCCCTCTGTACTCCAGCCCACCCCCTCTTGTACTTATTGACCAGTCCCTTAATTCAAAATGGGAATTGACCCAATCCTTGACAAGAGTTTAAAGGGTGTGTGCCCATCTTCTTTTTTATGTTCTTTAACTTTGTAAAGACATGGTACATTTTCCATGGTTGTTTCCTAAAGGAAATAGGAAAAAAGGTTCTCTGTGTATTTCTATAGGCTCTCATAGAAGTGGGAAGAACTCGAAACAGTAGTAGTTGCACTTGCCTGTGCTCATATTTTCACAACCATTTCTTGTTCTCTCAAACTTCTATTTGTGTCTGTAAGTGTCTTTTTGAGGCACGTGAAAAATATTTTTTATTTCTGCAATGTTATGTTCCCATTCAATGTAAGTTTCCATATGGCCATCCCCATCCCGTCAGCTGACGGACCCAATTCTTTCAACTACAAAACAAAAGAAAGTTTCTGATTCCACTGCGTGCTCTCTTTTTTCAGGGGTTCAAGTGAAATATGCTTTGTAGACATCTTAAAGGGACTGTGCCATCACAGCCCTTACAATGATGTCTTGGAACACATTTTAGAGTGATAGCTGCTTTTTACAAATGGCAGTCACCAGGAGGATACAGTAAAGTCTCGCTTGGAGTGATTTATTATCAATTTGTCAATGTTTCTTTCCTCTGCCGTTTTTTTACCAACCGACCAACCCATTTTCACATGAGAGAGGGTGATGGTAATTGAAACATTTTATGGGGATGGCCTAACATAGCTACAGGTAGTTCTCATAAAACACACACATCACTATACCCCCTAAAGTATTTTTCAATAATCCTGATCTTTTGTAGGTGTCCAGTACTGTAGTACATTGGCAGATCTCTTGACTCAGTCAGACTTCGTAGTGCTGTGCACTCCACTGACACCCGAAACTAACCACATGGTAACAGCAAAAGAGTTATCTTTGATGAAACCAACAGCAACACTGGTCAATATTGCACGTGGGGGAGTTGTCAATCACGATGATTTGACCAATGCACTGCAGACTGGAGTAATAAAAGCTGCAGCACTTGATGTAACAGATCCAGAGCCTCTTCCGAGAGACCCCCCCTTATTAAAACTGCCTAATGTTACTTTTACACCCCACTTTGGATCAGCGACTGCGAACACAAGAATGAAAATGATGGAGGTGGTAGTGATGAATTTAAAAGCTCGTATGAAAGGGGAGAAACTACCTTTTGGAGTAAATTAAAAGTCATTTTCTTGAGTCACGTGTTCATTTGAGAGACTAATTCAGTGTGGGCGTGTTCCCACGCTTCTCCATAAAATACATTTAACGTGCATGTTTTAGTTACATTCTAAACAAACACACACACCATGCTCTAGGTCCCCTGATTTATTTACGCTCAAACAGGTCCTTGACTTTTCTAAATTACACTGTAAGAACCTTTTTCAAAGTTTTAGGCTACGACAGTCATTATATGTTACGTTGAGGGTGTAAGTGACAAATGCTATCCCGCAAGTTCGTAATCCACTATATATGCAGGTTTTTACTGCAGCTCTCCTCTTCAGGTCTTTGTGTGTAAACGCTTTCATGGCGTTTGAGGAAGGTGCTTGGTAACCGTCACGGGAGGATAACGAAAGTTCAATCAAAGTCGGTGAATCATGCAGTGAAATCGACTAGCATTTTACCTTCCCAGTCTTTTTAAATTAGTAGAAGAAAGCATGTTCATTTTGAACACACCTATAACAAGAAAGTAACTTAAAAAGTTAATTTATTGCCTTATTTGACTTTGAATATCACGTATTATTAGTACAAAGCTAAATTTGGGCGTGCTGCCATTAGTCGAAATCGATCACGTGACGCGATAGTACCTCTCCTCAGCGGGCGACTATCAGCGCACAGTGCCCGTTTTCGCCAATTTTCGCTCAAAATTTAGCGTTGTACAATAAACTGAAACAGTAGAGTCCTTCTGTCTTAGGCCCTATGTGTGATAGGTTCCCTCGGAAATTTGATGTTCAAATTTCATGTAAGCCTTCGAACAACGTTCTCGGGCTAATATTTGTTGTGAACATCAAATTTCCTCGGGTATTCACACGATAGTGTTCTGATCGCGATCCTCCGCGCGAACATGGCAGTAATCACCTCTCGCGAGTTGTCGCCCATTTATCACTGGAAAACATGATAGTTTTGGGTGGCTAGCTATTCACCTGTGTGATATATACGAAAACAATTATTCTCCTCAGTGTCGGCAATTATCCACCACAATGGCTATTCACTTTGTCCACTTCCGTGAATAATTGTTACATAGAAGGTAAAACAAAACTTTCATCATCGAGGGATGCGGTGAAACTAAATATTCGTCTGTAGTAACGTAAGCCAAAAACTGACATCATTCATTACCTAACACAAGGAACTTCACAAAAAGTTTCCGAGGTCACAGCGGGTCGTTAAAATATTTACCTTCCTAATTCATATGAAATCATCCAAACTACACAAACAAAAGAGCAAAAAATGTTCTTAAATGCGGGGATTTGGTAACCCGAGTAACATCTAAGATTTTTAAAGCGTGCCTTTAGAAAGTGGTCAGCTGAAGCGATACACTGTATTCTGGTCGTACGCTGAATTCAGGTTTATGAGACTCTCATAATCGTTTATTTCTTAATCAGATGAGTCATTTTACACAGCATTGGGATTTGTTGGACCCAGCTGGCTGATTTCTAGTTCACTGAAATGCGTCATGTTCATTTCGTGTTGCTCGCCCGTCCCCCCCCCCCCCCCCTACACGCGGGCTTCCATTGGCACCTCAACAGCCTCCTGTAAGCTTCACGAAACTCGGCGATCCTGAAGCAATAAATCCACGGGTTCATTGAAGAATTGCTCAGAGCAAGAGTTCGCGCCCAGTTGTAGGCCACACCAAAGTTCTCCTCAGCGAACGCAGAGCGCAGGTAAAGGAGAGGAAACCAACAAACTGTGAAAATGACTACAACGATAGCTATCGTGACCGTTACACGACGTTCTACCATGTGTCCCGAGGCTTCTTTCTTGATCTTAAGAATGATAAAAGTGTAGCATAAGATGATCGCCAAGTAACAAAGTCCCACGCCAATCACTGTGAAGTAAGAAGTTGCTTTCTTGCTGACTGTCAGGCGTAGGACGCCGTAGATGATCGGCAGTGTCCACGCAATAACCAGCGCAATCGTGAACCGCTTCTTCGTACGAATAAATTTGTGTTGAGGCCAGAGAATCATTAAGCAGCAATCTACGCTTATGAAGCACAAATGAAGAACGGACGCTGAGCACGACATGTTGGCGATGAGGCGGAACGCTTGCGACACGATCTCGTTGCACTGACCGCCAACTAGAATACCCATCCAGACTGTAAAGAGCGGTTGTCCCAGTGCCGTTACAGACAGATCGGCCACGGCCAAGCTCATCAGCCAATAGTTTGAAATTGCTTGTAGACTAAAAGTCGTGGGAACGGTAGCAACCACAAGCAGATTGCCGCTCGTACCAATCATTGCGGACATGATATTTACGGCCATCATTCCGTAGATATGTTCAATAGGCAGTAATGCACTTATCAATTGAAATCCCGAACCCCGGGCCAAGGTGGGGATTTGACTTGACATCATTGCAAATCTTAACAAACCCCTACCCTACTGGGGCATATTGACTGGTAAAAACCCCCACCCAGGTGGGGAAACCATCGTTATACCCTAGTACTGACCTTATATTTGAGAGGGAAGTCTCAAGCTGTGATATGTTTGGAGGGTTTAATAGACGTTCTTAGAGCCATTTAAAAAACTTTGTGTCATCATGTGTGCAAGCTGGATGGCACCTGGTTTGGTTTTCGGGCTCAGTTTGAATGCAAGATCTCTAGGCGCCTCTAAATAAGTGATGTTATCTGAAAGGATCCGTTAAATTTTTAAGAACGTGATTTGATGTTTGCTTGTGGTTTTCTGCAAGACCTGTATATTTCTTTAGGCACCGATCATTTCGAAACTTCAACATCCCGCCTTCCCGCGCATACCCCAGGCATTTCACTGTGCATCGTGCCCGGGGAGGGGACATTTGAACGTTGCGTTGGAAGGGTGGGGAATTTGAACCGCATTTATCTCTTGTTCTGACGTAATACAGCCGTGAGTTTTTTTCGGTTTTTACAGGGTTTGACGGATTTACAAGAGAGAGGTGCCTTTGTTAGTGAATAACTCAAAAGGGTCTTTGAAAAAAATTTGAAGGTGTCATTCTGGAACATCTCTATCTCTCTCGTGTTAAGTGTTTGATTGAAGACGAAATTTGTCTTTGAGGAGAGGTAGTTCACTACTAATTGGTGGGGCATTTGAACAGCCTTTTTGCCTCGACGGGAGCGAATTTGAACAAGCCCATCTTCAAAAGTTCAAATGCCCGGAGGGTTGATAAGGATGTCATATATAATCTAAAGGATCCAAGGTATTCTGTGACTCTTGCAGTTTTGGCTGATCTTATAAAAGCTACGTCTTCTTGAGTTGTCGTTTTAACTCCACTTTCATGGTTGTGGTTGAAATATATAGAAGTAGAATTCTTGGAGTTACCTCCATTGTCTTAAGGCGTTACTAGCATCCAACATATCAGATACATGAAGATCTCAAGCAGTCTAACTGCGCTAAGTAATTCTCAAAGAGGTCATGACATTGTTTGACTTTTCTCTGTCTGGATTTTCTAAACCTCCATTTATAAAGTCTGCAGTAGTTAAAATGCTGATTAAGTCTCATGGATGGTTCTCGTGAATGTATTGTGTTATTTCTCGAGCAATACTGCTGTTTCGACTCTTTTGTGAGTCTCGTCAGTTGCTCCAAGATAGTCTCTAGGAATGGATGAGTGTCAACTCCACTCTGTAGCTGATACAGTTCTGACCGTTTACATATCTCTCACAGCGGTTGAGTGGATGGAAAAATCGCGCATTTTTTTCTATTGGTTGTTTAATATCAACCACGGGGAGGCCGTATCCTGGCCAATAGGCTGTTGAGATTTTCGATCCTTACTTTTGCCAAGCTCAATCTGTAATCTCAAAAGGCCATTGTATGACTTTCCTTAGCGTCTTGTTATTTTCTAGCCACAAGAAAGAGCTTTCCTGTATAGCAACCTTTTGATATATGTTATATCACAGTCGTTCTAGCTCTGAATTAAGCTCCGTTTATACTTCTGGTACACATGGATCTTTTCAGAAAACATCACTTATTTAGAGGCTTCTGGAGATCTTGCAATCAAACTGAGCCCAAAAACCATTCTAAGTGCCAGCCAGCTAGCACACATGAGGGCACAAAGTTTTTAAACGGCTCTAAGAACGTCTGTTAAACCCTCCAAACATATCACCGCTTGAGACTTCCCTCTCAAATATTGTCGTTTGTAACGCAATACTGCCCAGCACTATCTGGTCTCAAACATATACCAAGAGAGAAATGGTACCAGAAATTTTCAAGGAGCCTCCTCTCTTAACATACAGAAGAGAGAAATCTCTCAAAGACATTCTAGTTAAAGCTAAGCTATAAAGGCTTAGAAAATACCACACACGAACTGTACAGGAGTCGTGTTGGCCCGTCAACCCCTTTTAACTAAAACTGAAACAAAACTACAAAGCACGGCCGAGCAATCCAGCCAACGACACCAGTGACCATGTGCAGAAATTACCGTGAGGAAACTAGGCACGAGTCCAATCCCCACCTCGCTCCCCCACTTCGATGAATGTGCAAAGCAAATCCTGAGAAATCCCCCACCCCCACGGGCGAATCGTGCCTTCCAATACCATAAAAATCCCCACATTCCCCCACCTTGGCCCGGGGTGGGGGGGGGGGTCGGGATTTCAATTGATAAGTGCATAAATCGCAGTGGGCAGGCGTTCTTGGTAAGGTACTGACGGAGAAATTCGTGGTGAAATCTATGATGAAGAATTCTTTTTCCCAACGAGACAGCGTGAAACCTGAACACACCACTCACAATAACTGAGAACATAGAGACAGAGCTATGTCAACAAACTGTCAAACTTCCCTATTGATATACGCAATATTTCCCTTTTCTATACGCAGTAACGGCTTCCGCAGGAGAGACTTGGGACGGCTTCCTCGTAAAAGGTCATCCCGATTCAGTTCTCCGTTTCCGTTTCTCCTTCCAAAAAGTACGTCATGAAATCATTGACAAAGAGCCTGAAAAGGACGTCGAGCCGTGGAGGACAAACCAAGTAAAGTTTTTCGCGTTCGAGTTTGGTAATTTAAAAGAGGCACTTAAGAGCGCCTGTCTGTAAAAATCAGACAAAATCAAAATTCCGCGGCAAGGGTGGAAAATTCGATTTCTTTCATATTTTAATGTTAGATAGGTTAGGCTATAACTAAAATCACTGGATACTGTTTTTGGTAAAATATCCTTTTATTCCAAAGAAAAATGCAAATAACGAACTTCCGTTAAAATCGCCATTTGAAGCAGTAAATTATGACATCAATTTGAGGCGTTCGCGTGCAAAAACAAACCCCTCTATCGTCTTTTAAACACTAAATTTTACTTTTGCAATCTCTCAAGAGCTTCAAAACTGATTTTGGTAGAAACGGCGTTGTTCTTTGTGTTTGAAATAATTTAATTTTGAAAGTATACATTTCTCATCAGGAAAAGTACTTTGTGAATTAAATTATTTTTCACCATGTGCCAAACCTTCAAATCGATTCAGCTTCTGGCTGTTGAATTAAGAAAGGATGTTCTCAGGATTGCTGCAAAAATTTCTTTGGGCAAATGATTGAGAGCGACGCGAGAGCTTTTCAAAGTTCTTTAAAATGCAGGTTGTTTGACCCTTCTTGGCAACATTCCATTCGCGAGTCACGTACATATTTTAATGTTTATCGACCCATATGAGATCGAAAACGTCGAACAGAAAAACAGTTCGAAATGCTCTTACCTCATTTGCTGTAGCGGAGAGGTCCAGAGGCCATTTCCGAGTGATTCTCCTGCCGTTCGACGTATTTTGGTCCCGGTCAGTACAAAATGCAGACTGCAGACTGCAGACTGCAGACTGCAGACCGGGTACAAAATGCAGACTAGGTACAAAATGCAGACTGCAGACTGCAGACTGGGTACAAAATGCAGAGTGACATTTGAAACTTTTTTTTTTTAATATTATTACCGGTTGTCACGCAGTCCCTTTACCGATCTCATATTCCACGAAAACTCGCATTACCGGGGAATGATCTTGCCCCGTTACTCGAAACGAAAACGCTGAGTCATGATTTCATTTTGTGTAGCAATTGTGTGGTCATTCATGATCCGATACGATAAAACCACAACAAATGTAAACAAACGGTCAGTCACGGAATCTTGTCCTCGAAAAATTCCCCCGATTTGACTTTTGTTATCTTCCTGGTTTATTAATTAAGAAGTACAGATAAAACACATTGCAAATGTAGGAAACTTAAACTTTCTTTAATTTTCTCCAAAATATATTTTTGCTAACCAACCATAACAATTAACACTGCTCCATTTGTGTAAAGTTCATTCTACCAGCCTGGCATGTCTGGTTCAAATATGCTGATTCAATATAATAACCATAACAATTAAGGTATAAGTATTTTTATATTAACACACATCGGTTAAAGGAAGGTGATTTAACTGCTACTTACCGCATGATCCGACCTCCGAAAGGCCGCCATGACGAACCGGCGAAGAGGCAAAGAAAGCGACCACGTGCACGGAAGGTCATGTGTCTGAGCTGCTGGTTTCTCGGTATCATGTTGCAACGAGTGTTGTTATTTTGTGTTATGCGATCTCGCGCTTGAAGTAAGAAGACTGAGAAGGCTTAAATCATGTTTAAGAACGAATTGATCTTCGAGACTTCGTTTAAAAAGTATATTTCGAGTAATGGAGGAAGATCATTCTCTAGTAATTCGAGTTTTCGTGGAATATCACATCGGAAAAGGAAATATGACAGCCGGTAAGTTATAAAATGAAATAATATAAAAAAAGACCCGAAAAAAACAGTTTCAAATGTCAGTCTGCATTTTGTACCCAGTCTGCAGTCTGCAGTCTGCATTTTGTACCTAGTCTGCATTTTGTACCCGGTCTGCAGTCTGCAGTCTGCAGTCTGCAGTCTGCATTTTGTACTGACCGATTTTGGTCTTGTTGATGACATCCAATGAACACCGCCAACTGGGTCAGTGTATTGTAAACGGTCGAACAGCTCAACAACAACCTTTCTTGCAAAACGTTCGACATCTTTCTACACTGTGACATCTTACTCAACGGTTCAGTTGCTGGTCAGTTTTTTTTTGCTTAGTTGGCAATACACAAAAAGGTTTTTATCACTACATGTCGCCGCTAACGTGGCCAGAGTTCTATCTAGAGCCGCGTCACGCAATGCAAATGATTGGAATGGACATTTTACTAGAGGGCAAAATCTGCTCTGATTCTTTTTAAACGGCTCAGGTTTCGAGAAATGGGAGGAACTAGTAATGGACCAAAAATACCAAACAAAATTAGTGCTACATTTAGGCACCTCAACCTCCCGTGCCAGAATGCAGAAAAAGTAGTCACCCGTCGGCGTGAGTTGTAGGCATGCAAATAACAATGTTCGAACACGAAAATTAGCTAAAAGGGGTACGTGTACTAGCTTAAGTTAAAAACCTCTTCAAAACGTCGAGTCCAGAACATTAAAATCGTTTTTATCACGGAAATTGCGATGTGACTAACTAGTTTGTGCTTATTGTTTTAGCTTAGAGGGGGGACCTTGGACTTTTTTTTTCACAAATCATACATATTTACATACATGAATTGCTTCGTTACACAGAAGACGGTTGTTGTTGGTTCCATTTTCTTGTTGTCGGAGTTTGTGGTTACAACACCAGACGAATCAAAAGCTTGAAAACAATTGTTCCCTTACTTTCATGCACCAAGAATACCCTGGCCCGTAGAAGGGGGAGGGGCAGGGGGCGGGGGGGCTCGAGCCCCCAGAAGTTTTGGAAGTTGAAAAAACATTATAATAAATGAGCCAAAAAATATATAATTAAAACGAATTAATGTGCAACGAATAGTCTTAAATGCTGATGTTAAAAGTTCCTTTTATAATTTTACAACCTTTAACAGGGTTTCACATCTGTTGAGTCACTAGCCACCGGGCAAGTGGGCTTCAAAAATCTACTAGCCCACCGCACATTTCAGTCGCCCAGGTTCCTTACCAATGTCTTTCTTCACCCATATCACCTTGACCCTGGCAGTATAGCTTTACTGTGAAGGACCTTAATGCCTTTAATAGCTAAGCGACTGCTGTGTATTTGCTGCAAGCTTTAAGCTCATGATGTTGTTTTAAAACAAGTCTAAGGAACAAAACTATTTTTATCTCACCAATCGAGTGATAAAAGTTACGTAGACGTTTACGAGAGTTAGGTAAAACAGGTCCGAAATTCGTAGCTTGGCTGTCGAAATGTTTCAATTTTAACAAACCTTGTAACTTTAAGGGTACTTTTTTAAAGCTGATGCTATAAATCTGGTGGATGTTGCCAACAACTTTGTCGGCGAAAAAGCAAACAGGAAGCAGCTTTTTGGCAAATTGTCAACGAAGGATGTCCCTAAAAAGGTGTCGTTTTTGACGAAATCGACACAAACTGTGGCATTGTGAACTGAGTTAGTATCTATGTGAGTGTGTATTCTTTAGGGGGGGCGGGGGGAAGGCTTTGACTAGGCCAATTTGCTCGCAGCATTTATTTCAGCCTTGGTGCGGGCCTGATACCACAAGTTACAAGTCCGTTTTTGCAACGAACGCTTGAATACAATGACGATATGTCCCAGCCATCGTGCAAAACTTGGGATAGTGTCTAGCAGAAGCTGCAGCACAAGGGGCCGGGTCCCGGGTCACGGTACGGGAAAGGGGAGTGGCCAAAAAGTGAAAGAGGACTGGGGAAAAAGGGATCTGAAGTTGTCTTACGCGAGACTGGTTCGCTTGTAAAAGTTGGATCAGGTGAGTTTTATATTCACTTGTGGTCTATCCGAATATTAGACAGGTTATCGATGGAAGCCTCACTCTTCTCTTCGTCCTCATTAAGGTGTATGTAGAACGTGAAAGAGGTAACAGACGTTTAAGGGCAAGATGCTTGACGTATTTCTGTTATGATATCCTCATATCCATTATGATAAGTACGCTGGCTGCTGTGAGAGATCTCGCTCACTGGGAACATGTCTCAGTAAGATTCGTAAACAGAAATTCAGGAACAGAACCTCATTTTTTGTTACCATGGTTAAGTGCCATATTTCACAGTCTTCAAACAGCACTGGCGTGCTGTTAGAAGCCCTACTCATTAGTCAGGACACACTAATGTAGACTAAGTCAAACAGCTGACAAGAGAGCAAAGTTAAAAACTTCGATCACACCCATTTGTTATGAAGAGAGAACCCTTCCTGTCCAAAACTCCATCCAACCCTTTAACAGCGAGCTGACTTTCACTCCTGATATAACTGTGCCTTGTACCGGTTCCGTGCCAGCTAAGAACCAGCAGACTGACACCAATGATCATAGGTAGAATACCTGCTCGTCAATTAACAAAAGGGAGCCCCTTGTAGTTATAGGTTTCCCCGTATTAAAGTTGGGTCTAGTTAATAATAGCGCCACTTCTGTTGCACCACTCACCTGTAAGCTTGTACAACGGTTGGAATTGCGTTTCAGACTCAGTAGGGCAGCAAATACAATTTTTAATGGTTGTAACAACACTGGTAATAAGTAAGAAAGACACACAACGCCATTAAAACCACGAATAATCCCTGCAATTAACACTGTATGTTATTTTACTTCATCTCAAAGGTTTTGCCCTTCCCCTACCCCCTAAAATGCCTTTGATACGCATTGCGTGACAAACCAAATACGCACCAGGCGCCATCCACGTTTGGTCCCAATTTAGTAGTCAAATCTGATAATGCTTTTGTGCACTGAAAACTGAGCAACACTCGTATTAACACAGGTAGCCCAAGCTCCAAAGGGAGCCGTCAACATGACATTGCGTAACAGCGTTATATTTATAAGAGTTTGTATGGGAATATGACGATCGTACAAAATAGTTCGAAATAGGGGAAAGAGATTTAATAAAATCGACTTACCTGCCCTCTTCTGTGTATAACTTGTGTTTCTACGGCATTCGGACGCGTTTTAAAGCGATTCCAGTGGGTTTTAGGTTCTCTGTTTTCCTCTCCATATATAATAAAAACCCACTGGAATCGCTTTAAAACGCGTCCGAATGCCGTAGAAACACAAGTTATACACAGAAGAGGGCAGGTAAGTCGATTTTATTAAATCTCTTTCCCCTATTTTGAATTATTTTTTACGACCGTTCTATTCCCGTACAAACTCTTATAAATATAACGCTGTTACGCAATGTCATGTTGACGGCTCCCTTTGGAGCTTGGGCTACCTGTGGTATTAAATCAACTGAACCGTTGAGTAAGATGCCGTAGTGCAGAAAGACGTCGAACGCTTTACAAGAAAAGATGGTGTCGTTGAGCTGTTCGACCGTTTACAATTAGGTTGACCCAGTTGGCGGTGTTCATTCGGTTCATTGGACGTCATCAGTAGGACCAAAATACGACGAACGGCAAGAGAATCACACGAAAATGACCTCTGGACCTGTCCTCTACAGCAAATGAGGTTAGACCGTTTCGAAGTGTTTTTCTGTTTGACGTTTTCGATCTCATAAGGGTCGAAAAACATTAAAATATGTGCGTGACTCGCGAATGGAACGTTGCCAGGAAGGGTCAAAAAACCTGCATTTTAACGAACTTTGAAAAGCTGTCGCGTCGCTCTCAATCGTTTGCCCAAAGAAATTTTTGTAGCAATCCTGAGAACATCTTTTCTTAGTTCAACAGCCAGAAGCTGAATCGATTTGAAGGTTTAGCACATGGTGAAAAATAATTTAAATCACAAAGTACTTTTCCTGATGACAAATGTATACTTTCAAAATTAAATTATTTCAAACACAAAGAACAACGCAGTTTCTATCAAAATCATTTTTGAAGCTCTTGAGAGATTGCAAAAGTAGATTTGGGTGTTTTAAAGACGACAGAGGGATTTGTTTTTGCACGCGAACCCCTCAAATTGTTGTCATAATTTACTGCTTCAAATGGTGATTTTAACGGAAGTTCGTCATTTGCATTTTTCTTTGAAATAAAAGGATATTTTACCAAAAAAAGTATCCAGTGATTTTAGTTATACCCTAACCTATCTAACATTAAAATATGAAAGAAATCGAATTTTCCACCCTTGCCGCGTTATGTTTGATTTTTACGGACAAGCGCTCTTAAGAGGCTCTGACTGTAAATATCGAGAATCGTTGGACAAGATCAAAAAATCGAAAATCCTGATAACTTGCCAGAAGAACACCTTTGGGGAGCTATCTTCGAAAATATTACTTAAACCTTCTGTGATTCTACTGTTTTCGAGAAATTCGGAAAAAACGGTTTTGCTTAATTAATTGTGCAAAAATCAGGTTTAAAATTAAACAAATTGAATGTACTTGTTTGTAAACAACTTGCAACGCCAGAAAACAATTTTAATTTTATATGATAGCAATACTCTTCTACTTGGAGTTTTGCTATATTTATGTGGTTTGGTGGTTCTTTGAAACAAAGGCATTTTGCGCAATTCCGAAAAAGGCAAAAATTAGTAAACTTCAGAGGCTTAAAATAGGTCTTGGTATGTCTAATATCGAATTGAAATAAACACTGTGATAAAGTTTGGCCCTACTTCTATTACGATATGAAATAAAAAATCTGGGCAATTCAGGCTCGCGCTGGCAAAAACAAAAATTTGCGAACCATATGCGAAAATTTGCGAACCATATGACAAATCGTTTACCGTAACTATTTTTAGATGGTCTTTCTACTTGATGATGCATTCGCTGGTGTCATTCAGTGGGCTATCATATTTTGTCAGATGTCTTTACTCTGCAGCACCAGTGGCCTTTCTTTGTTATTTGCAGTTTCTTTAGGAAAATGCTAATGTTCTCGAAAATCCAAACGGTTTCTTTTATTAATCATTAAAGTTGACGTACACGTATAAATTGAGAGCTAAAATGGCTGTGTAAGGTTAAAGGAACACAAAGTACCACTCAAAATAATCAAGTCACGCAACCGATCATTGCTCGTTCATGCAAACGTGAAAATATTCTTCAATGAAAATCTTTTCCTCCAAAACTGTGAAAGAGTTCTCAGCGACCTTGCAAAGTAAAACCAAACAAACTGTGTATTGATATCTCTTAGATATACAGCCGCATTAAGAACTCAGAAATACCGATCCCGCTGCCAGGACGTCCGTGCTTTGCGTTTAATTTTAAACATATTTATACAAGTGTAACAATATTGATAGAAACAGCACATATTTTGACAAATACGTATAAATCATAATAATAATGATGCACTTTTGCTTCCTGGCCAAAATAATGTCATTTCAAAAAGCCACCCAAAATCTTAGTAGCCGTTTGAAAAGAGCGATCGAGTCACGTACACAACAACATACTATGTCGCAATTTTCATCTCTCGAAGAGAAAGGTGTCATGTGTATACGAAACTTATTCTAGACTTGCCTGTCGGAATTTTCGTCCCAGTAGAATATCAACTGCACATGACAGTATGCCCCAAACACAGGGATGCGTACAGTATTCGCTGGAGAACTAGCCATGCATAAAACAGCGGCCAATGTAGGAGACCGCATTCAAAAACTGCCATTATTAAGTAGGTTGAGAAATTGACAAAAATATTCACGTGACACTGGTCACGCAACAGCTTGTGTAGCACTTTTAAAACTTCTTCTCCTTCTCTTTAGTTTTACGTAGAAATAGTACAAGCCCAAAACAATGCGAGAATAGATTGAAGAAATGTTTTAGTTCATTCTTTGTGTGTCTTCAGTGAATAAAATCCTCTAAATTGAGCTCACCCAAACTACTACTTTTCATTTCATTGATTTCATTATGCAAATTTTGGCAACACTGGTTCGCGAATTTTTGTTTTTGTCAGCGCGAGCCTGAATTGCCCAGATTTTTTATTTCATATCATAATAGAAGTAGGGCCAAACCTTATCACAGTATTTATATCAATTCGATATTAGACATACCAAGACCCATTTTAAGCCTCTGTAGTTTACCAATTTTTGCCTTTTTCGGGAAGTGCGCAAAATGCCTTTGTTCAAAGAACCACCAAACCACATAAATAAAGCAAAACTCCATGCAATTCCCATTGATAGAAAGTATAAGGGTATTGCTATCATTTAAAATTAAAATTGTTTTCTTGCGTTGCAAACAGTTTTAAAGCAAGCGTTTTCAATTTGTTTAATTTTAAGCCTGATTATTGCGTAATAAATTAAGCAAAACCGTTTTTCCGAATTTCCCGAAAACAATAGAATTCCAGAAGGTTTTAGTAACATTTTCGAAGATAGCTCCCCAAAAGTGTTCTTCTGGCAAGTTATCAGGATTTTCGATTTTCTGAGCTTGTCCGTCGATTCTCGATATTTACAGTCAGAGCCTCTTAATACAGTGTGTTACAACTGAGGTGTAAACTCCCTTCCAGCATGAAGGGATCTTTACCCGATTCCTGTAAAGCTTCTTGGTAAATATTTCAAACCCCTATAACCGGACATGTTAGACTTCCTCCTTATCCTTAATGACCCCTTTAGGGCATTCTTAGAAAGAAAACACACCATGTTTCATTGACGTAGAACCCAAAAAGGAAAAGCCGTGTAGGACAAACAAATGATGTCAGGGTCCTATTTCAGTGTTAAAAAAAGAAAAAGGTGCGACATGGTAAAGTGCATCACATTATCCTGGCGCATACGATCTCAATAGCTCGTAAGCGAGAGATCTTTTACTTGGTATGAATCCACGTCTGGTCGTACCCCCGGGCCACTACATGAAGTTGAAAATGCTGGTGTAGCACGCCCCCCCCCCCCCTTCCCGATAAGGACTCATGCCGACTAACAAACCCTGTTTTTATAAAATCCTGGATCCGCCCCTGTCCTAGAAAGTGATTTTTGGAAAGGATAGCAACCCACAATGAATTTTTAACGATTTTTGGAAGACGCACCGCAGAACTTAAACTTCGGATCAATATTAATTGCAAGTTGTAATCCATTTCGGTCCTAGCCATCATTCATTACCTAACACAAGGAACTTCATAAAACTGAGTTTCCGAGGTTACAGCGGGTCGTTAAAATATTTACCTTCCTATTTCATATGAAATCATCCAAACTAGACAAACAAAAGAGCAAAAAATGTTCTTAAATGCGGGGATTTGGTAACCCGAGTAACATCTAAGATTTTTAAAGCGTGCCTTTAGAAAGTGGTCAGCTGAAGCGATACACTGTATTCTGGTCGTACGCTGGATTCAGGTTTATGAGACTCTCATAATCGTTTATTTCTTAATCAGATGAGTCATTTTACACAGCATTGGGATTTGTTGGACCCAGCTGGCGTATTTCTAGTTCGCTGAAATGCGTCATGTTCATTTCGTGTTGCTCGCCCGTCCCACCCCTACACGCGGGCTTCCATTGGCACCTCAACAGCCTCCTGTAAGCTTCACGAAACTCGGCGATCCTGAAGCAATAAATCCACGGGTTCATTGAAGAATTGCTCAGAGCAAGAGTTCGCGCCCAGTTGTAGGCCACACCAAAGTTCTCCTCAGCGAACGCAGAGCGCAGGTAAAGGAGAGGAAACCAACAAACTGTGAAAATGACTACAACGATAGCTATCGTGACCGTTACACGACGTTCTACCATGTGTCCCGAGGCTTCTTTCTTGATCTTAAGAATGATAAAAGTGTAGCATAAGATGATCGCCAAGTAACAAAGTCCCACGCCAATCACTGTGAAGTAAGAAGTTGCTTTCTTGCTGACTGTCAGGCGTAGGACGCCGTAGATGATCGGCAGTGTCCACGCAATAACCAGCGCAATCGCGAACCGCTTCTTCGTACGAATAAATTTGTGTTGAGGCCAGAGAATCATTAAGCAGCAATCTACGCTTATGAAGCACAAATGAAGAACGGACGCTGAGCACGACATGTTGGCGATGAGGCGGAACGCTTGCGACACGATCTCGTTGCACTGACCGCCAACTAGAATACCCATCCAGACTGTAAAGAGCGGTTGTCCCAGTGCCGTTACAGACAGATCGGCCACGGCCAAGCTCACCAGCCAATAGTTTGAAATTGCTTGTAGACTAAAAGTCGTGGGAACGGTAGCAACCACAAGCAGATTGCCGCTCGTACCAATCATTGCGGACAAGATATTTACGGCCATCATTCCGTAGATATGTTCAATAGGCAGTAAATCGCAGTGGGCAGGCGTTCTTGGTAAGGTACTGACGGAGAAATTCATGGTGAAATCTATGATGAAGAATTCTTTTTCCCAACGAGACAGCGTGAAACCTGAACACACCACTCACAATAACTGAGAACATAGAGACAGAGCTATGTCAACAGACTGTCAAACTTCCCTATTGATATACGCAATATTTCCCTTTTCTATACGCAGTAACGGCTTCCGCAGGAGAGACTTGGGACGGCTTCCTCGTAAAAGGTCATCCCGATTCAGTTCTCCGTTTCCGTTTCTCCTTCCAAAAAGTACGTCATGAAATCATTGACAAAGAGCCCGAAAAGGACGTCGAGCCGTGGAGGACAAACCAAGTAAAGTTTTTCGCGTTCGAGTTTGGCAATTTAAAAGAGGCACTTAAGAGGCTCTGACTGTAAATATCGAGAATCGTTGGACAAGATCAAAAAATCGAAAATCCTGATAACTTGCCAGAAGAACACCTTTGGGGAGCTATCTTCGAAAATATTACTTAAACCTTCTGTGATTCTACTGTTTTCGAGAAATTCGGAAAAAACGGTTTTGCTTAATTAATTGTGCAAAAATCAGGTTTAAAATTAAACAAATTGAATGTACTTGTTTGTAAACAACTTGCAACACCAGAAAACAATTTTAATTTTATATGATAGCAATGCTCTTCTACTTTCTAACAATGGGAATTGCATGGAGTTTTGCTATATTTATGTGGTTTGGTGGTTCTTTGAAACAAAGGCATTTTGCGCACTTCCGAAAAAGGCAAAAATTAGTAAACTTCAGAGGCTTAAAATAGGTCTTGGTATGTCTAATATCGAATTGATATAAACACTGTGATAAAGTTTGGCCCTACTTCTATTACGGTATGAAATAAAAAATCAGGGCAATTCAGGCTCGCGCTGGCAAAAACAAAAATTTGCGAACCAGTGTTGCCAAAATTTGCATAATTTGGATAATAGGAAAAAAACTGTAATGGAAGGACGACTTGAAATATGACAAATCGTTTAACGTAACTATTTTTAGATGGTCTTTCTACTAGATGATGCATTCGCTGGTATCATTCAGTGGGTTATCATATTTTGTCAGATGTCTTTACTCTGCAGCACCAGTGGCCTTTCTTTGTTATTTGCAGTTTCTTTAGGAAAATACTAATGTTCTCGAAAATCCAAACGGTTTCTTTTATTAATCATTAAAGTTGACGTACACGTATAAATTGAGAGCTAAAATGGCTGTGTAAGGTTAAAGGAACACAAAGTACCACTCAAAATAATCAAGTCACGCAACCGATCACTGCTCGTTCATGCAAACGTGAAAATATTCTTCAATGAAAATCTTTTCCTTCAAAACTGTGAAAGAGTTCTCAGCGACCTCGCAAAGTAAAACCAAACAAACTGTGTATTGATATCTCTTAGATATACAGCCGCATTAAGAACTCATAAATACCGATCCCGCTGCCAGGACGTCCGTATGGTGGGTGATTACCGTCATAATTAAACTATTGATTTTGTTATGTGTTATTTCATTTTCCATTTCACCGAGTTTTCCGTTGGTTCGAATGTTATTCTTGTTTCATCAATTTTCTACCAGAAAATCGAGTTCGCGGCTCAATATTTTCGTCTATAAATCACATTATCGGATAATCTGATCTTTCTTTTCATTTGAATTTTCGGCTTGTTTCAAGTTTCGGAGGGGCTTTCCGAATTTTCGATTGGGTTTTCGATTACTTTATATCTGCGATTGGTTTACGATGTATTTTCGACCATTTTCTGTCAGAGTTCGAATTTTCGGATACATGTTTGATTTTTCTGCTACTTGTTCTCGTGTTAGCCTGGTGACCAGCAGTCGCCAAATCGAGGCAGTTGCCACATCGAGGTTATTTACTTTCCTTGATTCAAGATGGCGGATCGAGAGCCGCTGGAATATAAGAGCAACAGTCATTCAGGAATTTGCGAGAGCTTTTACGTAATATTATTCGGGAAATTGAAGGAGGAAGTCTTGAATCAAATACAGTGGACGCCTTACACTGTAGGCTGGATTGGCTGCAAGGTTTAATCGCTCGTCTTCTTGACGTGGAAAAGGGGCCTCTACTAGCAGGGAAGACGTGTATAGAATCGATGAACAAATTGTCAACCTAATTAGGGGCGCACGGGACTATCTTGTTGGAAGTCAGGATGTTTTTGGTGCTTCTTCGCCAGCTAGTGCTTTTACGGGACAGCGCGGACGCCCAAGATATTCAATTCCGAGGGATCAACTTGAATTTCTCGTTGACAGATGTTTCGCCGTCGTCGATATTGCAACTTTGCTAGGTGTCGGTGTGTGGACTATTGAACGACGCTTGTTCGAGTTTGGGTTAAGTGTGAGATCAACATACTCACGCATAGACAACGGAGAACTTGACCAGATGATTCACAGCATCCTAACAGAGTTCCCTAACACCGGGTACAGGCGAATGACCGAATTTCTGATGAGCAGGGGGTTGAGAATTCAATAGTGTAGAATAAGAGAGGCAACGCGGAGGGTCAATCCAGCTGGGGTACTACTTCGGGCGCTCGAGCTACGGACAATACACAGAAGACGATACCAAGTATATGGACCACTTGCGTTGTGGCATATAGATGGTAACCATAAACTGATAAGGTATCATTCCCTTCTTGAAGTTCTAGGGAATCTAATGTCTAATGTCCTTTCTTAATTTCCCATATTGTACAATTCATTTTATTTATATCAGGGATATACACAGACATTCATCCCTCCCTCCTTCAGGTACATTTATTCTTTCCTTCATGTGTCTTTTGGTCCATGTTTATTATCCGCTGACATTTGTTATAACTGTACATTATGATGTTCCACAAAATATCCATACCCCCCCCCCCCAGAGGGTTTTTTGGTTTGAACCTCCACCCCTCTGGAAATTCCAGTTTAGCTTAATGCTTTCGTTAACAAATTTTTGGGTCTTAGACATCCCCCTCCCCCTTGAAATTCCAATGACCCTCCTTGGAGAGGGTATGGATATTTTCTGGAACCACATATTACATATTATAAGGTGGCAGATCTTCTCACTCTTTGGGAGAGAACATCTGGTAATGTGACTTCAATATGTGACACACCGACTACCAGGACGTTTACCTCCAAAGGGGTCTAAAAAGTTGTATCTTCCAGTAAAGAAAACTTAGCTTGTACTTCTTGCCAGTATGGCAGATACTGGTGTTCTTGATTTGGCACTGGTTAATAAAAGCCCTTTAACCAATTTCAGTTCTTGATTGAAACTTGCTTTACTCATACTAGGGAATTATGTGTTAGCTTCCTCTCTGGGCTGATGTCTGGGGATTGAAAGGTATATCATAAACCAATACCTAACTGCTTTTTCTACTTCATATCCATTTCTTAAGATGGAGGTTTGTAATCCAGGGAGGAATTGATGGTTTCACAAGAATGATTGTGTTTTTGCAATGCAGCACAAACAACCGTACGTGCTTCCACTGTGTATAGACTATTTCACAATGCAGTGCAGACTTATGGGCTGCCTTCACAGGTCAGATCAGATAAAGTTAGAGAGAACTGTGATGTTGCATGGTTCATGCTGTCACACCCATTAAGAGGACCAAACCGAGGAAGTCACATTGCTGGTAGAAGTGTGCATAACCAGCGTATTGAGAGACTTTGGAGGGATTTGTATACAGGGTGCACATATGTGTTTTACCAGTTAATTTACCATATGGAGGAGTGCTCACTTCTAGATCCTTCAAATGAAATTCACATTTTTGCATTGCATTATGTGTACTTGCCAAGAATCAACAGGTACCCGGCTAAGAATATTTTCCTCAGGCCACAACAATGGACCCATTAGCACAGAAAGAAATATGACACCTGTCCAGTTGTGGTTCAATGGTTTGTTGCAGTTGCGAAGGTCAAATCACAGAGTAGTACAAGAACTACGTGAAAGGATAAGCAATATCAAATGTGAATGTTTCATCAGGTTGTCCAATGCTGAGAAGGGAGATGAAAGAACAATGCATATTGGACAAATTTGAGGTGTTGGATATGCTCAGTCTGGTTTCTCTGTTGAGTGATTGATATATCTTCTCAAACAAGACATTAACTAAAGACAAAACAAAGAAATCTTTGCTAATTAGACCAGGTATCCAATCCTTTTCCACAGACAGTCATGAATTTCTTTGTTTTCACTTTATGAATTATTAATGAATCTGAGAAGAGCATTTAAGAACACAAGCTGACAATTGAAATAACAAGGTGGATGCATGTGCTTTAGACATATCTTAACGAGCATATCACCCCTCATTTGTGCAAAAATGGAATAAAAATAGAAAACTTGTAAAAGACGATGTTTTGATTTAAGTTTAATCCGATTCACGCAAATTGTACCTCATTTGAAAATTGAAGCGCGTACAATTCATCAAAATTTTAATAAACGATTTACAAACAAACTTGAGACAAACAAATGGCTCAAAACAGTAGATCTGGCTGGAAGATGTCACACTCTGATAACATGTTTAGTTAGCCAATCAGAGCATTTGACCGATTATTAAAATATATTACAAGATGAAACATTTGCTGCTATTATCTCACTATGCTCTATAGTCATTGGGTGTGTAGGAACAAAAAGCACGACACTTACACAAAACCAGGGCTGGCCTGCTTTTCCAGTGAAAGTATATAATGTAATAGTCAGTCAAACTTCTATAGATAACAGGAACTTACTTTGTCTTTTTAACAGGTAGACATTGAAAATTATGGCATTGATTGGGAAGGTCCATCACCCTCGGAGGAATGGGGTCGCCCTCTTGGCAGTACAGATGAGTCAGTGGTCATACCAGAGACCTCGCTGCCACTTTCTTTGGAAACATATGAGGAACTGGCTAGAACAATAGATCCTTGCCAATATTCAGAATTTCAAGGTGTTGACATATATATTCAAACCCTAACATTTACTGAAAGAGCACAGTAGCTGTTAGGTCCACTACTTGCAATATGTAACAAATTTTGTCTGAGCTATTGATAGAAATGGATGTTGTGCATTCATGTACTGACCATTTCTCAAGAATATAAAAGCACAGTTGTAAATTTTAAGATGAGCGTAACACTCATGACACCCTGAGTTAATGTTACAAAATTATGTGGTTAGAAGATTCCTGATATGTGATACTGAAAGATACCAAAAGAACTTTCTTGAAGTAGAGGGTGGTGGTGTCAGAACAGAAATGATTGTTTCTACGCTCAGTTTCCTTTTGTAGCACGGACTGTGGTTGCTCATGGCTGAAGTGGGCTGGTTTAGTAGTGGAAGGATTAATAGCGGAGCCAGCGCGCTAGCGCGTCAGCAGAGCTCCATTGCTAAGGAAATTTGGTAACCTATCAAGCCAAACAATTTTGGTAGTGACGTAATAGTCACGTGACCGTACATCCGTACGTCCGTCCGTCCGCACCAGAGGGCTACCAATACACTTCATACACTGGATATAACCCTGTGCTGAATCCCGTGTGTTTTTGGCGCGAAATCGCATGTTGACCCGCGTTGTAGCAAAACAAGCAAAGACAACAAAAGTCAAAAACAAATTTGTTAATGGAAAAAAAAAGTTCAAAAGAACACTCAGTTGTCTTTTTGGTGGAAGGGGAAAAGTTCAATCTAGGCGAAAGAAATTAGGCGATAAAGTTCAGGCAAAAAGTTCAAATTTGCCTCGTCGGTTCTGTTCAAACTCGGTCGGCACACCGCTTGAGTTGGCAGCTTTTCGCAGCGGTTTCGACGCCAAATATAGCAGAGCTAGTGCTTTTTGGTTTTTTCTGTCCACAACCATGGTTTTTACGGCGTTTCGAACACATTTCATGCTGATAGGCAGCTTGTCACGAAGAAAGAAATAAGTATTAAAATTAACTTCTAAACTAACGTTAAACGCCCATGGCCTACTGGACTAGTCACCGGCATCTCATGCCGACGAGCCGGGTTCGACACGCAGCGGGAGTAGGTTTTTTTTTTTTCTTTCTTTGTTTTTTTTTTAATTTCACGACTTGAATGAGAGTATTTTCACAAATTAATAACTGCCAGCAAAAACAAAACAAAAAAAAAAAACACAAAGGGGGGCTCCGCTTTTAGGCTTGGCTAAATCTATATATTAATTATTCACAAGTAGTTTGGATGTTCATATTTCGGAAGCAAGAACTGAGTATTTTATTTCTGAACTATGAACTGCCTTGTTCTCATTTCTGTGCATGCAGGGAGCACTTATAACATTTGACTGGCACAATTCAAATTAAGGAAGACACAGCTTTTTTTTTTCAAGAGGTGCAAACTGAAAGCCCTTCTCCACTACATGCCTCTACAGTGAAATGCATGCTATGAGTACAGTTTCCTTAGATCATTGTGCTCTGCTCTTTTACTGAAATGTTCCTGATGCAAAATTTGAACTTACAAAAACACAAATAGCTAATTGCCATGCATCACTTTTCCCAAACTATAAGTGCAATCACATCCTAGAAACCTTCATAAAAAACCTAGGGACTTTCGGCACCCTTCATAATGACACATTCTTAAAAGTAAACTGTGACAGTAATAGTGACACGTTTTCAAAACAGTAAACTTTCACAATAACAGAACTTTAACTAAGATTAACAGCAGCTAAATAGTTTTATGTCTAATACACTTAGCAGCCAGTAAAGCTGCAGGCAGAACACTGATTCCTATTACTGCTTGTTTAAATTGAGGAATATCCTCTTGAACCATACTTCAAAGCTTTTGTCAAGGAACTTTTTAGAGTGGCATAATCAGCATGGGAAGAGTGAAGGATCAGCCTGTTGAAACAAGCTTTACTTTCAGCGAGGCTTGACACTGTACCCTGGTCATCGAGCTGTACCCCACTGTTCCCTCCATGTGATGGCAAAATTTCCCAGCCCGTCCAAAATGACATCAGGTCACGCAGGCCTGCCCCAGCTGTAATGAGAGCAAAGAGACATTCAGTTCCCTACTAAGAGAGCTTTACTGTACCATTTGTAAAACTTTGACAAATCACACAGCTTACAAGAACACGAGAGTCTGGAAACAAATGTTCAACACTTACAACTTAATCTGTGTCTAACAGGTGACTGTAACCATCTATAAAGCTGAGTGCAGGGCATCAAGTGACAAATGACACTCGGATAATAGGAAAATAGGAATGACAGTGGCCAAAAAATGGGGAAAAAATAAGAACTCTCACCCCAAAATAGGAAAAAAATAGGAAGCTTCCTTTGAGTTTTATCCTCTTAAAGGGGCACTGTCACTGGCAGTCTGTTGCGTTGAGGTCAATTCTGTAGTAAAATCATTGCTTAGTACCTTTAATTGTACTTAAAATGCTCCTGCATAACTACGAAGATAACAAATGAAATTTAGCAGGGAGAGCAAACCATAATAATTTGCTTGAAATTTTTTCAAGACACAGCTTGAGAACTTGAAAAAATTGGCTAATTTTTGCAAGTTTCAATCCATTCCCATCCTCGCCACCCGTAACAACAGATAACAGTAAAATGGTCAGTGCAGTAATATAGTCCTTGGCAAAAAAATTAGACCATTATTTTTGGGTTGAAAAGTTTTAACTTTTTGAAGTGTTACTACAATAGTGTGACAGTGCCCCTTTTAACACTCCCTGCCCCAACAGCACCTATGTACAAAAATGCTTTAATATTTAAGACACAATGGCATACATCCTCAATGTAATTCACACGAATGTGCCAGCATTGCAGTATGTCTTGGCACAAGCTGAAGAAAATCATTGAAACAAGCTTCAAAATGGTCTTTTTGACATAGGGGATTCAGTTTTTTGTAGCGTTTATCAATTTTATTGATAATGTTATTTCAAATATTTCAAAATGTTTGCATGCCCCAAGTAAAACCCTTAAAAAATAGGAAAAAATAGGAATTTCTTTTAAAAAAATTGGAGAAAATAGGAAGCACGCCAAAAAATAGGGAAAAGTAGGAACTTGACGCCCTGTGAGCGAAAACCACCCTTTTCTGCCTAACCCTGCAGCTTGTAATTGAAGCTTTTGAGACTTGCATGGCACTTGATCCTGTTCAGGGTCGGCGAGACAAAAAAAGTCGTGGGTCCACGTCTCTTTCGGTTTATAATAAGGACTTGGTCGACTTCCGCGCTTTGGTGGCCGTGACGCTCTTTGTGCACGGGAAAGTGATGAACCAGTAGATGCTGCATACGGCGAAAAAAGGTTTCTAAAGTCTGCCATGACACTAGCATCTCGATCTGGCGGAGGACCAGGATTATGCGACCTTCCAGCAGCGGTTAAAGCCGAAGAATTGTTTTCATTTTCCCCCAATGACAGAATGTCTGTAGCCTGTAAAATTGTTTGCTGAAGGCGAAGGCGCCGTCTCTCGATCCGCCATGTTGAAACAACAGGTCCGACAGGGCTGGAAGGCGGTAAATAAACAACCTCGATGTGGCGGCTGCCTCGATTTGGCGATTGCTAGTCACCAGGCTAACACGAGAACAAGTAGCAGAAAAATCAAACTGTATCCGAAAATTCGAACTCTGACAGAAAATGGTCGAAAATACATCGTAAACCAATCGCAGATACAAAGTAATCGAAAAACCAATCGAAAATTCGGAAAGCCCCTCCAAAACTTGAAACAAGCCGAAAATTCAAATGAAAAGAAAGATCAGATTGTCCGATAATGTGATTTATAGACGAAAATATTGAGCCACAAACTCGATTTTCTGGCAGAAAATTGATGAAACAAGAATAACATTCGAACCAACGAAAAACTCAGTGAAATGGAAAATGAAATAACACATAACAAAATCAATAGTTTAATTATGACGGTAATCACCCACCATACGTCCGTGCTTTGCGTTTAATTTTAAACCAGGAGCCCATTAATGGGCTCCTGTTTAAACATATTTATACAAGTGTAACAATATTGATAGAAACAGCACATATTTTGACAAATCCGTATAAATCATAATAATAATGATCCACTTTTGCTTCCTGGCCAAAATAATGTCATTTCAAAAAGTCACCCAAAATCTTAGTAGCCGTTTGAAAAGAGCGATCGAGTCACGTACACAACAACATACTATGTCGCAATTTTCATCTCTCGAAGAGAAAGGTGTCATGTGTATACGAAACTTATTCTAGACTTGCCTGTCGGAATTTTCGTCCCAATAGAATATCACCTGCACATGACAGTATGCCCCAAACACAGGGATGCGTACAGTATTCGCTGGAGAACTAGCCATGCATAAAACAGCGGCCAATGTAGGAGACCGCATTCAAAAACTGCCATTATTAAGTAGGTTGAGAAATTGACAAAAATATTCACGTGACACTGGTCACGCAACAGCTTGTGTAGCAACTTCTTCTCCTTCTCTTTAGTTTTACGTAGAAATAGTACAAGCCCAAAACAATGCGAGAATAGATTGAAGAAATGTTTTAGTTCATTCTTTGTGTGTCTTCAGTGAATAAAATCCTCTAAATTGAGCTCACCCAAACTACTACTTTTCATTTCATTGATTTCATTATGCAAATTTTGGCAACACTGGTTCGCGAATTTTTGTTTTTGTCAGCGCGAGCCTGAATTGCCCAGATTTTTTATTTCATATCATAATAGAAGTAGGGCCAAACCTTATCACAGTATTTATATCAATTCGATATTAGACATACCAAGACCCATTTTAAGCCTCTGTAGTTTACCAATTTTTGCCTTTTTCGGGAAGTGCGCAAAATGCCTTTGTTCAAAGAACCACCAAACCACATAAATAAAGCAAAACTCCATGCAATTCCCATTGATAGAAAGTATAAGGGTATTGCTATCATTTAAAATTAAAATTGTTTTCTTGCGTTGCAAACAGTTTTAAAGCAAGCGTTTTCAATTTGTTTAATTTTAAGCCTGATTATTGCGTAATAAATTAAGCAAAACCGTTTTTCCGAATTTCCCGAAAACAATAGAATTCCAGAAGGTTTTAGTAACATTTTCGAAGATAGCTCCCCAAAAGTGTTCTTCTGGCAAGTTATCAGGATTTTCGATTTTCTGAGCTTGTCCGTCGATTCTCGATATTTACAGTCAGAGCCTCTTAATACAGTGTGTTACAACTGAGGTGTAAACTCCCTTCCAGCATGAAGGGATCTTTACCCGATTCCTGTAAAGCTTCTTGGTAAATATTTCAAACCCCTATAACCGGACATGTTAGACTTCCTCCTTATCCTTAATGACCCCTTTAGGGCATTCTTAGAAAGAAAACGCACACCATGTTTCATTGACGTAGAACCCAAAAAGGAAAAGCCGTGTAGGACAAACAAATGATGTCAGGGTCCTATTTCAGTGTTAAAAAAAGAAAAAGGTGCGACATGGTAAAGTGTATCACATTATCCTGGCGCATGCGATCTCAATAGCTCGAAAGCGAGAGATCTTTTACTTGGTATGAATCCACGTCTGGTCGTACCCCCGGGCCACTACATGAAGTTGAAAATGCTGGTGTAGCACGCCCCCCCCCCCCCCCTTCCCGATAAGGACTCATGCCGACTAACAACCCCTGCTTTTATAAAATCCTGGATCCGCCCCTGTCCTAGAAAGTGATTTTTGGAAAGGATAGCAACCCACAATGAATTTTTAACGATTTTTGGAAGACGCACCGCAGAACTTAAACTTCGGATCAATATTAATTGCAAGTTGTAATCCATTTCGGTCCTAGCCATCCGTGGCCAAAGACTCTTATTAACAGTTTCAGTGCACTAGTATAGCGTCTTTTAACAAAACTGAGCCATTATCTCAGACTATTGGTTTTTCAAAGTGTTTAACTTACTAAAAAAGTAGCCGATATATCACAGGCTGAAATAACGCGTTTACGTTTCAGGTTTCATAACGGTTATTCAACGGAAACATGAATATCCGCAAACGGAAATGTAAGTAACCGTTGCGGGAAACACGGATGTACATTACGTTTCCGCAACTGCGGCTCTGCGGAAACGCATTCCTTAAACTCACGTATCCGCAACGTTTACGCAGTCACGGAAACTCTGATAGCCATCGTGTTTCCACGACTCGTAAATTCGACGGACACACAATTATCCGCTGGATTTCCGAAGAGTAAATGCAACGATAAATCACGTATCCACAAGGTTTACGCAGTTACGGAAACTCTAAAAGCCGTTGTTTCCACGATTTGTAAATTTGACACACAATTATCCGCTGGATTTTTCGAAGGGTACATCATTCACTGGGAAGTTCAAGTTGGGATAGGATGGGATTTGATTTCTCTAGTAAATCACAGATACGCCTAATAAAAAAAGACATAGTTGGGAATACCCTGCCAATGTGGATGCATTCGTCAACTGACGGTATACCCATCGGAATTAACCAACGAAGTAACTCACACAACTTTTAGAAGTGGAAGCTGCATTAACAAACGTCTTTAGATCTACAGCATTTAAGTGGATTACGTTTTATTTTCACTATCTGTACAGAGAATGTCCTATTATGGTAACAGTCTTAGCACAGCCCACACAAAGATGGGCGGCCCTACTTTTTATCAATGAAAAAGTAGTTCACATACTCGAAAAAAATATATTATAGTGCTGAACTTTGAACAAAAGTGCGACGGAGACTATTACTATAAGCATTTAACTTGATTCTTACAAATATCCAATCTGAGCTCATTGACAAAAGCACCATTATTTCCACTCGAAGATAGACAAACGGTCTTGGCACAGCCCACTCAAAGATGGGCGGCCCTACTTTTGTCAATGAAAAGTGGTTCACAAACTCAAAAAAAAAATAATGTAGTGCCGAACTTTGAAACAAAAGAGCAACGGAGACTATAACTATATGCATTTAAATTGATTCTTACAAATATCCAATCTGAGCTCATTGACAAAAGCACCATTATTTCCACTCGAAGATAGACAAACGGTCTTGTCACAGCCCACTCAAAGATGGGCGGCCCTACTTTTGTCAATGAAAAGTGGTTCACAAACTAAAAAAAAAAATAATGTAGTGCCGAACTTTGAAACAAAAGTGTGACAGACTATCACTATAGGCATTTAAATTGATTCTTACAAATATCCAAGCTGTGATCATTGAAAAAAACACCATTATTTCCACTCGAAGATGGACAAACGGTCTTGGCACAGCCCACTCAAAGATGGGCGGCCCTACTTTTGTCAATGAGAAAGTGGTTCACAAACTCGAAAAAGAAAATAATGTAGTGCGGAACTTTGAAACAAAAGTGCGACAGACTATCACTATAGGCATTTAAATTGATTCTTACAAATATCCAATCTGAGATCATTGACAAAAGCACCATTATTTCCACTCGAAGATGGACAAACGGTCTTGGCACAGCCCACTCAAAGATGGGCGACCCTACTTTTGTCAATGGAAAAGTAGTTCACATAATCGAAAAAATAATATAGCGCTGAACTTTGAAACAAAAGAGCAACGGAAACTATAACTATATGCATTTAAATTGACTCTTACAAATATCCAATCTGAGCTCATTGACAAAAGCACCATTATTTCCACTCGAAGATGGACAAACGGTCTTGGCACAGCCCACTCAAAGATGGGCGGCCCTACTTTTGTCAATGAAAAAGTGGTTCACAAACTCGAAAAAAAAAATGTAGTGCCGAACTTTGAAACAAAAGCAGGACAGACTATCACTATAGGCATTTAAATTGATTCTTACAAATATCCAATCTGAGATCATTGACAAAAGCACCATTATTTCCACTCGAAGATGGACAAACGGTCTTGGCACAACCCACTCAAAGATGGGCGGCCCTACTTTTGTCAATGGAAAAGTAGTTCACATAATCGAAAAAATAATATAGCGCTGAACTTTGAAACAAAAGAGCCACGGAGACTATAACTATATGCATTTAAATTGATTCTTACAAATATCCAATCTGAGATTATTGACAAAAGCATCATTATTTCCACTCGAAGGTGGACAAACGGTCTTGACACAGCCCACTCAAAGATGGGCGGCTCTACTTTTGTCAATGAAAAAGTGGTTCACATACTCAAAAACAAAAAAAATTGCTGAACTTTGAAACAAAAGTGCGACGGACACTATCACTATATGCATTTAAATTGATTCTTACAAATATCCAATCTAAGATCATTGACAAAAGTGCCATTATTTCCACTGAAAGATGGACAGTCTTGGCACAGCCCACTCAAAGATGGGCATCCCTACTTTTGTCAATGGAAGAGTAGATCGTATACTCAAAAAAGTAGTTTGTATATGCATAAAAAACGTCAATACAGTGGTGAACTTTGAAACTAAAGAGCAAAGGAGACTATTACTATATGAATTTAAAATCACTCATACAAATTAATATCCAACCTGAGTTCATTGACAAAAGCGCCATTATATCCACTCTGCATGTGCTCGACCTTAGCGGCAGTCCACTAGCTAAAGACTTACAAGTCAAAATTGGGTTTTGTCTACATTGCAGGAATAATCGAGAACCAGAGTGGTGTTTGACAAGGACAGGTGTTCAAAAGATAATAAATAATTTAGGGCTTGGCTACCAGGTCATGTCTAAATTGTCTACCAAATTTTATTATTATTATTTTTTAGTAGCCCACGGATCACGTGAATGAACCGTTAAGGTTGAGCACTAGATACATATGGCAATTAACACTGTTCAGTTGGTGAGACATTTAAGGCCAGCACAAACGAGGGGATTAGTCTCATGGACTTTTTTCAGGGACCAGTCCCCTCGTGAGTGCCTACCTTTATGTCACGTACTAAATTTACAAAGTGTATGGTGGATCATGGCAGCTTTCTCCCATCTTCTATCTGCAAAATGCATTTTGTAGATACAAAAAAAATTACAAAGCCTGGTGGATATTCATACATAAAAACATAAAACGTGGCCAACAAAGCTACAGTTCCTTCAACATTGATACTCATTGATACATACATATATATTTATTAGATAATTTTTATGCTATTTATTGTACATTAGGATTTTAGTATTAATTGAAGGGCCCGGTGGAAAAGGGGCGTAAGTGACGATTTGAGGTTAAAATCGAAATTGCTCCTATTTAGCTGAACATTGGCACACAGGCTGGTTTTCATGTGAGGAACGCCGTTGCGCACTTATTTCTTGACCTGAGATCTAAAATTTGAAGAATTAGCGTATTACTTTTGCGTGAAAAGTGTTGTTGAACTGAACTCGCTCAAGTGATGCGTGAAAGATTTCTTTTGTTCTCTGCCTGAACTAAAACAAAGGAATTCAACCTAGAATCCGCGGTCCTGTTGTTTTCTTTGTGTCAGTTTTAAGCAAAAGTAATACGCTAATTCTTCAAATTCTAGATCTCAGGTCAAGAAATAAGTGCGCTACGGCGTTCCTCACATGAAAACCAGCCTGTGTGCCCATGTTCAGCTAAATAGGAGCAATTTCGATTTTAACCTCAAATCGTCACTTACGCCCTTTTTCCACCGGGCCCTTCAATTATTATTATATTATTGTAAATAGTTATTGAAAAGCCTGTCAAGGAATAACCATTAAAGACCATTTCATTTCCATTCCATTTCAACAATGGATGTCTTTGAGGTGCGCAAATTATCTTCCCAGCGGCTAAGTGCACATCATTGGCCGGAGAATACAGGACGCCCCGGAAGATTATGAATGGACATGGTGTTGTTTTCCTTTCTGTCACTTATTTGGGACTGGTTTCTTCCTGTTAAAGAAACAATCAAGAACGTAAGAACAAAAACAATAATAAAAATAAAGTAAAACAATTAACAAATTAATTTAATTAGCATCTTATGATCTTGGATGCTTATGTAAACAGTGCTTTCAATAAGCACCGACGGCCGACGAAAAGTGTCGGCTACTTCGCTCAGAGAAGTCGGCTACTTATTCCCTAAATCAAAGTAATTAAAAAAGATTCTTTCAAAGGATATTGTTGACACAGTCGGTTACTCATTTAAACCAGCTGCCTACTTCAAATTTTATTGAAACCCCTGTGTAAAGATGGTCACTTGTGATTGTGGATACTTTCGGGGAGATGAAACATTTGATGTTCATGCAGCATCTTCACTACAAGAGTTTGGCAAAAAAACATGAAGTACTCGCCGTGACATTAAAAGCAACGACAAGAACAACAGCAGAAAAACAAGTACATCTGGGGACTAGAATAGAAGCTGCACGAAACTGTTTTCGGTTGGACTGTTTGCATCCTCATTTCTGTAGTCTGCATTGTATTCAGTTGAAACTCTGAGCAAATATTTTACAAGGAACAATCTTCATTAAATGACTAATATGAAAAGTTAGTAACTGTCCCCTTCCAGAATAGCTTATTTCAGACCATAAGTTTGGTTTATCTCTGAATTTGACTGCTATGCTAATAGTTGACCTTCAAGTTCATGTACTTACTGTTACACATTTGTGAAGAGTGAATGAGCATAACCAATATACACTTGCAGAAATTAACACCACAAATTCCTTGTGTTTGCATGTTACAGCCTTTGCCAATAGCAGTGGCAATATTGCTATTGTCACCTCAGCTTTTTCTCCTGAAACAAAGAACAGCAGTAGTTAGTGGTGGGTTCTGTGTCTCTTAGATTTGTTTTGTCCTTTTTTCCTATCTTTTTATTCTTTTGTCTCAGCTGGTCATTGATTATAAAGTTACCATATACAAAAAAAACAACTGGAATCAAGACACATTTGCAGTTCAGTTTGCAAGCACTAGGCAGTTCAAAGAAAAAATATGGCAGCAATAGCAAGCAGCAGCACAAGCCATTACTTGATATCTCAGATTGTGAAATTAAATGTGTAAACATGATAATTAAAAACAAAGCCTTAACCCATATTCAATCGGTGTGAATGTGATCACTCGCACTGGTACAGCAGCTTGATTTTTGTCACTTGCAAACCGTACCAAGCATAAAGATCTTACATTATGGAAATATATGTTAGAGTACAAACATGATACACTGTAATTCAAAACAAAGGCAAAACCCATAATCAATTGTGATCAGTGTGAACGTGGTCACTCACAATGGTACAACAGCTTGAAGATCTGACAAAAAAGGCGTCACTCGCAAACCATACCAAGCGTAAAGATTTCGCATTAAGAAATTAAGGTGTAAACATGATAATTCAAAACAAAGAAATTAAATATATTTGAATTTTGATCAGAAAGGTGCGGGCCCTCAGAAATGAGCCATAAATGAGGGTCCTGAAGGGGGGGCGTCAAGAAAGGCGTTATCAAAGGAGAGGCGTTAAGGCTTCGTAGAAAATCTCCCGAAAGCAATATTTGAGGAAAAATTCTTTGAATTACGCCTGAATGATAGAGGGTACCCAGCTAGTGTTGCTAAAAAGCACCTACCAGAAGTAAAATTCTTGGACAGAAAATCAGCACTAAAACAGAAAACAAAGCTGCATGTGAGAAAAATTAATACTACTCTTTGTTATGCAATACCACCTGGCATTGCCTAGCCTAAAGTATATACTGATGGGGAAATGGCACAAAGTGAAAACCAGCGGAAAAAAATACAGGGCCATGTTTTTGCATTAATTTGAAGACCACATGCAAAAATTCAAGCACTTCTGGAAAAAAAAACAATTTATGCAAATTTTCCACTTTGCATAGTTTTTGACTGGACCTTTCAATTAGTACAGAATCAGCCACATCTGAATTTAAGAAACTCTTTAAGAAGCCTCCCCTCATATACATGTAATACTAAAAAGAAAGTACGGGCTAAGCTACATGTATGAAGGCCTTTTTAGAAATATCATTCCAAGGCTGTGCTCTAAGAAGTGGTGCCCAAAGGCCCCAACTGTGAATTCTGGGGTGCCCAGCCCTTAAACATTATGCAAAAATGAGTTTTTCTAGTCACCCACAGACAAAAGTTAGTAGCCTGAGGCACAGAGCACAGCCCTGCATTCACGAACTGTGGGAATTGTACAGGCCCCTCAATGTTGTGGTTCAATTTTATCCTTGGTTCATTATTAACATCACGATACACATAAACAAAGGATAATAAGAATTGAACCAAGGATGAAATTGCCACAACATCAACACTTTTTAACCTGTATCTGCCATTTTAAATGAGCTAATCAAAGTCATGGTCTGACCTGTTAGGCACATAGAGTCATATAGAGGGAACGTCTAACGCTGTACCACCAAATCGCTGATTTCAGTAAATGCAGTTTAAAGTCAACGCTAAAATCAGATCACAACTACATTTGTTTGATATCTGTTGATTTGCAAAAAAATAATTTTTAGGTATTGTTAAAGACTATTTTGTTGCATTTTTGTGCATTTAAGGGACTTAACGAGGGTTTCAAATGATTTGTAGATTCTGTTTTTCAATAGGACATCTTTCCCATTCCCATTATACACTACTTTTTTCCCAGTCCCAGTGCCTCAAATCCCAGCTCCCATTTTCACCCCTTCAGGACCCTCATAAATATTATGTACCTTTCAAATTGAAGCTTCAACATCCTCCCCCCCACACCCGGGCATTTGACTGTGCATCGTGCTCAAGGAGGGGGGAATTTGAACATTGCCTTGGAAGGGTGGGGAATTTGATCCAGATTTATCTCTTGTTGTAGTGTAATATGCGAGTGAGTTTGCAGGGTATGACGGATTTACAAGATAGAAATTTGCCTTTGTTTGCAAATAAGTCTTTCAAAAGGGTCTTTGAAAGAAGTTTGAAGGTGTCATAAGGACAGATCTTTCTCTGAAAGCGTGAACAGTGTTTGATTAAAGACGAAATTTGCCTTTGAGGAGAGGTATTTCAGTACTAATTGGTGGGGATATTTGAATGGCTTATTTGCTCCGAGGGGAGGGAATTTGAACAAGCCAATCTTCAAAAGTTCAAATGCCCGGGGGATTGCCCAGAGGGGGTGTTGAAGCTTCAATTTGACTGGTATCTGACCGTATCTGTACATTGGGCTATTCCATTTAATATCCGCAACCCCCCGGTTGAGGAACAGTGGAATTCTTCAGGGGTAAGGGATAAAAGCGGTGGAATTCTTCAGGGGTAAAGGCTAGAAGCTGGGGAATTCTTTAGGTGTAAAACCCATATTATAAGTGGAATTCTTCAGGGGTAAACAGAGATTTCATGGAATTCTTCAGGGCTAAATGCTTTTTTTGTGAAATTCTTCAGGGGTAAACCCATTTCTTAAGGAAGTCTTTAGGAGGTAACACTTTTTAACGGAATTCTTTAGGGGTAAGAGGGAAAGGTCAGTCCTCAACCCGGGGGGCGCGGATATTAAATGGAATAGCCCATTACTTTTGAAGTTCCTAAGAAAATAATGTCATCAAGAACACTTCAAGTGCGGAGGACTTCGCTCAAACGTAGTAAATATCAAACAAGGCAAGAATATTTGGATATATCAAAGCCTAAGCTTACGTTGTACAGTCTAAACTTAAGCTTACCTTGGCAATCGCAACAGGAACCATGTGCCATCAAATATGGCGGCCAAACTTGACTCGATGAAGCTTGATTAATGGCAGAAAAACATTCCCACCGATCGTTAATCCGCTGTAGGGAGATTGTATGCATCTAGGCAGAGACCGTGAAGCAAGAAGAAGGAATAGTTCACAAGCCATCTCTCCAAAGCGACAGAAGTTTATCCCTCAAATCTTGAATGCTACCGAAGGTCGTTGAAAACAGGCGCTAAAATGCGAAAAGCACGTCGGGAAGGGAACTACTTTGCGCATGATCAATTCGTACCCAAGGTCACTCGGTCAAACCGGCCAGCCAGCGGGGAACCGACGAGAACCCGCGAGAAATGAAAATGCAAACCGCTTTTCGAATAATATAATTTGGTGGTACATCACAAAAATAGCAATATCAGTACTCTAAATGTAAAACAAATTTCCTCGATTGGCAAACTTGCGGTAAATTCATTTTTTCGTCCAGTGCCAGATTTATTCTTTACTCAACATATTGAGTAAAATACACATTTTACTCAAAGAGTCAGTTTAACTCATTTTCAAAAATGCTTTTTTGCCGTGTACTTGCGAAGAAACTTCATGAGGTTCTCCAGCTTTGTTTTGAAAACTATTATATGGCCATGGGTTAAATTTCTAAGCATTTACAAACAACGTTAAGAGCATCATTAAAAGCGTTCTGGACTCCAAATTGGAGAGTACCAGAATGAATGAAAAACCGCCAAGTTTCCGTTCGAATCTTTTCCTGCCAAGTGTCACGCCTAAGGCGTGATTGTCACGCCTGCGGATCGAAAACTGCGATCTCACGCCTACTCACGCCTGCGTTCCCAACACGCCCGGGAAAAGTGTGAGCCATTACAGCCTTAACCGACTCATTTTGAAAAAAATTTTTAAAGTATTTAAATAAACTCGAACCAATGCGAGAAAATAATGATCGTACTTTTGCGAAATCTCGGATTTTAGTAAGGCAAGTCACTGGAGACATGGTCATACTCGTCGAGACGAGCTCCGTATAACCTTAAATGATCAAAGCATCGATTTACTGGCCATAAATCGGAAAGTCTTCGGAACGTCTTCGGAAACCGTCGGACATCTTCGGATATTATCCGTCCTGTACGAAAAATCTTGAAACTCTCGGGATAGAAATGTCACGCCTATGAATCACAAAAAGTTGGCAGGTATACGAATCCGTTTGCGGAAACCCGAAGGAAAAACCTTGCTCGTTTCAGCCAACGGAAACGCTGCGAAAACGCGGTGGAAACATTTTAAACGTTTCAGCTAACGGAAACGCTGCGGAAACGCCGAACATTCTCACCATTCTTCTCTTACACGTTTCCCATGCCCAGGCGGTGTGCGTCACGAGATTTGACCAATCAGAACGCGTCATTTGTGTAGGCATTTCGCGCTCGGAAAGAGCCGCTTCGAGAAGTGTATGAGGTGAAATTTTCGTTATTTTCGACGCTTGTGATTTTGTTCTCGGAATTGTACACCATCCTATAGTTTTTGGAATACCATATCTTAGTTCTGGTCAGGTTATCGTTGAAGGTAAACGTTTTAGTCGTGTTTATGAGAAGTTCAAATTGGGCGGCTAGTTGAAAGCCGCCATGTTGATTTCATTGTTAATGTCACAGTTCTTCTTGGACTCGAAGCTGCTTACTCTTAACGGTATTTGCCCATTAACTTGGCCAGTTAGTTAGTATAACTTTTCTTCTTTTGAAATTTCGGGGTCTACCCGGGTCTACCCCTTATGGTTTTTCCGTTACAAGCCGTTGAAAGTATCGCAGAATGAAGAGATCGTGCAAATCAAGTATCATATCTCCCGGGAAACCGGCTAAGAAAAGTAGACCGAGTTGAAAGCCGACACGAAGGGAATAACATCGAAATTCGAAAGACTCTGCTCAAATTTGAACCAGAAAAGGGGAAAAAGATCAATTTCTATAATGCCTCGGTCATTTCAGCATTCTATCTCCCTTGGTTGTGTTTATGAGGTCCTTCTATAAATTAAAGCAGGTTACTCGGGTGCTGTACAAAGTGAGCTTATTTTATAAATAGGAGTCGCCAGTGAAGCTGTTTCTTTCGTTTTTTTATCACAAGACGTAAACAGTGATTTTATTTGTACATTCTAGTTATAAAATGGTGAACAAAACAGCTTGTACAAGCAAAAGTTGTTACTGTTTTGTCACTGTTTTGTGTGTAATCTTACCATTATTTTCTGACAGCTCTACAACAACTGTGCACGTCTCTGCCACCAGTGGAATAGATTATGTATGAACTATATCTGAGTGCTTAAGAATTGTGAAGCTAATTTTGATTTCTCATAGCTTATCGGCTTAAGATAGTATTGCTTATGGATATGTCCACACTTGGTGTCTGTGCAGCGGCACAGACTGGTGCTGTGTTACTGGGTATCCAAAATGTAACATTGTGTACACATTTTAAAAACTGAGCTCTATTTTGCACTGTCAGATGCAATTTAAAAATGTAATCATAGGCAGAAGTTATTGGTATATAAGCAGACTGACAGAAGGTGTTTGCTAAGTTGTAACCTTGGAATTAAAGAAAGACAAACACATGGAATTGGTGATCACTTTAGAGCCCAAGCACAGATCTTTACCTTGAAGTTAGGCACCCAAATTCATGCATGAGTACTTGAAAAAAAAAGGCGTGAGTTCATATAAGTGCCCAGTGAAAATAGTAATCAGTGCCAAAAGAAATAGGTATTCTGTGTGCATGTAGCCTCTGTATAGCCGCCCATCCTCCTCAAGAAAAAATCAGAAATGTGCATGTCTCATTTGGTTGTTTTCTACTACTCTTTTGCCATAGTGCTGCTACTGAGATACAGTGTATACCAGTCTTTTCTCACAGAGAAGATGAAATAAATATTTACTTGATATTCTTGGAAGCCTTATAACCCAAACTACAAAGTGAAATAGTTGGAATGAAGTTGGCTGTATTGCAAGTAAATTTTAGCACTGTGCTCTTGCACAGTTAATGAACTACACCCTTTTACTGACAAGACAATAGTGAAGTATTAAAATTACTGACTCCTGTTGGCAACATAACAAACACCAAAGTTCAGAAGAACAGCTGCATTCAGGGGCCAATGCAATAAAACTTTTACAACTATTATTTGCAAGTGTAGCTATTGTTTTTCAAACTGTAAAACAATAACTGCACTTGTAAAAGTTTTATTGAATTGACTCCTGGTCATTATCAGGTTCTGGTTGGAGCTTTGCCCATACTGCTTTGTCTTTAAAATGTTCATATACAGGTCTGGGGTGGCTAACTACATTTCAGATACAGCTATTTCAATTAAAGTTGTAGGATTTTAAAGCCTCAAGCTTACGCGAGAAGACTGAAAGTAAGTATGGGTAGCTGTACGTTGTACATCTTGTGGTTCGGCTGTGATTTCACGAATGCCGTTGCCATAAGATGGGTAAAACTGTCATAAATGCTTGTCCATGTGATCTATTTTCTGAAGAATTGAGCAATAGCCTAAGTTTGGTAAATTTATTAATAAATTACCCATATCAGCTTGCAGTCTTGTTGCGAAGGTTTTCCAACAACATGAATTGAAATAGCTGTAGGTCCAGAAACACAGGCTAGTGAGATATTTTAGAAGCAATTATCATGATAGCCATCACAAAGTGTCCTCAGGGATTAAAAGGAAGTTTGAAGTGACCTGAAAGTGATAATTGAAGCTGTCTCATATGAAGGGCTTTCTCAACAATCCTTGCCTGTATTTCTGGAACCATCAGCATGCCTTAGTTCATGTTTGTCTTTTGTGGTATTACTGGAGTGTCGTAAAGAAAAATTCATGGCAAAGCTGTAAGCTCCTGGCTTTGCTGTAAATTTCATCTCATCAAACTTCAGCAAGAGCACTTGCTTTGCAGGGAAGGTATTCCTAGAGGCAAACAATATCCCTGAGCTCTGATATTACACACTGTCATATCTGTGACGTTTCAATTACCAGAACAGATAACATTGTTAAAATTATTTACTATCGAGCCCACTATCCAGCCTACACATGTCCATGTGAAGGAGCAATCCACTCAAATGTTCCATACTTTCAACTGACTTGGTACAGAAAAGACAGCGAAATACATTTTATTTAATAAAATAACTAAGATATTATGTGCACTGTGAGTGGCTGAGATGTGTGTTTGCATGCGAGTGTGTTAATACAGTCGAATAAAGCAAAGAAAAACTTTTCCTGTGTTTGGATAGCCTGATATACAGTAAACACTCAAGTGGGGGGAATTCTCATAAGTTTCTACGCAACCTGGGCTGAGCACTCCCCGCAAACCCTCAAGGGTTTTCATAACTGTCTTGAATTCTCCCAACCATTCTCGTGTTTATATTGGGCTATGCAAACAGCAAAAGTTTTTCTATTATTTGCTTGAATTCAATCTTTGACAGCGAGACCTGTGGACAAAATTATTTTCACATATTTTCTGTAAAAGGAAACAACACTCTTAAGCAGACAAGAAGGTCAATGAACAACATCGGTATCAGTTTTTTTATGATCAATGTGACTGTAGGAATGTAGGTTAATAACTTATTAAAATAGGAGACAGAGGAGTATATCTACATGGAAATATGGCTCTGCCTTGGGATCAGCATCACTAGTCATATAGCAAGGTTGAGAAAACTAATGTGCAGTGTTTGATATAAGAGAAAATAAAACATGGTTGATGAAGTACAAGCCATTAGTAAAATCAAGGACAAGAGCATTAATGATGTTATTAAGACAACAAAGTTTTTATTTTTGTGCAGTCGTGAACTTACATCAACAAACTTGGGGAATCCCTTTGAATACTGTTTTGAATGGCATGGCTGTTATCAGGAAATACTTGAATTTCTAGGACGACTACCACAAATTATTTTTTGTCTAATACATTTTCAGTAAGTTGTTAGGCTATATGCTTGTGTTGCGTCCTTTGCCTGAAGGAAGATCTGATTTCCATGTTTGTAAAAAACCGTAATCACACGTCAGCCGGCTTTCTCACCTTGCTCGTTGTCTGCGCTTTCTAATCTTTCCCGGTAGCGTAAGTCCGTGAACGACACCAGCAAACTAAGTGATGTGGATCTCTTTTACCGCTGATCTAGTCTAAGTACCAAACAAATACGAAAAACTTTCCGAGAAACGAACGTAGTGTGCACGTTTGCACATTCGATCGACTCCGAATCGTGAAAAACTTATTCACCTGGTCCATGAAACCAAAATATTAACCAGTCAAAACAATCTAAATTCGTGCCCTCAGTTATTCTTTTCACAACGGGAAACAAGAGTCTTAATTCCCATTTTTACCGCCATTGTAAGGTCTCTCGTGAGATGTTTACTCCATCGTGTCTCGAGTGTAATGGACATTAGTTATATTTTTACCCATGACCCTTTGTGGGCCGTGACGCACACCGCCTGCACGTTTCCTGTCGTAACCGATCTGCGGAAACGTAACGGAAATGTCAACTGTCAGGTTTCCGTCAATTTTCCGAATTACGGAAACGCCTTGTCCCTTTAATTCGCCAAAAAATTAAGCGAACAGAATCTTATTTTATTCCCCGAATTTTCGAGCCTGTTAGTTTCCCAAAATGCTAGGTGACCTTCTTTCTTATTCTGAACGAAATATTTGTCCTACAGACGTTTGAGGCGACATTTCAACACAGAAATCTAATTTTCATCATACTTATATCCGAATTTCTGGGATTGTTGAAGCCCTCACGGCAGGTAAGGCACCGAAACAATCCTTTAGGTGCCCCTAAGCTCCTTATAGGCCTTGCGCCTCTCTCGGCCTTCAGTCAAAATCATTAAAATTAACAAAACAATTAAGCAAAACAGTTTAACCTTTCTATCGACTTTTATTTGCCCCATATATCAGTAAAGTAGCAAAGCTGGTTATGATGAGTATATGTCGTGACAGTTCACAACAGTTCATTTAACTAAAATTACAGTTTTACACTAGAAAAAGAATCGTACACTTAACTCATTTGCCAACAGTGATTCCTTCTCAAATAAAACATCCAGGTCGCTTCGATTAACGATGTAAATAATACCTTCGTGTTAAGCTGTCTTAATGATCCAAAAGCATATAACAAAGAAAGAAAAGTTATCCATTCATTTAATTAAAAAAACTATTGAACTACAGTAAATCCCCTGCACACTTCATCTGTTCGCCCATTATTTTCAAAACAACAACAAAATTCAAATGGCTTTGTCAAAGGAAGAAGCAAAGCCAGAAAAACTGTGAATACAATCAATTAGGCAGAACACATGGTTTTGCCACAAAAGGACATCGCGGGCAACGTTTCCCTCTTAACAATCATTGAGCCGGTTATGCAACAAACTGCACCAACCTTATGATCCAAAGTTAAGAAGGAACCACTTAATTTATTTTTGAGAAGCTAGGGGAGCGGTTCGGCAAAGACCAAAAATTAAACGAATTTCTACAAAGGAAAGGAGGATGGAAAATATCGCACACTGTAAACCAAACGGAAAAAATTATTGAACACCTCAAAATAAGATGATCCATTCCTTAGTTTAAAAACCTACCCTTCCAGGCCTAAATTGGCCTTCGGGTTCTTTTTCTCATGGCAAATCGTATTTTCAGTATGATCAACCTCCAACCTAAGAAATCTAAACATATAACACTACTCTTCATCCAAACATACCGAGTTCAGGTATTGAACACTGAAAAAGAAAGTCATGAGACTTCTCCCTTCATTCTTAAAAAAGAAAACCGACTTGAGTTCTGAAACTCGGTTACATAAAATCCCTTCGCCCGTAAGGTGAGGTAGGAACTTAAATAGGGAAATTCCTGGAGGACTCACTGGGTTTAGGTACTAAGGGATTTCTACGCTTGAGACATGAATGTTTTCTAAAACCATCTATCAGCTATAAACTAGCTAAAGCTGCTTGCTTTCTTCTGGGAAATCTGGGCCGGATTCAAGCGCTGCTAAATTAAGATTAATCCTAAGGATTGTCTCTTAACAACAGGCTTTAGTATTCTAACAATACTTCCTTGACATTCACCCCGGACTATTGCAAATACACCGCGAATCCGATTAGTCAGGAGCCTCCTGAATTGGTTCAATTATCAGTTGTTTGGCTATTCGCTGATCGTTCTTACGTTTTCTGATAAACATGACCTAAATATCGTAATTTTCCGATTGCACTCCAAAACAGTAACTTGACTAAAAACTATTCGCCAAAGAGGAAAACGCTAAAACACAACTTTTAACCTAAAAGGAAGGAATGAATCTGACCCATGGCCTCTTTAAATCGTGATCAGGCTTATAACTCTCAAAAAGCTTTGTAAGACTCTTAGGACGCCATAACAAGAACTTCGTCTAATATTTCTACAGCTTGCTTTAGGTAGTTTAACCAGACTAAACAACTTTCAGTTCTCAAGAGCGATAAGTCAAATCAGAAAAGTCATTTAACATAGCTAGCCAAATAGTCACAGCTAGCCAATCGCAAGCAGGCAACATGCACTACTCTCAGTTCTCAATCAGTACTTATACAGCTACTCAAGCCAGACAAACTACTTTCAGTTCTCACGCGATAAGTCAAATCAGATGAGTCATTTTCCATATCTAGTGAAGCTCAGCGGCTAGAACAGCCAGACAAAACTACTTTCAGTTCCGACATTAGTCAAATAAGATTAGTCGCTTTACACAGTGTTTTCATCATTTGGATCTTCCTGGCTCCCGTCGAATTCGTTAGAACGCCGTGTGACGGGTGTGTTCATTTCCTGTTCGTCGCCGCTGTCAACCTTGTATGCGGGCCTTAGTTGGCACCTTAACAGCCTCTTGTAAGCTTCACGAAACTCGGTGATCCTGAAGCAGTAAATCCACGGGTTCATTGAAGAATTGCTCAGCGCAAGTGTCCTTGCCCAGTTGTACGTCAACCCTTTTTCAGCATTCGCAGAGCGCAAGTACACCAGGGGGAACCAGCAAATTGTGAAGATAATGATAACGATAGCTATCGTTATTGTGACGCGGCGCTCTACCGTGTGATCCGAAGCCACGGTCCGCCCGGAGGGGCTTTCAGAATTGCGTCGAGTAAGAGTCGCTGAACCTTGTTTTCTGATTTTCAGGACGATTAAAGCGTAGCATGTGATAATCACCAAGTAATTAAGGGCCACGGCAATGACTCCAAAATACGACGTTCCTTCCCTGCTGACCGTCAGGCGAAGGACGGCGTAGATGACCGGCACTGACCACGCTATGGTCAGCGCTATCTTGAACCGCTTCTTCGTTCGAATCGCTCTGAAATCATGCGGTCGCAAAATAAGCAAGCAGCGATCGACGCTGATGAAGCCTAAATGCATTACAGACGCTGCACACGACATGTTGGCAATCAGGCGGAACGCCTGTGACACGATTTCGTCGCACTCGCCGCCGGTTTGAAGACCCAACCAGACTGAAAAGAGCGGCTGTCCCAGTGCTGTCACGGACAGATCGGCTATGGCCATGCTCACCAACCAATAGTTGGAAATTGTTTGCAGACTAAACGTAGTAGGAACTGTGGCAATTACTAACACATTGCCGATCGTGCCAATAACCGTGGACAACAGATTCACAACCATCATTCCGTAGACGTGATCCATAGGCAGTAAATCACACTGAACCGCGCTTGGCGATGTACCGCGAACGGAGTTGTTCGGCGTGGTGAAATTCATGATGACGAATCCTTTCCTAAACGGAATGCCACCTAGAAATAAATAATAAAAACGAATTATGTGAATAACTCTTTTTCCACTTTGATGACTCCGCGTGAATAAGTCCCTCACTGACCATAACAAATCCATTGTTAAAAAAACCCTGCCAGTTACAAGTTTCCGGCGACACACCACACCACACTCCGGTCAATGACCCATGCAAAATTAATCAAAATTTTGAGCATTATTTTGTCTTGCCCAAAAACATGATAATAATAATAATAAGTTTTCAAAGCGGGGAGGTCGCTTTTCTTCGAAAGTAAATGAGACGAAAGTAAGTAAATAACACTTAAACTGTCTTTTTCTCAATACTCAGCGTTTCAAAAGAGATCTATTTGCTGTAAGGTATTTTAAAAACAAGTGAAAGACAATTTGAAAGCTGTCAGCCAATGCAATGAATTTCAAATGCCTGAGTCTGATATTTTAACATCTTTAAAACCTTCGACCTCAACTTTGTTCAGTGTATATTCAGTAGTAAAGTAGCACTTTTAAAGTAGCCGTACAAAAGTTTAAGTTTCCGTTTCATAGTTAGCATTAGTTATTTCAATCTGATTCATGCAAAGTAAAATCTGTTGTGCTCTACACAGTCTACAAACAATCATCAGAAGTGGCCAGTACGTATGCTTAGAACTCTGTTACGGCCATAATACCACTGGCGAATTACAATAACTCGAACCGCCAGGGAAACACAAAACTCAGGAGGGAAAGTTCGCGCGAGTATCGTGGATAAAATGACTGTATTGGGTGAAACAGGAAGATATGTATTGCTGCTGTCCGTTCCGGTGTTTAACTGACATTATAAGACTGCTATGATGGAAATGAAATTACACTCATAATTCTTTTACTCAGACCATCGCTGCGACGTCAAATCTACATACGCGGGTCAAATATAGTTCTGTTATTTTTTCAGAAGGAACAAGTATGTTTTTGATCTTTAAACTTACGTCAAAAAAAAAACAACAACAAGTAGAAGAAGTAAAAGCAAAAAGGCACGAAGGATTATTTCACCTTCTGTGTATTATTTTTCTTTGTTTATGATATGCATGTGGTCACGTTGGCGATTAGAAACGATTTCAACTTGTTTCACGATGTTTGATATGGTAATAATTCTGCTTTTCCGTAGTCAGACAGAGTAGCCAAAAACATACACTGATTGGTTTGTGTAATTATCTGCAATTGATTTTCACTGTGAACACTTTTTTAATGGTCAAACACGTATTATAAATTCAAGCAGATAATAAATGAGGCAGAAATAGACATTTGGGTGCGGTGTTTATTAAACTTGAAATGGTTACTGTGAAAATCTTTTAAACCCTACAGCAAATTAAGGAGTTGCAATCGAGTTCTGTTTGAGTTCGTACAAGGGAGGTGAACTCACGGCTCAAGTTGGAGATCCAGTTTGAGAAAAATGTTTAGGGTTAACCAGGGTTAAGCGTTTGTTTTTAATTAGTATTTGAGCTAAGTCTGCTAATAATACGAAGATATAATCAATAATCATTTGAAAACTTCCGGTTTTGTTAATTTTAAATTTTAAATCACTGTTTGGAACCCGGTCTTGTCTTCACAGTTGAAAAGATGTGATATTTTCCTTGTAGAAGAATGCCATGAAATCTTCTGAAGTTTGGCATATAATAATGAAAGCTAATTTTTTAAAACTTCATCGTAAGTTCTCTCGCGACGATACACGTAACCTAAATTGGTTTCAGCAAAACCGGATTAATCCGGGCTACGTTGATTCAGGGGAGCAAAGTCACAACACTGCCGGTGCTAAAGTTGCAAAAGAAGACCACATTGCAAAGAACAAGCTTCACTGAAGATGGTGTAAAAGCTCGGAGAATCTCTTGCGAAGTCGAATGTGAACAAGATGCCCAATTTCCCGGTCTCATAACATCTGTGCAGACTTATACGTTTTCTCTTGCAAAAAATATACATTCATAAGATAAAGTGAGTTCTTAAATGCAGCGAGTGGCTACAGCTCTCAAAGACCATGTTTATAATTGTGAACCGAAGCCTGACTCTTTCTACAAAGACACAAGAATTGAAAGAAGCAATGGAAACTTACCACTCTTTGTTCGTCGCTTCGCGCGAATTAGCGGAACGCGTTTGAAGCTCCTGAAAGTTCCTGCTTGTTGGTCGGTCAACTGAATAAAATGATTGAAATGTCCTCAAACCAAATTGCTTACAAAACAGACTGAACCACTTTAGGTGCAATTATATCTGAGCATCTCTGCCCTCAGCTCATTAAATTGTTTTCATGAATGTAATTGGTCGAAATTTCTATTTCAATAGACGCTGCCGTTTTAATTGTTAGGTTGGAAAATGACGGAAACATACCTAGGAGCAAGAAAACAATTCACAGTTGTTTGATCAAATTTAAGAAAACATTGGTTGCTCTAGCTTTGGAGTGCTTTGTCACTTTAAAATAAGTTATTCGGTGGTGCGCATCGGAGCACGGGGCAGGCATGCTGTTTGCCTGTTTTGTTTCGTGGCACTGTTTAGTTATGCTTGCTTCTTTTGCCAATTATGCTTGGTAATATGCACAAATTACGTACCGCAAATGCATGGCCCGTAAACTGCTCCCAAGCCAGTTCGCTTAGCGGGATCAGTTTTATGGCTTCACCTATACACAGTTTCTAATCCTGATTGCTGTAGCTATGTAGCCTAGATGGTTTGTTGGTAGTTTGTTATTTTTGTCTCAACGAGCCAGGTCTCCGAGAGAGGCGCGGCAATTGTAATTGTTAATTTTCTTTCTTTATTAAGACCATTTATTTTCCTTTTACGCGCTATAGCTCTCGGCGATAATAATATTTCGACAGATAAATCAAGGATTATTTAATACCAACTGGCTTATAATAATGTATAGGCTGCGATGCACATGGGCTTTACATTTTGAAAAGTTGGAATAGATTAGGAGGGTTGACGGCCGAAAAATGTTGTATATTAAAACTTCCTTTGTTTGTTAAACGCGATCACGGAAGATGTGATGGAGTTCATGTGTACCAACTTACGCTCTTTTCTCAATACCGTATTTCCTCGAGTCATCATAGCCATGATGACAAAACAGTCCGTATTTTCAGTGCGTGAGTTGTTATTGAGTACGAACACGCGCGAATAAGAATAAAGAGGCGGGAGAGATTTTGAACACCGAGACTCAGGGGATGGGGAAGAGTGTGCCCTACGCGCGTGCCGGGCTCGCGCACAACTGTTAAAGCCGGCTTCGGAACTTCGCGAGTATCCGCCTTTTTTGTCAATCGGACGTCCCTCAGCGAGTCTTAAGTCTATCAAGTAAACTCTCCCTCTAGCAATCGTGCCTCTTTTGAGAAACGTTTCAATTAAAGCATCCAAAACGTACCTCAAACTTGATAACCGACTAACTCCTCTTTGGAAGCGGATGACTAAGATCTGACTTCTTGAAAATACAGTTTGGTCAATTATCGGCTTGTTTTAGTTTAAAAGGTAATACTTTTGGTATATATGTTATTCTCCACTCTATCGTATTAAGCAAGGTCAGAAGCCTATGGAATGGTACCTATGTAACCTTCTTCTGATTGGTGTTCCTGTGGCGGACCTCCTGTCACGGACCTTCTGCTTGGTGTTCCTGTCACGGAGAGTAACCGTGACGTGATAACTGTAACGTGAGAAAAAAACGACCACTGCCATATTTTATACGCTTGTTATTTTAATGCCGGTGCTCTCAAAACTGCCCGATACGTCGCTTTATAGCAAAACTTCACCCTCGGAGTGGCAGAAAAGTCTATAATTTTAAGACATGTGAGGTGAAAGTCACACGAATCATTATTATGCAGAGCTAAAATGTTATACTTGGCGCGGTATCAAAATTACAGTGTGCTCTCTGTTTTCTGCTAATTATAAATGAATAAAACTTTTAAATATTGAATTATAACAACAAAATGCTTTTCAAAGTAACATAACCACTGCTCCTAGTAAATATTTGTGTAATTTTTTTCCAGCACGCTTCATGGGGGCTCATATAATAAAGAGGGAAGAAGTCAACAAGTGAAGTCAAGCCAAGTTTATTGTGCACTGTTTAGACTTATTTAAGAGGGGGAGTGTATTGTGCGGAACACCAGTCGAGATTATCAGTTTACCGCTCATTTTACTGTAATTACAGCCAATAAACAGGTTCCAGAAGGGGATAAAATTGCTAAAAAAAAAGGACTTCTGCAATACCACACGTGCAAAATCACATTGCCCTCGTCCAAAACAGGAAGTTGTCTCTTTCTTCCTTTAGTGCTGAACAAAACGGTTAAAATGGCTAGACCGCTCGCTGTGGTTATTTATACTTGCTCGAAGTTCGTTTTTGGCATGCATGTTTCAGACTTCGTCGCTCGTGTTTCACGACTTCGACACTCGTGCTTTGGGGCTTCGTCGCACTTGTTTCACGGCTTCATCGCTCGTTTCTCGTGACTTCGTCGCTTGCATTTACGAAATATTTCGCAACTTCGTTACTCAGTGAGTATTCGACGTCGCAACTCTAACGTTTATTGTTTAGATTGTGAAGGACGAGGAGCGAGGGAGGTAGCTTAATATATTTTGTGCGTCTAAAAGGGGATCCGAACTTGCTAGACGGGAGGCTAGTAGGGAGAGAAAGAGGGGCTGTATTGGGGATTTACGATATTTTGTCACTGAGCTTCTTAATTCTACAGACTGCATCCCTCATCGAAAGTTGTCGGGAGGGTTTGGCCATTCAATGGCATTTGAGCCCTTTTCTATTGCAGCTTTCGTAACATTCTGAATACAGCATTTTCTTAGTCTACTCACCCGGCGACAACCTTCACCAGAAATCTGTGTTAAGGGACACATATTTGACAACGCGGAAAGCGGTGAGGGGCCGGGAGAACTGGGAAGGAGAAGGAAAGGAAAGGAAATTTAATTTAAAATGCGGCAACCTTTCCGGCACTTCTGTCGAGGGTTATTATAATGTCAGAGAAAAATATTTTTCAGCTCTTACGCGATGAGACAAATCTGGCGAGTCATTTTATACGGCATTTGGACCTTCACGGTAGCTAGTTTCTAGTTCGCTGGAATGCGCACTGCCCATCCCACCGCTGCAAGCTGGCTTCCACTGACACCTCAGCAGCCTTCTGTAAGCTTCACGAAACTCGACGATCCTGAAGCAGTAAATCCACGGATTCATTGACGAATTGCTCAGAGCAAGTGTTCGTGCCCAATTGTACCCCACGCCAAAGTTCTCCTCGGCGAACGCAGAGCGCAGGTAAAGGAGAGGAAACCAACAAACTGTGAAAATGACAACAACGATGGCTATTGTTATGGCCACGCGACGCTCAACCATGTGTTCCGAAGCCAGGCTTCGCCTCGGGGAACCACGAAAGCGCTTAAGAGTTGCTGAGCTCTGTTTTCTTACTTTTAGGATGATCAAAGTGTAGCATGAGATTATCGCCAAGTAACAAAGTCCCACGCCAATCACTGTGAAGTAAGAAGTTGCTGTCTTGCTGACTGTCAGGCGTAGGACGCCGTAAATGACCGGCAGCGTCCACGCAATAACCAGCGCAATCTTGAACCGCTTCTTCGTTCGAATCACTCTAAAATCGTGAGGTCGTAGAATGACCAAGCAGCGATCGATGCTAATGAAGCACAAATGAAGAACGGACGCCGAACACGACATGTTGGCAATCAGGCGGAACGCCTGTGACACGATTTCGTCGCATTTGCCGCCAATTTGAAGACCCAGGAAAACTGTAAAAAGCGGCTGTCCCAGCGCTGTCACAAACAGATCGGCTACGGCCATGCTCACCAACCAGTAGTTTGAAATTGTTTGTAGACTAAAAGTCGTGGGAACGGTAGCAATAACCAACACATTGCCAATCGTGCCAATAACCGTAGACAAGATATTCACGGACGTCATTCCGTGGATATGTCGCAGAGATAGCAAGTGGCAGGAAATCGGGCTTGGCAATGTACTGGCTAAATAGTTCACAGTGAAATTCATGATTAGAAATTGCCGAAATAACTTGAAATCTTTCTTGAATGCACCTACCAACGTCAACAGCTAAAATAAGAAAGATTCATGTTAATAATGTCTGTTTTCCCTTATTACTGATACGCCGTGACGACTTTCGCGTTACAGAGGCACAGGAACAATTGTGTAAAAATGCCTTGAATCGAGGAAATAAAATGAACTTTTATTTCCTCGATTCAAATTGAGGAAATAAAAATTCTTTCAAGACATTTCCACGCGTTTATCTACCCTACTTGGGAAAATTATCTATTCCTTTTTTCCCAGCATGACGGTCATGGGAGCTTCTAAGCCATCAATAAAGCATATAGGGGTGACCCTTTAGAGCTTAATAGAAATTCAGTTATGAGTGGGCAAGTCAGTTTACATGAGTTATACTCAGGTATATTAAAGGACAGTCTGCCGTTATCTGAACCGGAAAGTAGGGGGAGGGGATCTTCGAAAGAGAAGACGTTTAGTGATGCCCTTCAAGCATCTCCCGTTGTGGAGCTATGGCCTTCACCCTGCTGAGAGAGTATTTTTGACGTTGAAGTTTCCGTGGCAACGTCCTGGGTGACCAATAATGTCAAATGGGTGTTTTTCCTTTAGGTCTTCTTCACACAGGAAAAATGGCCAGAACGTCATGCTAGCCCACATATAGGGCAGGAACGTCATGCTAGCCCACGTATAAGGCACTAAAGTGAAGGTAAGTGAAATGTGAAGGAAAGCGAGTACAAGTGAAGGAAAGTGTGTGTTAGTGGAGGTAGGTGCTTAATCAGTTGGTGCATATATTCATATAGGATTGTAATGTTATTAGTGCCTTATATGTGGGCTAGCATGACGTTCTTGCCGGAAAAATTGTCTACCGAGCATTTTAAGTGATTTGTTTCTTTCTTTTTGACGGTACTCTCCAAGTATAACTGGAAGGGGCTCTACCAAGAGAGGGTAAAAGGGTATCCTCTCTTAGCTTTACCTGCCCTTTATGAATGTTTTCTGGCTATTGCCAGCAGCGTTGACAGCAAAATCTTAACATTTCAGTGATCCCGTGACTTATACAACCCTTGCAATTGGTTTCGAGTAGAAAGAATATTCAACGTCATTTTGTAAGTTAGGTTTGCATAAGTTCTCCTGCATCATGCCTGAAGAAAAATATTGAAATGGAATTCCTTAACTTAATTAGTCATGTGTTTCCTATTATCACAACTGCCAGTCGAAACGAACTTCAAATCAATCGGTTGCATGCTTACCGACGGAGATAGATAACCGCCTTCGACTTTTGGATGTACAGTAGCTGAACCCCTATAACTCGAATTCTGAAAGGAAGCGAAAAACAGTTCGAGTTAGCGGGGGTTCGAGTTATCGGGGTTGATTGAATATTCAATCTGCCATGTCAATAATTGATAGTTTACTGGTTTTTCAGCGCTTCAGTATACAATATAGTGCAACTTATCGCGTCAGAAACTGTAACACGATTATGCATTCTTATGATAATACAGCACTGTGAATGTAACTTAGGGCGCCCAGACAATAGGTTTGTGTTTAACCGTTTGAAATAATTATAGTAAATGTATGGGATTTACCGTCAGTTTCATGCTATCGCGACGAATCGCTAAATATATGTATGAACCAATGTTAAATAAACGTTAAATTAACTCACTTGTCGTGTGTTGTCGTCCTTTCCCCTCAGAAATGATATTTATAGCGATTTCGAAGGGTTTTGAGTTCGCAGTGTGAAACTCCACATATATTTGGTGATACGTCGCGATAGCATGAAACTGACGGTAAATCCCATACATTTACCATAATTATGTCAAACGGTTAAACACAAACCTATTGTCTGGGCCCCCTGTGGATAGGGAAGTGATTGTCAAATACGTGATCTGTTCGTTTAAAATCAAATTATTGCTGTAGTGTTAGTTTTTGTGTTTTAAAAATGCGATCCGTGGTGAGTTGCAAGAACCAGAATTCGAGTTATCGGGATAAATTTTGATCAAGGGAAACGAAATTTAGTTCGAGTTAGCGGGGAATTCGAGTTATCCGAGTTCGAGTTAACCGAGTAGAAATGACTGAAAAGTGGGGACAAATCCAAGGGAAATGGGACTTAGTTCGAGTTAGCGGGGGAGTTCGAATTATCCGAGTTCGAGTTACCGGGGTTCTACTGTACTTAAATGAACCAGTTCTTAATATACCTGAGTAGGTCATACATGAGCTATGCATTTACTTAAGCGCCAAGCCCGAGAGCAAATAGACTGCGAGTAGTCTCTAATTTTGGCGATCGCTTGTGGGGCGGGCGAAATACACGCGCGCGCGCGAAATTTCGAGGAGACGCGACGCGAGGGGAGCGCCGCGCGCGCGCGTGTATTTCGCCCGCCCCACAAGCGATCGCCAAAATTAGAGACTACTCGCAGACTAGAGGGCAAAATTTCCATGACAAATTTTCTTGGACAAATCTTATTTGCTCGTGTAGATGAGAAAATTTGTCAGATTTTTCTGTGAAAAATGTCTTTGCTAAAACTGTCGTGCCAGTATTCATTAGTCAAAAAAAAATGTCGAGTCTTGGATTTGCTCGTGTATAAGGGTCTGCAAAGAAAATTTGTCGACGATTGGGGACTGAATTAGTTCACAGACCCTTCGCTTACGTTTTTTTGGAGCTATCGTGGCGCACAATTCCGCGTACTTTAGGCGCTTGAGGCAATTTTTCAGCTTTCAGACCCATTTTAACACCACGAACATGCAGAGCCTCGACGGACCATGGGCCAGGCGATCAGCCCACTCTCAATTTCTGCACCTCATTTCAACTGTATTTAGCTACTGCTGCTAAGCCAAATGCTAAAATAAAACAGTCAAGCATTTCTTGCTTAAAAAATCCATTTATGTTTGGATGAATTTTCTCACTTACGCGCTTGCTACCCTGCCGTCCGAAAATCGTTGAAGTCACATAGGACAAGGACATTTATCAAAGAAAATTTGTTCATCAGTAAATATACATAATACCTTCAAATCATTTGTTAAAAGAATTTGTCATAGAAAATTTGCCTGTGTGTTGGGGGCTTTAGACTAACAGGCCCGACTACATGGTGAACTTTAGCCAAGACTGAAAGCCTCCATGTACAATCAGGCCCTAACAATATAATTATAAACATTCCGTACCTTAGAAACTCAGTCGATACTGACAATCTACTGAGACATCAAAATGTACGAGGTAGTTTTCGGCTTCTTTCGGTGGACGATTGCATGCCGGGTGTACTTCTTCTTGTCCATCAGCGCCTTCTGGTTTCAGTCCTGTAATCTTTTGTACTCCTTCTGTGTTGTTTGTTATGAGCATGCATTTATATAGTTTTTGCTTAATCAAATAAAAAATAATTAAATTTACAAAAGGCTAAATTGATTATCCGCAAGATACGATTGTGATAATCAATAGGCGTTTCTCATTCCTCCTCGTAAAAAATCGTTTAATACTGCTTAACTAAACTAAATTGGTCTTCAGAGTAAGATGTAGCTTTAGAATTGAAAACTTGTCACGTCAACTCAGCTTTACTTTCAAAAAGTGCCGAAAGTTGCCCAATTTACAGTAAAGCTGGTGCGTGCCCGACAATTCCTTTATAATTTATACGTCAAGTAAAAAAAAAAAAACTTTTATATTATTAAGCAGTCTACCTTACTTCCCAAATAAATCCATGCGATAGACACAAGATCACCCAGCAAAACTTTGTGTGAAATAAAGAAAAATAAATTCCCTATTTTATGCAGTTCAACTATTTTCGTAAATCCGAATGTTCCTCAATTTACAGTCAAGCTGGCGCGTGCCCTGCATGCAATTCCTTTATAATTTATACAAGCCAAAAAATTCAGCTTTTATAATTATTAAGCAGTCTACCCAAATTAAACCATGCGGTAGACACAATGTCACCCAGCGATACTTAGCGCGGAATAACGACAAATAAATTCCTTGAATTAGATTTATATAATTCAATTAGTTTTGTCGAAACCTTACCACACAAAATATCATTTAGAAAAACCTTTCACAGTTTTTAAGGAAAAATAACGCTTGGACAAAGTGTGCTTGTCGCTGTCGCCAGAGACGTTGCGTATAATTTTCCACCGAAATTGCACTTTTTCGTCGTGCTTGGGTTATGGAAGTTTCCCGAAATAACCTCTGATACAGCCTGACAACTGGAAACACAGGCCTTTCCAAACAAGGACTGCGGACTGATAGAATATAAACTTTATGTGGGGACTCGGTCAGTGGCATTGTGACTAGATGGTAAAAAAGATGTTAACTGGGTATCAAACTGGGATGAGCTAAATATATTGTTCCACGATGATGTGGCCTCAAGGTTCAGTAAAAATAAAATGGTTGGTCACGGAACAAAATGATAACCTCCAACTTCCCTGAATCACAGGTTTGAGTTGGCAGTGCAAACGTGAATCTTCGATGTGGATTCTTGCAATTTTGTTTGCCCTTAGTTTAGACATTCTCTGGTTTCAAACTTCAAACGAAGCAATGAAAAAGCTTGGATGGACAATTGGCAACCTTTCGCAAAAGATTACTATTAATCGCCTTTCTGGGCCCTAGCTTGATAGCGATGCAGAACAGTGGGATCAGCATTTTTTACCAAGAATGTCACGGAGTCTTTGATTCCAAGGCGCTGAGTGCTAAGCGCTGAGATTTTCCTTTCTTCAGTAGCACACAATTACATTTCAAAACGAAAATTATGAGAACAGGAAAAAAAATTCAAATCTGCATTTTAAGAAATCAATAGAGTCCACAGTTGATACTCGCCCTACTAAAACCGGATACAAGGTCGTGGGTGATATTACCTGATTTGTTTGTTTGTTTGTTTCTTTCAATGTCAACAAACTTGGCACTCTTAAGAACCAACAAAGGATCTAAACCAGGGTGTTGCTTGGGTTTGTAGGTTAATCCAGTCAATAAGATTTATCAACATTGCAAAAGTTAACGTAACGACATGATGTTCAATTAATGGATCATGTCTGAGAAACCGTCTGTCGACTTCTTATGTAGAATTAACAAGAACCAAAGCAATTCTAGACAGTAACACAGTCTGGCCATAGTTTTTGGGTGACTTGTTCGGCGCACGAAACCTTGTGATCTTAGAGTGTTCTATTCATTTTACAAAACAAATGCTAACATTGTCAAACAATTCTGTCGATTCCCATTCATTTGCCAATGGGTGCACGTAGTTCTGCAGGCTAAAGTATTCAATTGTTTCGGCCGTACAAACAAGCCTACCCTGCCTGCAGAATGTCTGCGTGCAGGATTGATCAAGCTCAGAAACTCAGTCGCTTAATTTGCATAAGATTCAAGGGATTAACAAAACTGCAGACTAAGAAATCAATTAACCGATTAAAAAAAGGTAGAAAGAGAGAAAGCCGGTATCCGCGCATTTTGACTGAAAACAAAATGTTTCAGATCGCATGTCCACATGAACAAGCTATCTTGGCGGCACATTTGCCTCATCTCAGAATACCAGGATAATTCGGGAAAAACATCAAGATGAAGTTCAGTTTACTCTAAACTAGAGCGAGTAATAAGAAATAAAATTTTATCATATTAAGTAATAATTAACAGAGAGATCCAAACTCGAATCCTAAAATTTGTAGCATGAGAATCGTTAACTCTCATGGCATTTGAAGTTTATCTTCTTTTCATAAATAAATAACTATGTATTTTTACAAGCTATGTTACGTGATCAGACCGACTAAGCATACATAATATAGGGCTATATACCTGTTTTGCTAACCACTATGTGAAAAAGGTATTAACTTATAACTGAATTTAACGGCATCTGATAACTGTGCGCATATCATTTCGTCCCTTGGCCTCGATATACAGTTAGCAGGCTTAGTTTCAAAGGACCTAGAGTTTATAGGTACAGTAGCCTGAGTTCCAGAGGACCTAGAGCTCTGGTGCCCTCAATGGGGCTTGAGCAGAAGGCTACAACTTACCTTCCAAAGTATACCGGTAGGCCTTTCTAGGCCTAAGCGCTGAGATCTTCCTTTCTCAGTTATCACACAATTTCATTTTCAAGAAAGCAGTTGTCTGAAATGTCCGCCATCTACTGGCTGTATTAAAAGCGTGTATGAGCCGGTGATACTACCTCAATTTGTTTTTTCAATGCCGACAAAAGAAATAAGGGATTTTTTTTTTCGGATAAGTAACCTGGCATTTCGGGTCTAACCAGGGCGTTGTAGGGTTATGTGTTGATTCAGTCAAAATATTTCTCAAGATTGCTACAGTTAACACAATTCAAATTAACATATGCTAATAACCGACCATGTGTCCATCGGCTTCTCATGTAGAATTAACAAGAACCAAAGCACTGATTCTAGACTGAAACGCAATCCTTATTTTTGGGTGACTTATTTGACCGAACCCGCACGGTCTTTTGGCTTTTTATTCATTTTGCGAAACAAATGCTGACAATTATTTCTCCGTATTTTTATTTATTGACCAATAAATGCACACATAGTATCTCGTTTGTATTGTGACTTCCTGTTATTTTTATTTTTATAATTTTTTTCTTGCGTGGAAGCGGGCGACCGGCTGATGTCGTCTGCACGAAGGCTAGATTAAACCCTAGTAACCAGCTTTCGCTGGACAAGGACTTCGATGAAATCACACTAAGAAATCAATTAACTTAACCGGTAAAGAGAAGTATTCACAAGAGTGCCTTATGAAAGCAAAATGTTTCAGATCGCATTTTCGCATAAAACAGGTATTTTGGTATTATTGTCGTCTCATCTGAAAATGGCAACAACAACAAAGCGTAAAATAGGTTCAGGAATACAGTATTAAATAAAATTTCCATCTTTAATTAAGTCAACTATTAAACACACTTACGGAACAATCAACAGAAAACTCCTAACTTCAGTCGCGAAATGTGTAGAATAAAATTCGTTATATTAAAAAACTGATATATACACATAATATAGTTTTATTTTTTTAGACTGTTTTTTTACAAGCTACATTAAGTGATAAAACCAACATAAAAGACATGATATTGGCTATGTATATCTGTTTTCTTAACCACCGTGTGAAAAAATAATAAACTGAAATTCTAATGTCCGACACAAACAAAGTCATAGTTATATTTATAGTTTCAGAGCTGATAGACGTCACCGTAAAATATTTTCAGCTTTATTTCAACGCATTTAAGTTAAGTATAAAACGGCATAATCACATATCAACCAATAGACAAGCTCCTAACTTGAAGAATGAAGTTCTTTATAATATTCTGAAGTTTTACTTCTTGAAACAATACTTAAGCATATATTTTACAAGCTGCGTTGCGTGATCGAACCAACTAAACAAACACAGGTTATGTATAGATATAACGGTTTTCTTGACAACTGTGTGAAAAAATAAACTAAAACCTGAAATTCTATTCTTCGACAAAAACAAAGTCATAGATACCGTTTTTCAGTTTCAGAGGTCATAGACGTCATCGTAAAATATTTGTTTTTGTATTTCAACGGCATCTTATAACGATTCAAGATACTGAAATCCTTTACAAGAGATTTTAAGTGCACATATTTCGACCTTTCCTCGACAGGTATAGTGTCCTTAGTTTTAGAAGACTACAGGTTTTTTCTCACGCGATTTGTGAAACGTTTCGCGCGCGTAGCGCGGTTAACACACAAAGTCCCTGGGAGGTAACAGTGAGAGCGTGTGCAGTCTCAATATTTGTCGAATATTTCAAAAGCTTTGTGTAAGCTAGTCGATCCAGACAAAAATATTTTTCGTTGTCAATTGATGCGTCAGATCAGTCGAGACATTTACACCGCATTAGGTCCTTGTTGGGTTGTTTCCAAATCGCTGGAATGCGTGGTGTTCATATCTCGTTGCTCGCCCGTCCCACCCCTACACACCGGCTTCCACTGGCACTTCAACAGTCTTCTGTAAGCTTCACGAAACTCGGCGATCCTGAAGCAGTATATCCACGGGTTCATTGACGAATTACTCAGAGCAAGTGTTCGTGCCCAGTTGTAGGCCACGCCAAAGTTCTCCTCAGCGAAGGCAGAGCGCAGATACAGGAGAGGAAACCAACAAATTGTGAAAATGACAACAACGATAGCTATCGTTACTGTCACGCGACGCTCAACCATGTGTTCCGAAGCCACGCTCCGCCCCGAAGGACCACGAATGCGTTTTAGAGTCGCTGAGCCTTGTTTTCTGACTTTTAAAATGATTAGAGTGTAGCATGAGATGATCACTATGTAACAAATACCAACCGCAACGACTGTGAAGTAAGAAGTTGCTGTCTTGCTGACTGTCAGGCGTAGGACGCCGTAAATGACCGGCAGCGTCCACGCAATGACCAGCGCAATCTTGAACCGCTTCTTGGTTCGAATCACTCTAAAATCGTGAGGTCGTAGAATGACCAAGCAGCGATCGACGCTAATGAGGCACAAATGGAGTACGGACGCCGAACACGACATGTTGGCGATCAGGCGAAACGCTTGTGACACGGTTTCGTTGCACTGACCGCCAATTTGAAGACCCAGGAAAACTGTAAAAAGCGGCTGCCCCAGCGCCGTCACAAACAGATCAGCTACGGCCATGCTCACCAACCAGAAGTTCGAAATTATCTGTAGAGGGTAATTCGTGCGGACTGTTCCGATCACCAAAACATTCCCGATCGTACCAATGATTGTTGACAAAATATTCACGACTGTTAATCCATACACATGTCCCGAAGGCAAGAAATGGCACTGAACCGGACTTGGCGAAGTACCAACGGAATTGCTCCTATTTAAATCCATAATTTGGAGCTCGTTTTTGCAACGAAATTACGTTAATTCTTCTTAGAAAACCAACAGCCCTTGAAGGTCGTCAAGCGTTTGAACGCTCACCACCAACCGCTAAATCAGACTAAGCTATGTCAATTATATGTGTGATATTTAACTTGGGCAGAGCTGAATTACAATTTCCCTTTCGTCACACGCGGTGACGATATCCGGTGTGGCGCCCACTTCTCTCACCGGAAGTAAGATCTGGAAGTTGCGGCCGGGAATTTTAAAATCTCTGTGGGAATAAATACTAGCATGAAGCGTCCTCAGAATCAAAGTTTTTGGAATACAATTCGAAAGTCGTTTTCTTGTTTCAGAGAAAACGCCAATGGGGCAAATAACAATTAAAAATATATTTACCTCATTTCCTAAGGTAAACAGAGATTAGTATTTTTATGAGGTCATCTAATGAACAATTCAAATATTGTTGAGATTCTCGACCGGTACTAACCGGGCAGGAAGTGGGAGCAATTGAATTGCTCCAAGAAGTGTCACTGTCATAAAGAAATTAAGAATGGCTTTGTTTCAAGAACCTTTCGACCACCGGAGGGGCAAAATGTGTACTGCGGACAAATACACACATTTCGTGAATTGATGAAGAGACAACGGATTTTAATATAGGTCTTAATAACTTTTCCTTCAGCTTACAATAACAACCGTAATTTATTGCGGTGTTTTCACTACTTACTGCGGTATAAACATTATAACTAATCTGCATTTTTAGCGATATATGATGATAATTCCCACACATCATTTTATTTTTGTTCATGAATACAAATCAAATGAGCTCAATGACAAGTATGAAAATATCGATTCCGGCTTATTGTCACATTCTTCTTGTTCTCCAAAAATATGATTTTTGATGATCAATTTGTTGGTGACTTTTTCACCTCTTTGGTATCCAGCAGGCGCCGTTTGGGTTATAACTCATTGCCCACCCATTATCTGTAGACTAGGAGACTAGTAAAATTGGACAGTTGTTGAAATTTTGCGAGGGAAAGGGAAGATTCGTGAAACCACAGGAGAGAACCACCCAAGAATAGTCAGGCAAACGGGAACGCTACAGTTAGTAAGCTTTTTTTCAGTTCGGTTGGCAAGTTCCAGAAAATTCGAGGCAGCGAATTTCAGTATGTTGCTACGTTCTCTCAACAGTTGGTCACCTTTTGGATGGCGAGAGAAGGTAAACGCTAAAACAGGTGTATGCACAAGTGACTCTTTTCTATCTCATGTGAATTTTAATGAGCTTCGTGGTTTCTGTAATTTTCCCTGAATGCATATTTTAATTGTAATGTGTATTTCATTTCAAAGTAGTTGATAAACGGTGAAAATTTTGTTGCATGATTTGTTGCATGGTTATGCGATAACAATCTCCTGAAAGTCGATACGAGTGGAATTCAGTCAAGCGGAATTTCACACCTATTGTTAACAAGGCAGACATTGCTGACCCGTTTTCTACAGTTACTACACTTTTTACGTATATCCAGTCCATCATGGCTTCTTTGAGAATGATTTCATTACTTTGTCCTTTAATTCCTTGTCATTTGGTTCTTTTCGGCAACCCTTACAAAACTAATTAAAAAGGATTAATCTTTCCGCGAGTTAGTAAGTATTGTATCAATATCGGTTCAGCCCGTTGACAACGGAATATTTCATTCCTTGGATACATTGTGTATTCTTCTAACGTTTTTCCCTGCGTACACATTTGTTTTATCATCAGAAGGATTCAGTAAACACGTGTAAAGCTGTTTGCTAAGTCCTTCTCACCAAAATTAATTCGTATTCTTTAATTTGAAGTTCTTAGTTCTGCATCGTGCCGTGAGCTTTGCGTGTTTGACAAGAATAGAAACCAGCAATATTAACTTCGGCAATAAAGAATAAGTTGCCTTGTTCCGGCGAGCTTTGATGCAAAGTTTGTGGTTGCCGGACCCGAGTCGTACGGAGATACACTTCGGAATTGCTTTAGCCCTTCTAAATTTGATCTAACAAGCCGATGGAAGTTACTCAGACGTCGTCCATTATTAAAACATTCCTTTGCGATGAGTTGTATCGATTTTAATGAGTCTTGTTGATTGAATACCCACACAGCTCTACCTGTGCGACGCCTCTGAGATTGTCACTCCCAAGATAATCAAGCCCGCCTTAGAACTGGCCAGTCTGAACAAAGTCCACAATTTCATTTGTCAAAATACTGAAAACGACAATTAACAATACCACAGAAAAGTTCTGCTCTTTTGGGTTTCATCCATGACTTAGAAAGTTAGATCAAAACTAGATGGGGGAAGTTTAGGAATGACTCTGAGTCTTAAGGTTTAATACTTGTACGTCAAAGTGTTAAAAACCAGTCAACGATTTCACAGGCAAACGCCATGCACCCAATTTTCGAGCCATTACCCACTTCCTTTACTGACAAGTAATGTTAGAACACAATTGTACTTTTACTCCCTGGTTTTCACTTAGGGTTGCGTGTTAGTTAATACATGGTTCTAATATCAGGGCCGTATTCAGTTTCCTTTGTTAGCCGTTATCATTTACCGCAAATATAATACATAAGTTGTTACCCGAGCTTGAGAGTCTGACTTTTATGGTCACTTGGCACGATTTGGCTTTCAGTCGTGACCACTTGAAGAATGAACTGTATTGCCATTTGATTTCAATTAAGATATGGCTCCATTAAGTCATAATTTAAGAGCTTTAATTCCTTAATAATGAGCGCTGTCGATGTTACAAGATAAAGCTTGAGACGCTAAGGTAAATCGCGGTTTGGACATCGTGAAAAATGATTTGCGTAATCCGCATTCGCTGGTTCCTCAATAAATCTTAAACATTTTTGTTCCGTTATGTTTTTTAACCACCCACTTGGAGTTTCTCCATATAAGTAAACTATTATTTTGAACTTTACTTCAATTAGAAAGAAATGATTTAATTATATTGAAAATATCTGAGAATATAAAAAAAACTTAACCGCAGTCAGAGTACAAAATTCCTAATAGACTGAGTTGAATAGTCTACTGGGCGCGATCTGTAAATGACCTACAGAAAGTCAAAACTTACAGTTTTCGCCTGGTATACCTTTATTCTGCATGACTACGTGTTTCAAAACATCTCGACCCTTTTGCAGATGAATTTGAATAGATAATAATCAAGTTTGAAAAAAGAGATTGATATTGAAGCAGAAATCGAGTGATGAAGCAATATGAAGAGGATGCTTGAAATTACATCATGTGCAAATACACGACACATTGTTTTTCACTAAAAATAGTCTAAAGTACTTAGAAATGTCAAATTCATAAGCAGCTTATCCTAATGCTATACAAACTGGGCATAACAAATTACTGAAATCAAACTTTTAAAGCTGTTCGGTTTTGTTGGGAATTTTTTTGTCTTTTCGCTCACTCATCACCGCTCTCTCACATTACAACACGGTTTTCCTTTCGTTGCACAACATATTGTGTTGGTATTGAATCTCACTGTCACGGAAAAGAGTCTCGTAATTTCATAATGCCGTCATGAGAAGGTTCCAAAGGGTCAAGAAATTTACCTAGACTAATAAAATGCATCAAGTGCCAGCACGCACAAAACTCAGTACCCATTGCGCAAAGGTATCTACGTAAGAGGGTTACACGTTCGATGTCTTTGCCGAATTCCCGAGCGGGGGTGGCAAGGTGTTGCTTACAGGGCGTCTGGCGACTTGCAGACCAAAATAATGGCGATTTTATTTCCCTAGTAGTCCCAACCCAAATAACTCCCAACGGCTAAGCCTATTATCTTACGATCTGTATGTACGTGTATAAAGCACCGGCTTACAAGCCAACGGAACTCAGCACTCAGGCTCTAACCTTTTAAACCTTTGGAAAGGCTTAGTTTCTACACTCCGACCTCTTTACTGGCAATATTGCTACATTACCGATATCGACTAACAGCCCAGGCAGGCGCACGTTCACTCAAAAAAATAGAAACAATTTTTTAATTAAAAGAAGCATACATTATGTGGGGCCTTATAAATATTTGTCCTCTCATTAACTCGCTGACTCAGTCAAACTCAGTACTATATGTCAATATATGGTTCTACCCTTTTAGTGAATAGTGATCTTCAGAAGTGTGACGGCGACCACTCTAACTCAAAGGCGTTGTCCAGAACTTTTATGTAGCACTATTTCGTGTCTTATGAAAGGCGTTAATAACTTTTGCGTCTGGGATTGGAATCCTGTTCTCGAGTGTGATCCCTGGTTTGCCAGTATTTTCCAAGTTCTTTAGGGGTAATTAAAGGGTTAAGCCCTTTATTGAGAACCCATAGTTGTTGGTTTTTTGGTACCTAGCCAACAAATTTTGCTTTTGAAAATCGCGAGCCGCTTTGGCCAGTGTCCAAAGAAGTCTTAATCTCTTCATTAATGAACGTACGTAAAAGTTTTCATGACTGGCTTCCCAATGACGCGAGGACGCATCCCGCATTATAAGCCTCACGTTCATTTCACCTCGACTTATAATTACTATTTTCCTTCCAGGTATTAAAATCTATGAATATACCACAGGAAAGGCATTTTAAGACTACAAGGTATTTTTGTACTTTGAAAACCTGTTGTGGTCTCGGGTTAATAAGTGGGGAAAACCGCTGATTAGAGCCGGAAATTTTGGGTGTTTAGGCAACGCACGCAAGAAAAAGGACAACAAGCCACCAAAAGACAATTTTTATTCACAATAAAGCCATTTTTTTTTTCTCACAATATTACAGTTGTAATATAAGTTAACACAATATTATGTTTACACGTTATTTCAAAATGTTGTTTATTTATCTCAAAACTTTATATGGTTCGACTTCGGTCTCCATGAACACAGTCTAAATATTGTACACGTCCTCACGAGATTTTTGCCAAGGAAGCAGAGGTGTTAAAATCGAAGCCTAAACTTGGTGATAATTCCTTTAAAATTACGGTTCCTTTTGATCACCCTCCTGCTATTTAACTGACCTGAAATTAAGTCTCTTCAGCCTTACTACTTGAGAAGTCAGGCGCCGCTGAAAGTACTAGCGAACAAATAATTTGCAGAGCAGGTTTTTCGGCTCAAGTCTTGGAAATCAAAAACCAGTGTAGTCACTCTGGCCAATCACAAGAAAGGCAAACAACCAAAGAACCAATCAGAACTTAATGAAATGCATGAAATAGGCGTCAAGCTCCCTCATGAAAACGTGTGCGTGCAAGTCTCGATTGGCTTTGGTTTTACTTCTAATTGGCTTAGACAGTGCATGGCCACTGGCGACTGTCGCACCAAAATCATATCGTTTAGAGAAAAGGTGAATGGTTTGACTTAGCGACGAATGGTTTAGATTTAAGTGAAATGGTTCAACCAAGCAATAAAGTAACAAAAGAAAGGTTCGGAAGCCTAGTAAAATGGTTTAACCTAGCACAGAATGGCTTAGCTTTATGTGAAACTGTTCAACCAAACTAAAATGGTTTAGGGTATTTAAAATGGCTTAACCGAACCACAAATAGTTTAGCAAAAAGGCAATTTCCTTTTTGAAAGGTAGCCATTTATTAGTGGTATGCAATTGAGATATCTACTAATAATTGACCATCTTGGTTGCCCTCTTGCTTTCGTTGGCCTCATTAGTCGTTTATTTCCTCATATCCAATTCATATCGTTGGTTATATTGAACTCATATGCATCAGCCACCACTGGGGGAGGAGGGTGGGGAGGACTTCGGTAATCGTTGATGATTTTTTTGGTCATACCAATGGACAAAACGTTTGTTTGATTCGCGGTAGAAACTTTTGAACGCCAGAGCAATTAACATGGCATCTAATTACCTTATAAGGCAAAAAGCATTGTTATTCGCTGCTCACCTGTGTGCGGTGGACCAATGAGAAACCTAGAAATTCAGCAACCGAGATTGAGAATTCAATTATAAAACGATACCGTTTTCCGTTATGAGTACACAAATTAAAGACAGTGCGGCCGATTTTGTTTTTTGGCCTTTCAAACCAAAAATAACTTACGAAGAAGCGGCGGGAAGGCAAACTCTTGGGCGTGAAAAAGAGCAAAATTTGAGCATAGTAATGAAAATTTAGGTAACGATATAAAAAGAAACACCAATGACAACAAACGCATAATGATAATAATAATAATAATAATAATAATAATAATAATAATAATAATAATACCGTATTTTCTCGATTAAACGCTGGACCCCGAATAAACGCCGCGTTCAAATAAACGCCGGGTCTACAACGCCCCCGGCGTTCATTCGGGGTCCCTGCGTTTACTTGAGGTCCCGGCGTTTATTCCAGATGGGTATATTATATCAGGATTATATGTCGCAGCTACATACTAGTTCTCTTTCTACCATATTATTTGAATTTATACACTGATATTCAAACCAAACTGCCTTGTACAAATGTACTTCTAACTAAAACAGATGAAACAAACGGTGCATCAGGTATCGAGTCAATCTCATGGTAACTTTTTTGCGGGCTTGTACACAAACAAGAATCATCTCGAGAGTCTCCCCAGCGTTTCTTTAGCAGTTTCTTGTCTATGAATAGTTCCATAATTTTGCCTTTCTCAGAACTGATGGAGCAGGAGCCTCGCCATCACCTTGTTCTAAATTGCTTGCACGGAACGTTTGTTGTCGAGCAGTTACCGATACACTTCCTCCGTGTTTCACGGAGGAAGGACGGTGTTCCTGTCAGTGATGTTATTTTAATAACTTACCAGATTCACTTAGATGAGACAAAGTTGATGTCATTGCTTTACATTCAGTTTTCAACGTTTTTGTTGAAAATTGGTTCTTGATTCAACAAACCTCCAGTATTGATGATAACAAATGGATGGGTAAAGAATGCATTTAATAAATAAACGCCGGGCCCCGAATAAACGCCGGGTTCGAATAAACGCCGGGTCTACATGGTCTACGAGGCCGAGTTTTAAATAAACGCCCCCGGTGTTTAATCGAGAAAATACGGTAATAATAATAATAAAACAAAATGACTAACTATTAACATAATCTAATGAAAAATCTTATGTACAGTTAACATTAAAAATAGTATACAGTTAAAAAATTCTCATCTTACAAGCTACTCGTCAGTTAGAAATATAATAATAATAATAATAATAATAATAATAATAATAATAATAATAAGTTAGTTAAGGTTTAGGATATTATCACCTTTTTCCAGCGTTGAATTCCTGTAGAGCAACATAGGTTACACTTTGCGCCCTATGTGGCTAATTTTCTATGCATTATATTTTTACGTTGTACATTGCAGATAATAATAACAATAATAATAATAATAATAATAAATACTGAAAGAGAATAAATCCTCCAAATGACCACTGCACGAATGGAGCAAGGGTACTAATTTCAATGCACCCATGAGTAAAACAATACAGAATTGCCTTTACGGACTTTACAGCAGTTTGGCTAATCAGAGCGAATATCGAGCGAATACAACTACTGCTTAAGTACGGCTGCCTCCACACGCACTAATGTGTCTTCGAAAACCTCCGTTTTTAGTGTCTCGAAAACGGATAATAAAATCTGCGTCCACACTAGCTTTTTCACACCGTTTTCCACCGTGCACTCAGTAGGTGCTGAATAACGGATATCGAGAATGCCTTTGCGTTCTCGTACCTTTTTGCTATCTTTGTGCGTATGCTTCAATGGCAATCCGTCGACTGCAACATTTAATTATCTGCAGGCACGCCATCAAGCATGAAAAAAAATTAAACAACACAACACTATGTTGGCAACTGCCATATTAGATCATGTATGCTTTTTCACGATACATTACAATTCTATGAATATTCCATAGTAAGAACGATTGAACACAAAACAAAAAATTAACGTAACAGTGGATAGCGAAGGACGGAGTATTCGCGGGAACTGCGCGGGAACTGCGCGGGAAACTGGGCTATATATACCAAGAGATCATGGTTGTTTACCATTTACACGGGCAAACCGGTCGGTTTACCGTTTGGGTCGGTTTGGGCAAATGGTAAGCAAATTTCCGTATTGGGAAAATTCCGTTCGGGACTGGCGCATACCATTTGCAGAAATCCCTCCCATTTACCAAAAAATTTGCACGACGGCGACGGCTAACGAGAAGGTCGCAAAACAAAAGTTTTGATTAACAAAACAACGACTCTGCACGTGTGTCATTTTTGGTATATTTCTTTGCCGTTCTGTGCACAACTACAACGTGAAATGACCAAATTCAACGTGTTTGTGTAGAACGCAAACACACGACGGTGAATTTTCGTTTTTATAATAATAATAATATAATAGTAATAACTTTATTCACCTGTCAAGTGATCTAGCACCCTGTAAAGACAGGACGCTATAAATTGGGGACACAGTTATTTTCTAATTAATTTTCTAAATAAGTTCTTCCTGAACTGATACGCCGTCCTTACAAATTCAGCTCCTGGATAATTCGACTGCTTTAGACAGGTTAAACGAGTCGGAATAATCGCCAAGAAGTTTCAAAGATTGTGAAGTCATTTTAAAAGTGACGTTTTCCTTGCCATTAAGCTCCCTAATTAATTGTTGTTGGGACAGAAAATGGCCGCGAGAGCCAGAAACTGGAATCAAAGATTAAGTTGAACAAATGGTACACAAATTTCCGTTTGGAACATTCCGTCCGGAAAAACAGGACTACCTTCAGTCAGACATTCCGTTGCTCCCGGAAATGTTCCACTGGAACAACCCGAAAAGTCGTGTACCATTTACTTTCCAACCGGAATTTCCGGAAAGTTGTTGTAAATGGTAAACAACCTATGAGTCCCTCGCAACCTCTTAGCTATGCATGCATAATTAGTTCAGTGGGATGTCAGTGTCACTTTTGGTAGATACCAATGAAACAAAGGCTTAAACTGCCGCACGAAATGTAAACAAACGGATCGATAGTGACCATTTACCAATTATTCTATTTTATTTTATTTATTTATTTGGAGGCGGGCTTACAAATTATTTCTTCGTCTCCTCTTCAGTTACTTCGTGGTTTAATAAAAAGTTTTCACGCGGTTTCCGGACTCGCACAGTATTATATTGGCGAACATAACACGAGCGTGATTGCTATGTCCGAGCAGAATTATGCGCATAATAAGCAAATTTTACAGCACTCCCGGCTAGCGTAGTAATTTATCCACGCCCTTGGTCCATAAATTATTCGTGCACATCTGCATCAGTTGGAAATTTTGACAATTAAAGTGCAAGTGAAACGATTCTGGTGAAGTGGCAACTCTTATTGTAAAATAAAAATTCCTTTCTTTTAAGTTTAACTGCTAATTAATCAAATTTGGTTGGAAATAAAAGCAAAGAGAATCGGTAATAAGTAAGGCGCTTTCAGCTTTACCAATATTGCTCACGCAATGACAACTTTATCTATACCACTTCGATATTCAGTGGATAAAGCCACTTTTCAAGATCAGCATTTCAAGACCAAAGTGGAGTTTGATTTAAATCTGCGATCTTCTTGCTTCACCCGAACAATTTAGTGAACGTTAGGGTGCAGAAAAGACGTGAAAAGAACCGTTTGACCTGTTTGGCTTCTTGTGATGCACGATACTAGGAGTAACTAAAAACAAAACTGCTACCAAATTGTAGAGTAGAACAATAAGTGCGGACTCACCATTCAGGATTTCAAGAAGCCCTTCTCCTTCTTCTTCTTCGGTAAGCCAGTCGGTACTATTTTGGCTGTGACGTAAGCCTGATTGCGTTCTGCGCTGCTGCGGCTCTTCCTCTCTCTTTATGAAATTCTAATTATCTATAATGAGAAAATATGTCAAATTGACAAATGAAAATTTTGCAAATGAGTTCTTAAAATGCAATAAGTAGTTAGTATACACAGTTTTGTTTACGCTAGTAGAGCTGTCTAATTGCATTCCTCTGTGGACGGCAAGTTTTTATCGACAATAACTTTTGTTGCTGAAGAGACTGTTGCATTGCAAGCCGTAAACCCAGAGAGGAAGTGTTAAAACTAAAATCTCGTTACTGCGTTTCTAAAATCAAGTTAAAGGCTGGTGCTGCGCCCCAAGTCGAGGATTTAAAAACAAAAAGATGCCAATTTCTCCTTAATGATGATGCCCAAGAGGATTTGCCGCTTGTAATCCGGGAAACTGATCTGAATTTAGATGAATCCTTTGATGTAACTTGGGTGATAAAGTTACAACTGAAGATAAAGCAAGAAGCGTTAATCGTTTTATGCAGATGTGATATTCAGTTATTGTCGCATTAAACTGATCTAACAATTAAACGGCGATTTTCATTCACTTTAAAAAGCCTTTGGTTCGGTGGATTAGAACTTTTTAGCCAAAACTGGCCCTAGAAGCTAATATGACATTACTGGCCCGTAACCTGCCTCGGAGTTTCTCGCTATAGAAAGAGTCAGACAAGCTAAGGCTACCCTTTATCCGGTATTCTCTTTGTCCTCTACTCTGAAGGAAACACTTTGAGAAATAATAAAAGCATAATTATAAGAGGACAACAAATCTACAACAGAGAATATGCTGAAGACACGACGGTCTCCATCTAGGACACAGCTTTAACAGAAAACCTGTCTAAAGTGCTAGACGTGCGTTGTAAGAATGAGCAGCTATGGCAATCGAGGAAACTCGATTTGTACGTTCGAATGTCTAGTCCGTATTCTCAAAATTCTTGCCCTCTCCAAGCTAGTCCAAGCTGCCTTGCGAGTTTTGCATCTTCCGTCAGCGGACAAGCCACCGTCTCTCAGATTATTTTGCCAATAGCTAACCCAAAATAAAACATACTAAAATGATTGGTCCAGAGGTTAAAGGAGGCTTAGATATGCCAAACGTCCAAATAATAAACATTTCTTTGAAAGTCACAGGGATGTAAAGACTATAAATAAAAAAGTAACGTAAATGTAAAGTGGATCGAGCCAGATGCCCCTACCTTTTTTTTTTAAGCAAGAGAGGCCGGGTGTCCTCTTTTTCCAATGCAGCTATGACTTAAAATAACTCAAAGTGAACATACCAATCCAGTTTTATGACGTTGCTTAATTTATATCCATTTGGCAGACAATAAATTAGCTCGTTCTCGCCGACCAAAGAACAAAATCCTAGATGGAATCCTGTTTTTCTCCTTCTTCCTGTGTGACAATTGGTTCATTAAAATCGAAGGTTTCCCCATGTATTTCTTCTAAGATGGCTTCAAGCTAAGATGTGACTGGATACTGAGATATTTTTCTTGGTAAAACTCTCTAACTTTCAAAGAATTCTAATTTTGTCGCAAGTTCGAAACCAAAAATAATTTTCTCACATGCTGTGTGTATCCTATGCGATTCGATACCCAACGGATTCGCCAACTCAGACAGACTAATCATCCAACAAAGCCTCTGAATTCTGAATGCGCAGAAAGGTATTTTTAGAAAAGCTTTCGTGTAAGTCAACCACAAGACTACTAATCCACAGGAAATTTGAACCTCAGACAAGCTATAGGGAAGTCTAGACGATCAATTCCTGTTTCCCCTTCAGTCAAGGTGACCAATCTTTAAGGACCCTTTAAGGCTTGCAATCTTCCAAATGAAAATCTTACCGATTCCACTTTGCCAACAAACGCAACCCTTTTCAATTAAGACATAAAAATATCGAACATGCGTGGTAAATATCATCTTTGCAAAAAACATCCAACTCTAAAGCTTCGCTAGTACCTGGTGGAATGTCAAGAATTTTGACGCATCGGACTCAAACCACCACTTTCGACTTTACGAAAAATATTATCCCCAAGGTTTGAACCTTCGCCTAATGACTGCTCAGCAGTAGGATACAGAGTATACGAGCCTCCATCTCTGTCGAGTTTGGCATTATGCGCGAAGGCACATTGCCGAGATATTCAAATTCGAAATTTTTTTTTTTTTTTGCTTCAACTAACGTTGATAAACTTCCTTTGATGAACGTCAAAGAGACTGTCGCCTATTTTTAGGATTACTTTAAAAAGTTGAAAGACTGATATTGCAATCAGAGGAAGCTCGAAAATATTGGTTCAGATTTAATTTAAATTACCACGGTCCTCTGACAATGTAATTAAGTGTGTTTGGTTGTAGATCGCTGGGACAGAAATCGATCGTAACTTGAAATCATTAGGCTAATGGTTTCAAGTTTCGCCTTTTTTTCTTGGGAAAATCGCCAGAAACTGAAAATGGTTTGTTTTTACTTCGAGAAAATCATTCGATTTCTTTCTCTTGATGTTCCAATAAGGCTGATTTACACGCTGCGATTTTGTCGCATGCGATATGCTAACGCCGTGCCTACAACGATGCAACACGAATCGTGTTGTATCGCAACATCCTTACGACACACAACATCCTTACGACAGTCCTTACGAAACACAACATCCTTACGACATCCTTACGAAACACATCCTTACGACATCCTTACGAAACACAACATCCTTACGGAGGGGAGAGGAACAGGCAGTTAAATAACTTATCTCCCTATTTTTTCCCTCATTTTTCTCCCCCCCCCCCCTCCCTAATTTTTTCGGCCGTTTCTTTCTCCTCCCTAATTTTTCTTTTCCTCCCTGATCAATGCATTTAAAGCGTTTAAATTCCCTACAGTAAGGTTACCGTTACTGAAAAGCTTTCGGAGTCCTCAAAAGCTCTGTTTACGGTTAACGTAGAGACATATTTCTTATTTAGTATAGTTCACTTACAATCTTAGCAGAAAACAGCAATGCTTTCTTTCAAAAAAGTCATGATACCTGGCAGGTGCTCTGACCCGCCTGCTATCTCCATTGGTCGACGTGTCTTGAACTTTAGTTTCTTGAGGAACAGGTTCACTAATGTCATGTCAGAAAGTCTGCAGCTCCTCAAACTCGTCTTTACTCAGTGCAATGCCTCCACCTACCGCAGCCTCTGTGTGACAGTGAAGTTCAACGCTAGTGGCCACAAATGTGTCCAGGCTTACTGCAGGCTTGTTTGCATATCTAGCTGATATCTAGCATATCTGCAGGCTGTTGTCTCTGTACATTTCTGCACTATGGCTGATTTGGCATCTGAAACATCTTCCGCCTTGCAACTATAAGGATTTTGTTTTCTTTGGTGTTTTTTGTGGAAGATGGACCGACGGTGCCCTTACAGAAAAGAACTTTCCTTTGTGGGGCAATAGAAGCATGCTCACCACTAAGAAAGCAAGAAAAGTTGAAATCCACACTTTTAGGTGGCTCCGCTTCATACAAAGCAATGGGTAACGTAGAAAAAAATGTGTTTTGTAGTTTTGTTACACACCTTGGCAACTTTGACTGCCTCAAACCACTTCTTTCTGTGGTCGTGAAGCTTGGCAGTGTCGCGAGAGGGTTATTAAAATGGCACATGACTTGCCAATGTCAAGCTTTTACACTGAGATCAAATCTCAGGAATGTAACTGTATTCTAAATTTTTTGGGGCATTTTGGCCTCTTTTCTCCAGTACTTTACGTTTGCAATTAAGAAATGTTTTGTTTGTGATTGAACCGGAAATATTCGTTTGCTCGCAGGGACGTAATGTAGATTTTAGACAGGCAGTTTGGCAGGACAACTGAAATTTATGACGCCGTTTTGTACAATTGCTACGCCAAGGTAATGCAACATGTGCACGACTGGCTGTATAAAGATGTCGAAATAAGCAACTTTATTTTAAGGGTTCCTAAATTTTAACTTATGCAAACATTGTTGCTTTTAGTTTAATTGCTTTGGAATGGAAGTCTTTTTCCTTGGGTTTTTAATGTGTTGCGTGTTGTGGGTCACAATGTGTGTACTATTAAAAGCGTGGGAAAAAATACCGCCATCACCGAGCAGTCTTCTCTCGATATAACTGTCTGGCTCTTCTCGACCAGATCCGACCACTCAACCCCAAATCACGTTTCTAGGCATAAATGTGTTTGTTTTTGCTGCGACTTGAATAATGCAAACAAATGGAACTGTCTAAAAAAAATAATAACTAACTTTAAAAAGATGATATTCTCCCTTCTCCCTTTCTGTGCTGGCTGTCCCTTCTCCCTATTTTTAAAAGTCGTTTCTCCCGTCTCCCTAATCTTTTCAGGCCGCTTCTCCCTTCTCCCTAAACCGTTCCTCTCCCCTCCTTACGACAGTCGCACGCAACACGAAAAATGACGTGGGATTTTTTTAAACATGTTTTAAAACCCTACGACAGTCGTAGCCAGAATCAAAATGTTAGAATGACGATCCTTGCCTGACGCAAGCAGCGCGCGCTGTAAAAGTCGCATACCGGACAGTCGTAACAAACATCGCACCGGCGTGTAAATCGGCCTTAGAGAATTCCATGTTGCGGAAAAAGGTATTTCATTTCAGTTTCCCCACACTTTTCAACCACAAACGTGAAAATCTCCTTAATATCTGTCTTTTCAGAGAAGAAATTTACTTACGGTCCCTCTTATAGCTGATGTTTAAGCTGATTGCATGTGTGTTCCTGCAAAGCTGAATATCTTCTGATTGATGTCAGAGGATATTCGGACTTTTGTCCTCTCTTTCTATGTACGTGTGCTATTCCTTCGCTTCGATTAGATCAGTTTCTATTTGCGGGTGGAAGCTATGTACTAAATGTCAATAGACAATGTTGCTGTAATTGTTGTTGAGATGGATGGAGAAATTGTGCGCAAAATCAGCTGTTTTGTCACACACGGCTTCGTTGAATCATAGTTACTCGAGGGACTGGAAAAAGTTTCAAAGGCCATAATAAAGGTGCTACAATTTATGTTGAAAGTTCTACGAAAGTGCACAATCTTTTGTTTTACGATTGCACAATATGGCTGAATAACTTAACAGTGACATTTTTATTGGTTCGTTGCTCATGCAAAATTCAAAACCTATTGTTGTTTGTGCACCGTCAAGGCTAAAAACGGTAACAAAAACATAAAACAAAGGTCTTTGCTGAGCTTCATAACCAGATTGATTTCATTTATAAACTATGATTGAATTTTTTGGAGAATTTTTTTCGGAGAAATCTTGAAAACATATTTCGGAGAACTAATCTTGAGCAAGATATCTCGCTACAGAGTGCTACTGTTTAGGCTGTTTATGTGTTCCTGCACGCCTCAGTATCATCTGATCTATCCAAGAGGACATACGTGCTTCTTTTCCTTTCTTTCATTTCTATTTGCGGGTGGAAGTATGTAAACATAAATAATTGATGTTATTGTATAGCTGTTATTGATGACGAGGACGCTTAACTACAGAATACCCGGCCACTTATTTCCATCTCATTGAAAAACAAAAGTGCCTATTGTGTTATGCCTCGTTCTTTAAAGCGTGCATGAGGATATATATGACTTTTGTCCCAGGACTTTTGTCGTCGGCAAATAGCAACTCCCTTAGATGGCATTCGTTGGGGTTTTGTCAGCTTATTGTTAGTCTAGTCGATAAAGAATTGCTTGTCTTTGAAACAAATAATAGAAACAAAAAAATCGCTGGTAGTCGACTTAGTGCCCTGTTTGCGCTATGCTAACTTTCTACATAGATCGATTGATTATCCAGATACAGAAATTGTACGCAAACTATTTTGTTTAGGTGAATGATAATTCAACATAGTTTAAGCTATGTGCCACATGCTAAATTCCTTAACTTCAGCCAGCGTTTGTGCTCTTTAGGCATCTCACGAAAATAATAAAGTGAGACAATGCGGGCTTCATTTCCCTTTCCTTGACAAGGTGCTAATTGCGTAACACTGTAATTATAATTTCCTCGAGCGCCGAAAAAGGACCGGCCGCTGGTTAAACATTCATGCATATGGGGCCAACCGATTAATGCGAGATTTCCTAATAACATGTGAAGAAAGCATTTCGTTTTCTACTTGTACGAAAGGCCATTCTGCATGGTCTTCCATGAACCCCTTTTGACGAGGTCCCAAGGGTGCGCCCGCAAATGAAACACAGAAAGTTCACGGGATCATCATAAATCTTACCTTTCTGTGATAACTGAGCAAAATATTGCTCTTTCTACTAGCACTGGCCTCAAAGTTCTAGTACGTCTGCGACTTCCAGTAGCTTAAGTTTGTCTTGCTTTATGCCCTGTTATCTACATCCGGGCATTTGAAAATTATCTTCTGAGTGATCGTGATCACTAAACACGGAAGTTATCTTTACAGCAAAGATCTAAGGCAAAATTGACAGAAAACAGAAACCTTCTACCATCTGCCATTTGAGCAACAGAAGACAGCCCCCGCTTATCTAACACGATCTTTGAAACAGGCAAAGTTGCTATGTTACCGTACATTAAATAATGAATAAAGTTATAAAAAAAAGTAATTTGTGTCAAATTAAGAGAAGAGATGTTTTAAGACGGGAGGCGAGCGAGACATAGCACATCTCTCCCTGAAGACTGAAGGGTTCCAAAGTCTGAACTTCCTTGGAGCCCTCGGATAACAAGGTGTCTTTTTCCCTCGGGTCTACGATCTTCAACTCTGCAATGGCGAGGTTTATTAGGTTATTTTACAGGGAAATTTATCTGGAGATGGTCTGTCGATAGCCGTTTCGGGTAGCTTGTCGTACTTTATCCGGCGTTCCTTGAGTTGATCGACAGTCGGCAGTCGATATCCACGTTTACATTTTCTGTTGCTTCGCCATATTCTAACCGTTTTCTCATACGTGATAATTGGATGAACTATGATATTGTATTGAAGTACAAAATGGCTACGTTGACGTAAAATGAATAAATAAGTTAAGGAAAAAAGTAGTTTGAGAGGTTGTGTCATATTCATAGAAAAGGATGGACGAGAAGTCCCATATCCCATATGCATGACCAAATTAAAACCTAATTAGACTTAAAAGGGTTCCATTGAAGTTGTGATCACGTGACCTTACGAATTTTTAATTTAAAGGTTATGAATGAAAAGAAATATATACATTGACATGATTTAGCTTGCTAACAGGAAATGAAAACAGTGAGTATAAGACACTTAAAAAACACGACACATCGTTTGAGCTTTGCATACATGCTTCGGACACTTCAGTATCCATTGTCAGTTAAGGATGTCTATATATAAAGTTGACGACAAAGAATAATAATATTATTGTTAATTGGAAATTGGAAAAAAATAATATCTAATTACAAAAAACGTGATGAGAATACAAAACTGTGAAAATATTACATTATACTTAGGGGATACAACGAAGTACTATAATCATAGGAATATGTAATATGAAAAACAAAAAACGTAGCGATAATTACAAGGAAAATTAAGTAAGAGTGTTAAATTACCATGTTGAAGTTGTTTGTTTAGCGCGGGTCGCTCTCTTTTAATATGAAGGGCTTCTTTGATCTTAAGTTAAAAAACAGTGAGAGCTGAGTCCAAGATAGAAAAGAAAGAAACAACAAGGTTTCAAACTTCATACAAAACTGTCCTCTCTTCTAAAATTTTTCCAAAACACGATTTAGAGAGATCTTTTCGTGAGCAGTCCATCTTGGGGGTCCATATAGGAAAATTCGGACCGCTCAGGGAACCAATCAGAAAGCTCCTTTTCAGCGCGGACCAGTTCAGCCATATTATAATAGTACTTACAGTACAAATAGACAGTTTCTATACAAGAAAAAATCTCGATTTAGGATTACCACCTAAAATGAACGCGCAAGTAGTGGATAATTGTGAAAAGCATGGCAGGCTCTGTTACGCAGGGTCACAGCAGGACTCCTCAAGGGCAAAAATTAAGGATTTGTATGGGATTTTATTCAGAGTTTGACTTAAAGGATCAAAATTGTGCATAGACATCCATTCAAGTGAACAGGTGACTCCTGCTAACCCGAACCCTCGGTAACTCGAACCTCGCGCTAACTCGAAATGAGTTCCTATTCCCTTTAGCTCATTTTCTTTATAATTTTACCCCCGACAACTCGAACCTTGTTTGCCAAAGTATAGTGAGACAAAACCTACTCCATAACACTGAATTTATTTTGAAACAACTTTTGAAAAATTGAGCAGCATTGTAGTTTTGAAGTGTCTATTTGTCCTTTGTGTCAATTTTTTTAGTTTCCTGGTGTTGTGGTACTCAAAACGTGTCAATTTTCTGTGAGAATACATGTGATAAGTGGCGTCAACAGGAATCCCATGCATCCTCCGATAACTCGAACCTTTTTTGATTTCCCTTGAAGGTTCGAGTTATCGGGAGTCAACTGTACCAACCTTATTAAATGTTTTTGTGCAGTTTCTTGACTGGTTTATGCTCTTAAAGCTCCGAGGGCAGAAACAGTTTAGTACCCAGGCGTTCTCTTCCCGCTCAGTCGACGGGGGGGGGGGGGGGGGGTGGGGGGCTAAATGTCATGACGTCACCGAACAAGACGGCCGGAGATCGCGGTATGCCATTCGGTGACGTCACCAAATTTCGCGCCAAGTCGAATGAGCGGGAAGAGAACCCCTGGGTGCTAGGCTGCTCACAGACATCATTTAACAGAGCGGTTTTCAGAGTAATTACTCTAACCAATCATAACAGGAACCAAAAACAAAATGAACCAATGAGAAATCAAAGGAAATATGTAACCACCGTGAAGCGGGGAAAAAGGTGTGCAAGCAAGTCACGATTAAGCACTTAATGACTGGCCCCACGGGAAACAGCGAGTTTCGTTTCCCCGAGACCCTCAATGTTCCCCGAGGCAAAAAGCGACCTTCACACGTCAAACGAATGTTGGCCAACGTGTGTTGGGAAACTCAAATTGGTGTGCGCGTGTGTGAACGAATAACAACATGTTGGCAAACTGTTGGGAAAAAGTTGGCGAGAATAGACAAGCTCTATTTTTCGCCAACAGTTTGCTAACACGTTGTTGTGTCGTTCACACACACCAATTTGAGTTTGCCAACACGAGTTTGCCAAAATTAGTTTGACGTGTGAAGGCCGCTTTAGACTGTTTTGGCACATGCCACGTGACACGTTCTTGTCCAATCAAAAAAGGCGTTTGAGTTGGGAGGTATAACAATAGTTCTTGTTTTAGTTTTGACTGGATGACAAAGTGGTGTGAGAAACTTTAACTCATCACACAGCACTCATCCCTCCAAGGTGAGTAAATTTCAGTGGCTGATTATGTACAATTTTGATATTTGATTTAACTCACCATAAAATCCTACACAAATCCTTATATTTTGCCCTTTGAGGAGTCTTGTTGGGATCCTGGGTACATGCCGTCTGTTGGTAAACTATAGGCCATTTTCATAAGGTGTCATCTTACTATAACTACCAGAATTCATCCCATTTTTCCTTCCTACTTAAATCTGTAATCTCAGTGGGGTTTTAAAAATAAAAATAAATAGCATGAGAACACAAAAACTGCTCAGTAATCGGTTGATTGATCACATGTGGTAAAAAGACACCATGATTGTGAAAATGGTCTGTTCTATAATGAAAATGAATAATCATTCGTGTCATGGGTTTAATATCCTCAATACATGTGATGAGATTATGGCTCTTGAAGACAAGGAGAAATTTGAGGAAAAAAATCTAAATTTATTTTTCTTTTATGCTGTGACATTCTTTAAACTCTAAGAACCAACAATATACAGAGTAATGGTGTTCTAACTTCCATTTTTACATTTTTTGATAGGCAGTTGTTTCTTGAATGTCTATTTACAATAATGTAAAATAAACGTTAACAGAGCTCTGAAAAAAGGCTGCTAACATTTAGTCACACTAATCTAACTTCACCTTTTACATAACGTTTTACTAAACGGTGCTTAGTGATACAAGCTCTCAATAACCAGATTAATGTACCATCACAACTGAGCTACAAGCACGTATATGGCTGCTCTTTTAAGTTAAAATTTCTGTTTCTGTAACACAAAGAACTAAGTGTATCTCCCCCCCCCCCCAACCACACCCTGAATGGGACGCTAGTCCATGACAGGTTCTTTTCCATCCATATTACACTATTACTGGGCTGAAAACTATCGTTTGTTATAGCGAGGACTTCCTTACATAGAGTTTCGTTAAATCGAGGTTCTACTGTAACATAATAAGCATACTTAGTTGTCTGTTAGAGAAAAATGAGTTAATAGATAGTGAGCAGTCTTCATTTTTTTCTTCAGATAAGGGAGAGCTCACAGTATTCTCTATTTGTAGGCATCTATTCTTCATTGCCTACTTCACTGACTCTGAAGAAAAACTAAAACTGGTCACAGTCTAGCGAGTTACAAGTCAGCTAATCAGATTGATTTTTTTCAGAGCTCACTGCAAATGTCATTTAAGGACAATGCCTCCTTTTGTTACTGTGCATACGTTCTGCGCGTCTCGGGATATTCGGGTTTCTTATGGAATTCGCCCACCAATACAACAATATTTTTGCACGGTTTATGACTACGTGGAAAAAGTAGATCTTAGCAAGAGCTATCAGAATCCAAAAAGAAAATTGGGGGTAACCACACATTTTTCAGAGATAATTGAACTTAAATTTGGAAGAAATTGCCATACATTCTTTGTATTTAAACACATTTTTAGAACTATGTTTGGAAAATGGAAAATGCATGGTCACCCACATTTTCCTTTTCAGATTCCAATAACCCTTACTAAGATCTACTTTTTGCACGTAGTCATAACCTTTGCAAAAATACATCTATATTAGGAGGCACTGTCCTTAACTGAAGTTGAAAACTACCAACTTACTGCCACCCAAACAACTCCTCTTATAACTGGAACAAGGCATCGAAGATTAAGCTAGTACTTGGTATATGCATTCACTAAAACTAATTACTTGCTAACTCACACATAGCCCCAAAATGCAGGCACTTCTTGCATACCCAGAAAACTTGCTGGTGTGTAACGGTAACAAGCCACGTAATAGGACTGGAAGCCTCTTTTCCTAAGTAAGAAAGGTTGTATTACGCAGCCTTTCACAATACAAAAATAAGTTGAAAAATTTGAGTGTTTTGATGCATGATTTAAAACAATTTGGAAATGGTGTATTAGCATGCGTGATAAATCAAATTTAGAGGGAGGTCCAGGAAGGGACATGTACCAATTCTTGAATCCAGGCAGTGGAAATCAGTGGAACCATAAGCTTCAATAGAGCTCTTTCAGTACAAAGTGTCAATGGTCAGTTGTGTTTGCTTTGGTTTGGGTTACCCCTATAAATTTGTACCATTTGCCAACTCAACCCAAAGGCAGTTTCACCCACTTCATTAATTTCAGTTATTTAATCAACCATTCAGAATGTTTGTATTTCCTTATATTACATGGTTTGAGTTATCATGGATCCATGGTAAAACCAAAGTAAGTCAGGAATTAGTTTAATGTGTGCCTTTTCTCAATTACTGGTATTTGGTCAAAGTTCTGGAAGTTGAATGCGCTTATGTAGGCTTGTTTCTTTTCCTCGCCAAGGACTTGAAAACACTTGTTTCAATATCTGTAGCTTGCCATTACAGTTTGCTTGCCCAAACCAATTTCTCACTCAGGTTTAACCCTTTAATCCCCAATATCCCCATACAAACTCTCCAGACTGATCTCCATACATTTCCTTAAGTATTAGTTGAGAGAATTTGTTAAAAGATCAAAGCAATTTCCCTTTGGTGATCATTTTACTAGTTCTCATAACCTTTTCGCTTGATTATGTATTGATATTGTTAGGAGAAAACTGATGCTGGTCACTCTTGGGACTTAAAGGGTTATAAAAATATCCCCAATACCCATTTTTAATAATTCAGAGGGAAATTAAAGACAGATAAATCACACACAGTGGCATCCTTTAACATGAAATCCACTCTTGCAGGGGCTTGACATGCTATGTTCCCCTCCAGAATGTTTGAAGTTTGTACCCTTGTAAATAGACCTTTTTACCAATACAGCAGCCATATTGAATTTGTCCCCCCCCCCCCGGTATCCCATAATACTTGACTGATTCTATTATTGTGATAATGCTGCATTATCACTATAAAAGAATAAATAAATAATTATTTCAATGAATATTATGGGATTCTCAGCAGGCAAAATCAATATGGCTGCTGTATCGGTAAAAAGGTCTATTACAGATGTAATTCAAGTCAGTAAACTTGCACAGTATGTTGACAGATGTTTTTCCCAGGCACTTCCAGACACTCAGGAATTTGACCAAAAAAGTTACTGGTACCTACCCAGATTCAAAATCTACTTGTTCAAGACCACCGCACGGGACAACTTCTGTCAAGTGCTGAAGGGAGACATTCAACTTCTTGTTGCAAACTCATAAACAAGCTTAGAACATCCCCAATAACTTTTATAAACTGCTCTACAAATACATGTACATTTAACCAGTTTCATTACCTCAAGGAGACAATGTTAGATCAATAACTTGGGGCACACAATTGCCACTGCTACTGGAAGGTCTTTCCTTTATCACTTTTTCTGGAGTGTCAAATGTCAGATCAATAACTTCATTATTTCCTTGGTCACAGGTCTTATTCAATGAAGTTGTACTAATGGATGACAAAGTGTTCTCCTTTATTCTCCAAGATCCATCAGAAGTGAATTCCACACTTTTGACATTCTCTGGAACAGATGCCAAAATTTCCATGATAAATCCATCCACAACTAACTGTGACAGTGGTGTATAGCCTTTACAAATCTGCAAAAAAAGCAAGAAAGAAAAAATGTACATGTGAGTCTTAAAAATTATGCAAAAGTGGTTCATATTTGATGCCAACATGATTGTACCAAATAGCTACTCAGGTACTTCCTGGGACAATGTTAAACCCAGGGATCACGGTTACACACAATTTGTGCACACAGACTGTATAATTATACATGTGAGCATAAGACTCCATTGGGATGTACAATTTTGACGCCTGTTGCATCTTTGGAACACAAGGAATTTCATGTAAGTTAAAAAATATGTCAGAAAAAATGACATAAAAATCAAGCAGATGAGATAACCTTTTCACTTTCCATTGCTAGTAGTTTAGGTTAGCAACCTGCTATCCCTACTCAATCACAGTTACAAAGTAAATGTTCAACATCAAGGTAACCATATCAGCTATACCGGTACACATTTTACAACTGTTCTTCACTGATTACAGGATGAACGGTTTATAAATGTGACTAATGCACATTTTTGTACCAAATCCAATACTTGTATTCTGTTCTTCTTGATTAAAACAGAATGCAAGTCAGATGATGAATCAGGCCATTACAATAAGACCAACGAAGGGTTGCATTACAGCAGAATGTGTCTCTTTGCCCAGATTCTTAAATTTTTTGCAGGACCTTAAAAGTTTGAAGAAGAACAGGATCCTACGGTGGTCATAATTCAAAACCCGATACTAACACAGATTACTCTCGTTACGCCATGTATACACTAGGACCAAAATTGTGCAATAATCTTCTTGAAACTCTTTGCCAATACATGTCAAGAAAATGAGGTTGGCTGGAATGGGGCAGATGTCAAGCCATGTCAAATTAAAGCAGAGACATAAGGCAAGGTATCCATGGCAACCCTGTGAACAGTAACCACCAAATACTATGACATTGATGAGATTGGGGGAATCAATACAGAATGGGAACAAACACATTGAGGCATTGTTGACAAACAAGACAAGCACAAAATGAACTGACACCAACAGGAGAGCTGTAAAGAAACAGTAGTCCCTGCAGAACTGCCAGGATGCCCTTAAGCACCTAGGCCATGCATTGATTTGTGTTGAACATAAATGTAGTCTAAATTACATTCAGCTACTGTGTGGCATGAAATTTTTGTGGGATCTATTTTTCGCAAATTTTGTGGATTTTTTATCAATCTGCAAAAATTTGATCCCGAGAAAATAAACTCCTGCTAAAAATCATCCGTGAAAATTTACTCCATTTAGGTTACTGAATTTCAGTTGGGTTGACTGAGAAAAGAACATTAGGACCTTTCCCTTTACAATTGCAACATAACAAAGTCTCTGCGACCTCTAGGTAAACCATAACCATAGACGAGACCATCTCCTGCCAAAGAGCAAATAACAGTTGACCGTGTGTTTCTCTCAGCCCAGATAGCACACAAAGTTACACCTTTCAGTAGCTATCATCTAAAGATTTATGCTGTAACATCACAAAATAATTTACTGTCTGGAGGAAAAAATTCATTTTAACCCTTTCACTCCCAAGAGTTCTTAAAATCAAAAATCCAAGACAAATCCCACATTTCATTTGTAAAATACGTAAATATAAAAAGTACCATTTGAAAGTACTGCTGACCAAGTTTCAAATGAATGGACACACCATAGGATTTCATCCACAGAGTCAAAAGTTAGAACCACCTTATTGACTCCATATCTGACTCTGGGAGTGAAAAGGTTAAACGCATTCCAAAATGTCTATGTATTTTCACCAACAACAAAAACAACTTTTAACCCAAAGTTCCCTCATAAGCTATTACGTGTATATTTTTGTTACAGTGATCAATTATGCATGATGCACAGCTTTAAGACCGCTAATAATGGTCTTCTGGTAACTTACCGAGAAAACTAATACTTTGCCTAGCCAAAATATGGAAAACTGCCCACTTTGGCCTGCTAGACTGTTGGGTATGTCCATCATAAGTCTAGCATAACTTTAATATATATTTTTCTTATTTAGTGTTTTAGTTAGGTATTTTTGTACATAAATTATGAAATATAGCATATTTTAAAAATTTATTTTTATTACGTAAATAGCGCTATATAAACTATTAAATTATTATTATTATTATTATTATTATTAGAAATTACTCAAAATTTGACTTCATTGTTTCAAAATTGTTTGCTTATGTGAATACAAGAAATTACGCACTGCACCAGAACATCAAAAAGGTCATTTTGAGCACTACACCTTTTATTTTTTACTGTTGTTTTCATCTGAGCAAGGCCATGTCAAAAAAAAACAGGACCTAATTTGGTATCAAACATTGTACATTTTGTAATTGAACATTTGAAGCTTCAGTGACATTAGAAACTGGGTTAGGCAAACTATTGCACTGTAAACTGTTAACCAGAAACAAGTTTGTTTTACAGACAGGATTTCCAATGGGTTACGTTTGCGTAAACACTAAAAAGACTCTATTAACCCTTTAAGCCCCAGTATTGATATGCATATTCTCCACAGTGTTCTCCATACATTTCTTATGGTACTAGTTAAGAGAATTTGCACAAACATCGAGACATTTCATGTTTGGTGATCGTTTCCTTTGTTCTCATGACCTGTGTATTTGATCAAGAAGGGATATTGTAAGGAGAAATTAGATGCTTGTCACTATTGGGGCTTAAAAGGTTACCTCGACAACAGTTAAGCACAGTTCACACAATCTCCATTTAAGTTAAATTAATTTAAGACCAACAACTTACTTTGAGTGACAAAAGTTCCAAAAGTCCCATAATGGCCTGTCAAACCTCAAATGTTTCATGACAAAACATGTGACATCTGTTACCCAATTGTATCATGTTTTTCATCAGTGACATGATTATGCTTAGATGAAAACAACAGTACAATTAACCCTTTCACGCCCAGAGTCAGTTATGGAGTCATCTAAGGTGCTTCTAACTTTTGAGTCTGTGGATGAAATCCTATGCAGTGACCATTCAAATGAAACCTCTTCAGTGGTACTTTTACATGGTACTGTTTATATATTTGATGTATTTTACAAAATGAAATTTGAAATTTGTCTTAAATTTTGATTTTAAGCACTCTTAGGAGTAAAAGGATCTTAATATCTTCTAGTTACATGTACATGTAGCAACCGTATTTGTATCAGACAGTACCAGATATGTTGTAACTGTTTTTGCATTATCCTTGGTTTTCATTAGCTCAGCATGTTATCAATGTTACCTATAAATATACTGCTATTTTGATCATTTTCATTAAACTGAAGATGGCATAAGTTATGCCAAAACATGTCTTTAAAAAGTAGTCTCATGTTTTTTAAATTTGTCAAAAGGATTTTAAACAAAAAAAAACTTACAGGGCACTTCCACTTTGGACTGGGTTTCTGCCACATTAAATTGCAAAAGGCTTCCCCATCAAAGCAGTGAATATGGTTACAGTACTGCCCTCGTACTGGAGTCACCATTCTTGAATGAGTCAGTGGACAGAACAGTGAAATGTCTATAGACTCCAGTTTGGCCTCAGAATGGGAGGATAAGCTTCGGTGCAGCCTCTCTTTCGTTTGAGCAGCAGGAACAAGATTTGTTGCCTTGTGCTGCTCCATTACCTCCTTGAAACTAAAATAAAGCAACAGAAATAAGATGAATATTTTTTGACCTTTAAAACATGAAGTCACAGGCACCATATCTTTCGATCATCTTTTTATAGGATGCACAGGATGAAATCCAGTGGAAAGACTATTTAATCCAGATTAATTTAACTCGCTGAAACACAACCATAAAACGTTATCTCTGAAAAATTTTTTAGTTGAAAGCTTAAAGGAACTATGTCAAGGCGTTTTCATTCATTTTTCTGATCTGACAAAATTATTTTCTTATTGAAGGAAACCTCAAAATAGTGCTTCCCCAAGGTATAAAAACACCAAAGAAGTAATAATAAACCAAAACTAAACGAGGATGGTTACGACTGAGGGAGATTCAGATGGATTGCGAATGACAAACTTGAAAAAACTTGCCAATTTTTTCAAGATGCATTATCCGTGACGTAGCTCCTTTAAAGTCCTAGGCAAAAGATTTTACAAACCACATTACAGGGATTTAGCTGTGTTGGAAAGCAACCCATCACATTTTACATTCTTCATACACTTTCAATAAATTTTCCAGCACACTGGAAGCTCTATGTAGATTATCAGACAAACATCCAAAGCTAAAACCATTTAAGCTACATGTAGCATCTATGGGTTTAGTCTCCTGCAAAAAAAAAAATTGGCAAGGCATTGTTGTCCACTCCATTCTTGTGAACAGCTGCATAAAGTTGTTTGCATGGATGGAGTGTAGGAAAAGCCTTTTCAAAAAGCAGTGCAACCTCTGTTCTGAATTGCCAGGTTGAGGACATTGTGTAGTTCCAGAAAATATCCATACTCCCCTACAGAAGGTTTTTTGTTTTGCACCCCCTCCCCCCCCAAGAAATTCCAGTTTAGCTTCATACTTTGCTTCTAAAATTTTGGCTTTTTAGACCCCCCTCCCCCTAGGAATTTCCAATAACCTTCCCTAGGGTGGTGATGGATTTTTTCTGGAATTACACATTTAGCCTGACTACTGCAATGAGTGCAGGTCACTACGGTTTTAAATTAAAAGGATACTGTCAAATCACACTCTAAATGAAAAAAATATGTTCTTTGCCTGAGGTAAAGCTGATCAATGCATATTACATTTAAACCTTCATGATGATTTTGGCAATCTAAACAGGCTACAGCCTATGCAGGCTTGCAAACAAGATAGTTGTGCGCCCCATAAGAATATCAAATGACAAGCATTTTTCAGAGCCTGCTGTGATTTTAAGTCAGACCTTCCCTGACTCGTCCCCAGTCAGAGACCTTCCTTGTACATGGAAAGGAGGGGTGCGGCAAGCGCAAACAATTGATCTGTAAAGAGAACCCCTTGGTTTGTAAGGCATAAAAATTTTTACAGTCTATTGCCATCCTCACACTGTATTTTCAGGCGTGGTCGCCTGGCTACACAACACAATGGCGGCCAAACCCGTACAAAGTCTGTTTACCTCGGTTTTGATTCCTTCGCAGGCGCTTGAGGAACAGTAACTAAATTAGACTGATTAACTCCTCGATGCCTAGAAGAACTGCTTGTACTAGTCGAACTCTGTTGCCAAATGGCAGAATTAGTAGCACGATCTTTCCGTAAACGTTCCAACATTTGACAGCACTCTTCAAACATACGTAACATGTCGCCATTTTTATCCACTAACGAACTCAAGTTTGAAGCAAGCATTACATGGTCTGTATGAACCGAAACCGAAGGAGTGTTATCTGACCCGTTAAAAAATATATGCGTAGACGAACGAGGTTCTTTTTCCCGGCGATACGGCCTGTGTTTGCGATGTTCACGGGAGCTTTCTCGATGCCTGCCGCTATGTTTATGACGGTGATGATGGTGTGAAGAAGACCTATGAATTCTACTCTCTTGAGTCTCTTCATCGTCACCTTCACGCGATCGTTCCCCATCTTTTGGCATCTTTTACATTAGATAGTAAAACTGCCTCGTAGAAAAGCAAGAATGTTGCTGTTTCTCGTATCAAAAATCCGTGCTTTTCTCAAAGACGAAGCCACAACAGTAAAACGAAACTGAAACTCACCCGCTCTCCCGCCTTGGACCCATGTCTTGTGATGCCTTTTGTATGGCCGAGGCGGAAATAAGGTGGCCTAGGAACTATAAACCATGATTCGTTCTTAGTCTTTCTCGAATATCGATTTCCACTCCAACATGATCCTCCAACATGGAATTTTTTTTTTTTTTTTTTTTGCCATACATATCAGGGCGTATTATGCACCGAACGAATACCCGCTTCTAAAATTGCATTCCTCAAGGTCACCTAACTAGGAATCCCGATGATAAAATATTTAGCATAGTACGCGCGCTCTCATTGTGTTTAGATGAGAGTATGTAGCCACGGTTGTGGCGTCACGCTTTCAAAGCTTTCGCAAGACTGGTAAAGTAATTTCAAGTACAAATATTAAGAAAATGGAGACAAATTTGCAAAATTTTGATTTGGGCTTTGTCTATCTCTTCACCCCTGAGCCCGAGGAAAACAAGCAAAAGAAAGACGCGCGCTGACTGAAAAACACAACTCAGAGAAACATAACTTTATCGCTGAGCAAACTAATAAAAAAAATTGAGTGAAGTTCTTGCCACGCTTTGACAAATTTGTGTATTTGTAACCGACAGCAAAATTTACCAGGCTCTGAAAAAGTACCAAAACGAAGCGCTCGGCGAAGGTTTTATCCGGCAAATTAATTGAATCGAGAATGTCTTCACAAAATATTATGCATTCAAAACACGCACAGCAAACTTGTTTTAAGGAAAGTAAACTTAGGAAGCAATTTTAAATAAAACTGACCTTTATTTCACTCCAAGAATTGCTCAAATCCACTGAATTACTTCTCTGAGTTCGTGGAAAGTCATTTTCATTCCTTTATAATAATAATAATAATAATAATAATAATAATTAATCTTTAAAGAGGATACTCCCATCACGTTGAGTGGTTTTCAGGGAGGTCCTCTATAACAAAAGAATAAAATAAAACTAAACATTATAATAGATACAAGCTAAAACTAAAAATATAAAAAGTACAAATATGGTAAAAATAGATCAAAGGTCCTTAAAATATATATACATATATTGCTAAAACTATTGAATCATATAATTTGATTTGATAAAAAGATGTTCAAGAGCCTTTTAAATGTATTGCATGGCATGGGCCTCCTCAAGTCCATGGGAAGAGCCATCCAGTCGTTAAAGGTTTGGAATGAGGTGACGCGTCTACCCCAATCAGACTTAACTTTAGGTAATCTGGGCAGATAGCCATTCCTGGTATTATAGCCGTGAGAAGAGTTGAGTGGCGATCGAAAGTTGTCAAAATGTTCAGGGATATTTCCCTTAATAGCATTTTGAACTAATTCACAACGATGCCCACGTCGACGACATTCCAGTGGCAACCACTTTAGAGTTTTTAAAGCTTCTTTGGAAGAAACGTTCTTCCTTAAAACCTTTTTGGCAAACTTATTTTGAAAGCCCTGTAATTGGTCCATCTCAGATTTCAACCCAGGCTGGTCCCCCCAGACTATATCTGCGTATCTAAATATGGCAGGACCAAACCATTGTAATATGCCAGGCGAGACTTTTGATCGAGCATATGTAAGATACGATTAAAAACACTAATTCGATGTCCCAATTTCTTAACTAAGTTCCTTATATGGGGTTTCCAGCTCCATTTTTCATCGGTTGACACTCCCAGATATTTAATAGATTTCACGCGATCAATAACCACACTGTCAGATATAAATTCAAAATTCTCAGACGGTAGATCAGCAACTCAGATTCTCGCCGTTCAAAATCATTCGCTGTCAGACTATAACAAATAATCTCTTCTTTTTCCCTCGCAGTTGTTTTCTGAGAAGTTCAGTCAATTAAGAGTCAAACTGTACAGATTACCGATTGTGTCCTCAATGAATATTCCCAGAATTGCCGTTGTCACTTAAATTTTAAGGTGATTCCATCGAAAAAGAAGTTGTCATGAGAATTTGTTGAAACTTTGCACAGTTACTAATTACATCTAGTAGATTTAAAAAAAAAATAAAATAAATACTGAGCGGGGATCACCGTGTCTGATTTCACGCTACGGGGACGGTAGTATATAGGTACTTTGCTATCTTTAGACAGCAATATTAAAAAAACCTATGCTTGTACTAGAGACACCCATTACTTCAACAAAGTTATAACTAGCAATGAAATGTAGGCATTATCCTTATGATAGAAGTACAATGTTACAGTAAAACGTCTTAAAATTGCCGTAACGATGAAACTAATTTGAAATAATAGGTAAATCGAGCGTTCCAGTGAAACGCCTAAAATCTGACTGTAACAGTGAATCAACCGGAACATTTCAAAATTGAATAACGAAAAGTTCTTCAAATTTGAATATATCATGTCAAGTCCTATTTTCCTCAAATAAATGGAATAAAAAAGTGGGGTCACCGAGTTCGTTTAGGAGAAAACGACCATTTATTTCTCTGAACAGCTCAGCCTCGATAGAAAACCTATCAAGTTCCGAACGCGTGCGCGCTCGTGCGCGCGCTAATCACGCAAAAATGATGTGCAGAAAGGATGCGCAATGCAATTGAATGGAATCACCTTAAGAACCGGCAAGGCACAACAGACTCGCAAAAATTATCCACGGCCCCAGACAGGATTGCGTTTAAGCAATGAAGGACTTTTTCCGTGTTTACGTAGCCTCATCTAAACACAAGAGGGACATTTCTTCTAATTTTCGCTCGGGGGGTTGGGAGTTATGCAAACTCGAATCTCGAATTCTCTCTCCTCAGATATAGATAGCGAGATAGCAGGGATGGCGCGAAAATTAGAAAGTGAAAGCGAAAATAAGACGTGCGGGATCTGGGGCTCGCCTCTCCCCCTGCCCCCATGCGCTTGGCGCGCTCGTTTTCTCAATTCGCGCTTTCCCAACAATCTCGGAACCTGGAACAGGCTAACCTGCCTCGTTCTAATGCCTCCTCTGTTGGATTAAGCTTCATAATTTCTTATCATCGCAATAAACATTTTACACCCGCCAACAGAAAATACATTATAGATATGACAGGTTAACACATTTTTAATCTAAAAAGTTAAAGACATTTCAGCAAAATTAATCTGCAATGTTCATTAAAATAAAAAATGCGATCCTTCGATTTCACTTTATGACGTTGTTTGTGCCATTCTGTCCAGGAGTACTAAAGTAAAGAACTATATTCAGAATCATGTTCTAGTGGCTATAAGACTGTACCTTTAGTCACCGAGAAAACATACTTTTTTCAGTTGATTGAGACGTCAAGAATTGTTGCTAATTGTTCCAGTGCAGCAAAACTTAAAGTAGAGATGATGACACCTGCTGATAGGCGACATGTATTAAATAAATAAATGTCGTGCTTACAGTTCATATGGCGCTAGGCAAAATTAGTGCGATATTTGTTATTTTAAGAATATAAGATTTCACTTCGAAGATATATTGGCCCAGGTTCTTGGTTTTAGTATAATACATTATTTTCTTAACGGTGATACCCGGCTGGTTGACACGTGCCTTAATTTAGTCTAGCGTCTATCATTTTCCTTAAAAAGACAGGAACTGTACGTTAAAATGCAAATTTGGAATATTTGTTTTAAATTCAGATTGCAATCTCTTTCAATATTAAACTGGATATTTTAATACCTTTGGGCGAGTTTGTCTAAAGCTCCCGAATGTTTCGAAGTGCAGAATCGATTGAGACCAAGAAGGGAATGAGGTTTTGATTTCATTACTGGAGCCGAAGGCATAAGGTAGTCGCCGAGAAATTGCAATCGAATCCCCAAAACTGACACCTTAAAATTTATGTTCAACTTACGATTCGGATCAAAATCCACAAATTGCAGCGGCACTTTTGTAAAACTAAAAGTCAATGTTATTACACCGAACAGAACTTGTAATTCAAAAATCCAATTTACAGGTTTACAATGATAAATCCCAAGTTGTCGGGAAATACAAAGCGTATGTGAACTAATTAAACTCTGCTGGGCGTAAGCTGACCCGAAAAATTCTGCATCATAGCTCTACTTTCTCGTGATCGTGCGAAAAAAAGGCTGCGAAAAGATAAATTTAAAAACAAAAACAAAACTTCGGCACCTAATGTATATTTGCTTCCTTTAAAAAAAACACCTCAAATTCCACAGGAAGGAAAACCGTAAAATATGATTTCAGGCAAGATATTTTTTGCTTATTTACTTAGAATGTCATTTCCCTGTCGCCTGCCATGCTGAAACGAACTAATAAACAAAGTCATTCATTACAGAATCTATTTTAATAAACTGGCAACGATTTGTTAAAAAAAGGCCATTTTCCGTAGCCCATTTTCCCTACTGTTTCATCTCAGTGAAAAATTTAAAACTCTGAGGCGAAGTCAAGGGTCCATTGTTTCTTTTGCCACTGCTAATAGTTGAAACACTACCGGAGGTGAAATTTTCAACAGCCAATCAAAACGTGGAAAATCCCCTTTGTAAAGTTGTTATTTGTATGAGGCGCTCTTTGCAATTTTAGGAAAAGGAACTTATTTGGTGAAATGAGCGAATAAGTGCCTTTCGTTTTCCTGTATCAATCGCTAAACTAAGTCTGGTTCCGTGGTACGAAAGGATTCTCCAAGCGAAGACATGCTATCGTCTATCTCCATTATTGTCATATTTCTTGGCGTCCTTATCTTCGTGGTGGCTGCTCTCGTTCTATGTTGCTTGTGTTGTCATTTACGCTCGCGGCCAAAGAATCAACAGGGCAAGGCGGTGAATTACATGGCTCACGGAAGAGGAAGAAGCGAAAAAGAAACCTCGGTAACCGAGTTGTGAAATGATCACGACTTTGGCGCTGCCAGATTTGTCAGATTTTGTTAAAACATTTTCTACAGTGAAATTTGTCCTTTTAAAAACCCGTTGTCTGGAATTGATTCAACGCTGCTTTCATTTGCCCTTGCGTGAACTGAGACTTCAACGACAATTAGACAAAGAAACTATCATTTTACATCGGTAGAAGAAATTAAAGCGATGGGTTTGGCCAACCCTTTAATTCGCAAACGTTGCTTGCACTAGACCAGACAGACTAACTTTATGTATTTCTTCAGTGAGTACACGTCAAACGGTGAAATTTGGCCAAAGGCACTGGCTATTTTGTGGATGGTGCAGGCTTGCTAATGCTTCAAACATTGAGATATTAATTTCATCATAACAATTTATCAAGGAACAATACACTGAGAGATCTGCAACAGAACTGTTTTAAGTCTTCTCACAGTAATAAAGTGCGGGTCCTATGTTTACACAAGGAAAGCTGTCATCGGAAGCAAGTCTCTTGGTCGATATATTTTGCTAGCCGGCTTCAACAAAACCTGTCAGCTGTAAGAAGAGAAAAGCTGAAATTATTTGTGTCGCATAAATGTGTTTTTTAGTGGTTTTAATATGGCCTAGAGGCCCTTTTAAGTAGTTTTATAGATATACGTACATATAATACTGTCTTGCACATCTGTAATGAATTTTTATTATGAAAAGCTGCTAGCGGATCGAAGGCAACTAAGAAAAATACGGAATCTGGTCCATTTTTCTGAGAAAGACTCTTTGAAGGATAAGAAAACTGTTCAAATACCCCAGTAAGTTTTCCAAAAATATAAAATTGAAAAATAAAAATAATTGTTTTGACACCCACTCTTGATTCATGTGATAAAATTTGATGGATCATCAAGACAACAAAATGACTGGAAAATTCTTAATGAAATTGGACCTCTTTCACAGACGTTAGTTCTGCATCAATACCCAGAGTTTAAGAGTCTTACGCTGCTAGAATCTTCACGAATACGAACGTTCCTGCATCTCTACGTGTATTTTGTATATTTTCTACATTTCCACGTGTGAAATACTAAAATATAAACAGCACAACATGCAGTAGAGCACTCATCAGTAGCTTCGTAGAGCGTCAGTGCTCGATGATCATGAAAAAGTTGACTTCACTGGCAGGGAGGGCCCGGAGCGAGGTTTAAGGTAATTGAGGCAGGCAGCGCGCGCCGCCAGATATGAATTAAATAAGTTTTCAGGGTAAGCGACACGATCAAAAGCTGGTTTGGGTATTGATTTTGAAACATCGAGAAGAGAAGCATGTATTCAGAGGCATTAATTTCCTAGTCGAAGTTTAATCCTGCACTCCGCAATATTCGGGCATAGTTGCATTTAACTGATTTCCAAAGGAATAATTTACAATTACGTTGTTTTCCGTAAGTTGTGCTAACCTCCCAAGACGATCATAGTTCAATGATTCTTAATGAGAATCTCAAACACGTCACATGACTGTCTGGGTTAGCATCCACGAACTAAAATTAATTAAGCAGTCTCCTCTTCCTTCAAGTTATATTCATAAACAGCTGCAAATAGTTTGAATCATAGCGCTTTATTCTGATAGGCCCACCCCTGAGTGGCTATGAACTAACTGGATTGTGATGCGATTTATTTACAATTCAAATCCACCAGCATTTTACTCTGTAGTTTGTTCGGGTAGTACTACTTCAAAGATCATTCGATAACTTTCGTTTTTAATAAAAATGTGCATCTTCCATGTACTTTCACGTGACCGTGTGGACGACACTCTCCGCAGCTAATATAAGCCAAGTTGGCGGCCATTCAATCTTAGAGCTCGAGCTCGACGATTATCAGCAAAAAACAGGAGACTGAAAACACTCTACAAGATTTGATCGGATGTAGAAAAATATTCCGTGGAAGTTATAAAAGTCATTGAATACCTAAGTTTCCATGGAAACAACACGTAACACCACCGAACAAGATTGATGTTCTTATCATGTTTAGTAATCGTTGGTTCAATATACGTCGAGGGATTAGAGACCTATTAGTCAAACGTTTTTTAGACAATAGGCTGCAAGATCCGGAAGCAAGTGTTTTGTATGCTCCACCAGTCAAGTGGCAGGGAAGACGTCTCTTTTTACAGCTCGCCTGCCATTCTGCTGTGCTGTCTCTCACCAGTCTGTTGTTATAGCACGCACTTATGGTCAGAAATACACATAGCTCTTAACTTAATTGGTTACGTCATATTATGCCGGGCAGAGTAGATATCAACACAGGCAGCCCAAGCTAACGTTGAGAGCTGCACATAAATCAGACTGTTTTTTTCCACGCTATGCATAATAATTACATTGGCAACATTTAAGAGTTTGTATGGAAATTCTATAAAACATCTTAAATTGCCACAAATATGAAAGAGTTCGAAATGAAAATAATTTGCCTTATTGCTTTGTTGTATTGGTCATTATTTGAGGGCTTTCTGGGCTGGTTTGAAGCTTTTGAAAAATTGACGTTTTTATTAGTTTCATGTTTGCTAAACGTTTAGAATTAATTAAAGGCAGGAAGCAGTTAGACACTGCACCTCACTTGAAGTTCGATAAATTCCATCACAACAAACGAATCACCATAAAACTTCAAAGGTGTATCTTGGATCTTTGGCCTATCTCTGGTCTTTCTCATGGGCCGGGTTCCATTTTAAGCCGTCGAAAACCCCTCCTAAATACGGAACTCGCCTTTCCTGGTATGCGTTTTCATTTGAAGTACACACATGAATCTTTGCGTGCCGCGTTTCCACGACAAATTGCCTTCAGCCGGTCTAAATACATTTTGTTAAATTCAATAGGTGGTCTATGAAATCAAATAAAAAGGCGACTTACAACGTTATGCTTGCAATAAACAAGTTATTTTCGAAACCACTTCGGAACTAAATTGATTTCACTAAATATGGGGCCCTTTTAGTGCCGGATGTATGTTTGTCCGACGCCAGTGAATTTGAAAACTTGCTATGCCCCAATTTCGGGCAGTTAGCATGTCATTAGAATTTCGTCCAGTGATCTTGTTTACATTTTTCCCCTCTCACAATTTCACGGCAGCTACAGTCTTGTCCTTTGTCACCATCTCATTTCGTTCACCTCGCTGTTTCAACGCTATAATGCTTGCAGGAATTTACCCCAACACGCTGGCGTCAAATATTGACCATTTGACACCTCGATCCGGCGTAGGCTTATATATTCTCTCGCGGCATGTGTTTTTCGGAAACCCCGAAACCTTTAAGGCCGACTTCGAGCACGATAATTCACAATGTGCCCGGAAAAAAAGAATTTTCTAAAACAACAACAACAACAGCTTTGTACAGTGAGCTTGTCATGTTTTACAGGTTGCTTTTCGGAGACGAACAGTTTCTGGGGCCTTCAGGAAGGGGGGAGGGGGGGGGGTAAACGTGCACCCGGAGGGGAAAGGATAAAAAGAAACAGTCTCGGCCGTTGTGCCCCTCTAGCAGTAATTGCCTTTTATTTCATTTGCTACATATACACCGTACACCATTCCAACTTGACTTTAGATAAATCCCTCAACGTATATTAATTTAAGTGCCATATTTCTGTAAACGTCTTGACCATTTGCAATCTTGCTATCTGCAAATAAAAAAAATAAAGAAATAGTTATGCAAGTGTCGGTAATTATGTAACGGAAGATAATTAATATGTGTATTCTTTATTTTAATTTTTCTCAGTAGCTTGTATACTTGTATTTCCGTTTGTTTTCTGCTCTCCACTTTTTTTAGAACAGAACCACCACCATGAAACTCGACCATTGTTCACGAAGATTGAACAGCCAGGGTCGATAGGGAGAAACAACAAAAATGCGCAACGTGGCAAGTCAAGAAAACAAATAAAAGAAAGTTAGTTCTTTTCGAAAAGCTATCAATTTTACAGGCGGTTTGAATGCCAAGGAATTTTTTAGGTTATTTTTATTAAAAGATTATCTGCCCTCTCCACGTTTCCATCTGTAAAAAAGTATGCAAAGAGCCAGGAGCCCATTAGAGAACATCATGTTTCTTATATATAATGGTTTCAAAACGAGTGCCTTGCAGTGAAACAGCAGACCAACAGAACAGTTAATTGTATCACGCTGTGCTTATTTAATAAAGAAACGGACATGGAAGCATTTGCTTCTGACATGTCTCTGGGATCTTCAATGTCAGCAACTTTAAAAGTCATTTCATCAATTTTCTGACAGAAAAAATCCCGGGAAAAAAGGATATTTTGGGACAAATGAGTGATTTAAAACTTACGTTTTTGAATACTTGTTTAAGTGTCAGAGTATTTTTGCCCTAAATCCAAATCAAAGTTCAATATCACAAGTTTGGTTTTTGTAGAAGGAAGGAAAACAGAATTACTGGGAATTTTTAAAACCACAGCAGAAACAAGAGCAGCAACAAATCTCACACCACATTTGACCGGTACAAAAGATTCAAACCCAAAACGCACTTGGGGCAGACCAGATCGTTCTCATCCTGCTGCCCACCTTGCCTCTGTACATATCTTAATAGAACTTCGAGAAAACTAAACAGAATCACTATACCTTTGTTTAAGCACTGACAGGCGCGTTCATGCCGTATGGGGGCTGGCGCAGGTCGTTTTTAACTTCCTTTTCCACTGGACTGACAGGCGCGTTCATATCGTATGGGGGTTGGCGCGGGTCGTTTTTAAATTCCTTTTCCACTGGACTGACAGGCGCGTTCATGTCGTATGGGGGTTGGCGGGGATCGTTTTTAACTTTCTTTTCCACTGCACTGACAGGCGCGTTCATCTCGTATGGGGGTTGGCGCGGGACGTTTTTAACTTCCTTTTCCACTGCACTGACAGGCGCGTTCATCTCGTATGGGGGTTGGCGCGGGTCGTTTTCGACTTTCTTTTCCACTGCACTGACAGGGCCGTTCATGTCGTATGGGGGTTGGCGCGGGTCGTTTTTAACTTCCTTTTCCACTGCACTGACAGGCGCGTTCATCTCGTATGGGGGTTGAGGCGGGTCGTTTTCAACTTCCTTTTCCACTGCACTGACAGGAGCGTTCATGTTGTATGGGGGTTGGCGGGGGTCGTTTTCAACTTCCTTTTCCACTGCACTGACAGGCGCGTTCATGCGTATGGGGGTTGGTTTTTAACTTCCTTTTCCACTGGAAAGCCTTTATCGTCCCACAAGGTGCTTCCAGGTTCGTTTTCAACTTTCTTTCCACAGGGAAGTGCAGTAACATATGCAGAGAAAACCAGTACAGGAAGAATCTGTAGCATCATGAGCATACTAACTCTGAAAAGTTATTAACAGTATTAACAACTTAAATGTTTAATTGTGACGTATTTATGCTCGGTAGCCACGACCTTTCTTTTATTTTCAAAGCACTGGGCGAATTTTATTTACTTTGCAAGTGTTGGGCTCAAAAATTAAATTCCAACTTTTACCAACGAGTTACCAATCTTCGAAAGCGCTATCGTGCTTTTAGGCTTCGGGGCTAGACAAATATTTTGTAAAAGGTCAAAACACAGTAGTAACTACAATCAGGCAAAGTGGACCTCGGCTTTATTTATTTTGTCAAAAATAAGTGTTTCATTTCCTATGATTGATTGTGTACGATTGATTGTGCAAGCCGTGGTTTTTGAATATTTTTTTTCTGTTGAACGGAACGTACGGACACTTTTGCCAGAACAGTAAAGTTGGTATAGAGACAAAACTTGTTGAAAAATTGTCAAAATTTGTTGAGTTTAGCGCTCAAACTGTTTGCCACGCATTTATATGTCATGAATAATTTTGCTGGTTTTATTGAAAACTGTGCTTAACTTACACTCGTTACGAAATTCACCAAATCCTCAACAATTCAATAAAGGTATAAGGCAATTCTTGCGACAAGAGCAAACACTGATAAAAGGGCCAAAATGTTAATTATAATTTAAGAAATTTCCTATAAACTTCAATCGAATCAATTATTACGGGCAGACCACTGGAAAGTATTTCTAAAGGTTATGCCTTTAAATCATGCTCTCTACTCATCGACAGATCGACTTAAAAGTAAGAACCACGCCTGACAAGGCATAAGGTTTGAATCAGCAAAAGGGTCAATGCACATGCAGATTATAGCCTTTTGAGCAATGGGATATTGTCCGCTGGAAACTATATACAAATTTACCCAAGGAAAATTTTCAAAGGAAAGCCACACCTTTTCAATATTGCTATTGAGCAGAATTGAGCCAAACAAAGGTGAAGATAAAAGAAATAACTGAAAATCACCGTATATGACCTATTTTATATACATAAAAACTATATATATGTATGTTAATTTTATCCAATTTAAAATGTTGCACAAGCTGACAGTTTTTAGACCTTAGAGTTCGCTGAAATTTCTATGTGCTACTTTCACGTGTACAGCCTTCGTTGAAAGCCCTACGACTAAATGTTAAAAGCATGCATATTGTTCAATGATGGAGCAAGTATAAAACTGGATCAGTTTAGCAAAACGATATCATTCGTCTCAAAAAACAAGTACACTTTTTTTTTTACTACACTTAAACTTTAAAACGTATACATACCTCCGTGAAATGTCAGACAACGTTAAGCTAAGTCGATCCTGAGGTCAGAGCGTTGTGCCGCTTTTTCCGAGAATAGCTCAACTGACAATGCGTTTATCTATCTTTAATTAAGTTCACAATTCTGTCAATCAAAGCATTTTTTACCGAGGAGATGAAAGGAAGCGTTAAAAGCTGAATCACGTGGACTTAGAACTGAGCAGAAAATTGTAGATCCCTTTACACTGCAGAGATAAAATTATTAGCAAAATAGTGACTTAATTCTGAATACCCTTACAGTAAAAAGACAAAATCTTCATAAAACAATTGTCATTTTATCTGAGAGTGCTCATGCACTTACTGTGAAGGCTGAAAAATTGGACGAGATCACAGCTGAGTGCTCAATGGCCGTTACGACTGAGAGCACAATGTGCCACGAACGTGATTTTAGTGATTTAGTTTCAAGTTTCTAAGTAGTTTTCGCGCGTCATGTTATTCTTAGATTTCGATAAAAAGGATAGTTTTTTCATAGCTCTAGTTAGTTGTTATCGATTTGTCACCGACTTAGTTGTTATCGAGTTGTTATCGCGGAGTTGCTACAAAGTTATTGTCGAGTTACGTATCAGAGAGTTGAGATTTGCACGAGTAACGCCGGAGAAAGTACGCCACTAAGATTTTACAGTTATCCATATTATTGTCAACGATTCAAGAGTCAGTTGTACCTCGTCGAAAGCCCGATTGATTCAGTAAAGCATCATTTGTTCGAGCCAGACATTGTGTGCGAGTACCTTTGTGCAACGTGCATAACACAATGTGACAATGGAAAGCATATGATTGTGACGATGAAGAGCATATTATGCTGGGCTTAGACAGAAATATCACATGAAATTGCCCGAATTGTCTACCCGGAGTTTCTCAACAAAAAGTTCTAAATATCTCAAAAAAGCCCCATTGTATGTCCAATAAATATAAAGGGATTTTCCCCAATTAGGCCGCGCTTTGCTTCCCTGCTAGCAGAGGCCCCTAGGCCTTTTCCTTTGTATTCGCTTCGCCCGTCAGCTCAGCGAATGCAAAGGAAAAGGGGCCTCTGCTAGCAGGGAAACGCTTTGCACTTGTGGTTGTCACGGAATCCGACATAAGAGATTCACTTACATAAATATTTTACTGACGATAATGATATTACAAAGTGGATTGAGTAGAAGCGGAAGCTTCTGGTTCATCAGCATACTTTACAGCATACACACTAACCCTAACCACTTTCTACAACACCAGCTACTATGAGAGTTATAGGATACATTATTCAGCAATTCAAATAGTGAAATTAAAACGAAGTTCCTACAAAAGTTCTTGTTATATTCAAATGATTTTGAACGAACGACAGATCTTAAATGATATCTTCCTTGAAACATCTACGCGTTTTCGAAATATTCCAGAAACTTCTACTTGTAAATAGCATTCTTAATTTCGCTTGACAACAAAACGTCGGAAAAATTTAATCCACCGAACTCTCGAAAAAATACTACGAAATTCTGTTACCTTTTCCTGTTCTTTTATTTTGTTATTTTTGTCAAACGTGCATGGCAACCGAATATTTATTCATTTCGTCAGTTTTTTACCCTTTAAACCCTAATATAAAAATGCATATTCTCCTTACTGTTCTCCATATATCTCTTGGAACTAGCAAGGAGAATTTGTTTAAGTATCAAGACATCTTATCCTTGGTGATCACTTTCTTTATTCTCATTGCTTGAATGTTTGAACAGGTAGTAGTAATGTAAAGAGAAATTTCTTTTTCGTGACTGTTAGGGCTTCAAGGGTTAAAAAACAGATGCGTTCAGTTTGAGAGGCCTCTTGCGCCGTAAAGAGTATTCAGATTTATTACTTGTGTAACGCATGTAGGAATTATAGCAAGTTAAACGCAAGAAGTACTTTGTTCATTGAATTCTCAAATATAAACATGAACAGTATAGAGCGGTTTTCAATCGATTGTCGTGAAACCAAAACCAAAGTCTGGTCACTCTGACCGTTAACAATAGAAACAAACAACACAATTAAACTCTTCAAACTCAGGCCAAGCAAATACTTGTAACTAGTTTATGCGCGGAAAACAACGCAGTGCGAGCAAGTCACGATTCGTTTTCAATTGGTCACTGGGTTTTACTTCTGAATTGTTGAGAAAGTGACACGGGTTTTTCTGGCCAATCAGAGGGCACAGTAAAGCAAAACTAAAGAAAACGCAAATAGCATTTCACACTCTTAAAATTTATAGCCCCTTGGTAAAATCAGCCAATACGTTCCGTCATTCTTTACAATTCTATTCATGATTCGTCTTGACGGCAATTCACTTGCCATTAGGAAAGCTGTAAAGAGTGTACTTTGCATAAAAAGCTATCAGCCAATTAGAGTGTCGATCTTTTGATTGTACCGAACGACCGTAAAAATAGCAGAAATGTATTTTATTTATCGGTAGCAGCTGCACTGACTTATCAACAAACCGAGTGACACTTTTGATACAGTTTTGCGCCATAGATGCTCGCTATTTTTATTCAACTTACAATTAACTCTAAAAAGGGACATGTTCTCGTTCTGCAGGTCTAAAAACTTTCCAGTAAAGGATGAGGAACGAGTTTTGTCTGGCAGTGGCTGTACTTAAGGGGCCGATAAAATACTATGTATGTACGTCATCTCTGTAAGTTCCCCTTGAGAGCGCTCAAGAGAACATTGCACACTCATCAAGAGGATACATATTTTGACAAATACACTTCTTACGGTTCACATCAGCTTGTCAGTAATTTGACTAATTGATTGTAACTAATCGATCTACCAATTAACTGATCGCTATTTCATTGTTTGAGGAATACATATGTGGCTATTTAGAAATTGCTTCATGCGAAAATGTTAAGTTAAAACATTTGTACAGGATGTGAAAGTGGCGCACAATAGTTGCGTAATCAAAAAAGAAATAAAACAATCTCTAAAGCATTCATTGACTTCAAATCGCCTCCGCCGTCAACATGGCAAATTTCACCGCTTCAAATTTTACAAACATTACAAGCAAGCATGAGTTTTCGAACGCTTCCAGGGAGGACAAGACATCAAATGCCCTGCTCGATGCTAATTTACTTATTACTACTATCATAAACAGCATCACTTGTCCTATTACAGTTCTGCTCAACACGATGGTGGTAATGGCCGTGAAACGAAGGCCAAGACTTCAGAGCCAAGCCAACATCTTGCTGGCCTGTTTAGCGGTCCCTGACGCCATAACTGGTCTCATCGCACAGCCATCTTTCATCCTGTGGAATACGCTTGGGTTACTTGGTACGACCAACCGAGAGTCGATTAGAGTTTTTCACGGTTCTGTTTTGCGCGGTCTTGCTGTTTGTTCCACGCTTCATCTCATGTTAGTGACTTGCGAAAGGCTTCTAGCAATCAGATTTACCTCGCACTATCCATACATTGTCACAAACCAAAATCTGAAGCGAGCAGTCATTGCATTTTGGATCTTTTCCTTTTTTCAAGTTGCCTTCGGACTGATCGACCCGAATAAGGTGATAAGTTCCATTTTAAACATATCAGCTGCTCTTGTTGTAATTTCATGTGTTATTTTCATTGTGCTTTCTTACGTTATTTTGTATCGCGAAACAGTTCGCCACCGAAAGCAAATTGAAACTCACCAGGTGCCACAAGAAGAAGTGGAAAGATTCGCAAAAGAGAGCAAAGCGCTTAAGACAACTGTGTTAGTAGTAGGTGCAGTTATTTTGTGTTTTGCACCCATAGCATTTACGGTCTTGCTTTTTATGTCTTTAAAGGTTGATATTCATGAGACAGTGACTGTGAATTCGTGCCTGCCTTGCCCATGGATCAATACGTTTGTCATGTTAAACTCTTTTGTCAATCCACTGGTTTACTGTTGGCGACAGAAAGAAATGAGGCACTTCATTTTTCGACTTTCCTCGCCAGCCGTTGCACCCACCCAGAACTAATTTTGAATCTCCAAAAAAGCCTCCCAACTTAAGAATCACTGTTGTTTCAGTGAATTGTTGCTGATTTGTTTTTCTGATTATTAATAAAGACGACAAGTTAGAGGTTACTGACAAGCGTTTTTAGATCTGGTTTTTTTTTATTTGTTCTTATATTGGCGCTCAAATCTTCTCACGCTTAGCTTTTTGTTTGTGAAATCTACTGAACAAACTCGGACTCGGATTTCATTGGTTGAGAAGAGGAGACTTACCTGTAATGGTTTAGAGGGCAGCATTTCCTTGGCAACGGTTAGCTCAGGGGATAAGGACGTTACACCAGTCTCTCAAGGATATCACCGGTTGGGGACTAGTGCTTAATTGAAAACTGTGTCGAACTGTGACAATAGGATTTGTGTCCTCCACATAACGACGGTAAAATAACACTTGGGAATCACTGTATTTCCCAGCCATAATTTCTCATGGTACCCCATGAAAAGATTGGTGAGAACAGGAACTAAAAGCTAAGTGGCTATGGAGGGGAATTTTATGGTCCCGTTTGATGTGAAAAGTCTATTTACCAACATTCCTTTGGATGAATGTGGGCCTGGCGGTCGACTACATCACCAAAGGAAATCCAGGCATCAAAATAAGCGCCTTATGACCTGAAAAGATTTTTTATATTAGCCACGGCCGAAACCCATTTCTTGTTCATGCGCACATTTTCCGATCAGGTTGATGTTGTAGCCATGGGCTTCCACTTAGCCCCTGTCAGTTCTCGCCAATCTTTTCATGGGGCACCATGAGAAATTATGACTGGAAAAATACAATAGGAAATCAAACTAATTTTTCCTTGTCACTTTGCCTGTCTAATGTGACCATACAGTTTACGTGTTGGCCCCAGAAGTTTAAACGTCTAGTTTTATAGTCTATTGTCTCAAGTCGCGATTATTTACAACTAGTTAAAGGGAATGTATAGAGAAATGTTTGACATCACTCAGAATATATTTTGACGTATCTCTTTCGTATTCACTAGAAACTTTAATAAATATGCTTTATGATCTCCTTATTAGTCCTCCCTCGTTCGTCATCATCATCATCATCATCATCATCATCATCATCATCATCATCATCATCATCATCATCATCACCATCACATCCTTTATTTAAACACGATAAAAGAATTAAAGCATAACGCTTGTGGGGTCGAGTAATTAATTAGGTATAGTACTTAACTACGATACATCTACTAAGAATATTATTCGATAAGACTTGAGCACAATGAATAAATGGCTAATAGCACTTTTAAGTACTATTAGCCATTTTAAAAAATCATGGTATTGTCTGGGAAGCGACTGAACTGACTGTTCAGCCTTATCAGCCGCCATATGAAATCAAGAAACGGTGTGTAGTGGGTTAGCCTTTCTGAAGCTGATGAAGTTAATTGCCAAAATCCACAACGTGCAACAAATGTAATTCAGTAATTGCTAGTTTTTTGATAAACAGCCATTGAATATCGTATCAAGAAAAGCGGCTCAATTTGCTAACAATGGCCATTGTTATATTTGATCGTTTTTGACCATGTAAATCGGCCTTCACACGTCAAACTAATGTTGGCCAACTCGTGTTGGCAAACTAAAATTGGTGTGTGTGTGTGTGAACGACACAACAACATGTTGGCAAACTGTTGACGAGAATAGAAACAAGTTCTATTTCTCGCCAACAGTTTGCCAACATGTTGTTGTGTCGTTCACACACACCAATTTGAGTTTCGCCAACATGAGTTGGCAAACATTAGTTTGACGTGTGAAGGCTGCTTAAGGGCAATAACGATTTAGGCTAAAACAAAGGCTTTTATCCAACAAGGAAAATTCTAATTCAAATAAATTTTCCGATTCTCCCGATGAATAGTACTGAGAAATGAAACTTCGGCGGGACCGAAGTAGGGAACAATTTGCACCCTGCCTGAGGGAAGCGTTTATAATTTACTCGACGACATTCATCGTTTCATTCGCCGTAAATCCGAAATCTGATAGGGAGACGGTACAAGTTTTCCAATCCCACCAAACACTGTATAACGGACAACTATGGAAGGAATACAAAACGTTTGCTTTTTATTTCATGTTGAGAAATAGTCTTTAGAGCAATACAGCATTGGTACAAACATGCTCATCTTATGTTTTACAATCACATTTGTCATGCATTATAATAACTTTTACAAATAAAACCTGACTTTGTCATAAATAATCTGTACATCTGGACATATCATGCAAACAAAAATGGTAACATAAAAGTAACGTATACAAAACCCACCGGTATGAGATCATACGAAGTTTGATTTATCTTTGAACTTGACAGCTTGGTATAACTTTATTTACATCTTATCAGATTTGAATTTACCAAGAAACCTAAAATTTTCTTTAGCAAAAGAAAGGAAAACAAACAGCTTAACTTGGAAGTACTGGTTGGTAGCTTTCGCTTCAATTGGCCACACTTTGTGATTTCATCAGCAAAATATGACGTGAGAAAAAGAAAACTCTCAGTGTTAATCAGGAAGTGAAAACATAACATTACTTCATAACATATCTTATTATTTCATCAATGTTAATGAAAATACATTGATTGAACCAACTTTTACTCTACTCGTGTATGTGTTTTTGTTACAGCAGCAATTTTCTCGTATCTTTCCGCTACGTATTGTGGCTGAATTACAAATTGTAATAATAGCTGCCACAATAAACGTATGAATGCATGTTGAATGCCTTTCCATAGTCTTGATTAACAACTAAATTCTTCCTATAGTAGTACTGAATATGTTCTTTTTTAACAGATGAATTTCTTATCGAAAGAAGAAAACAGCGACCAGGGCCAAACTCGCCCCATAATCTCCTTTCGCGACTGTTCTTGTATACACATTTAACGCTAGGCTTCCTTGTTTAACACTCGTGTCAAGAAGCCTTTATGGGTGACGGTGTTCTAAGAATAGCAACAGCATCATCGTAACCCGCGCGGAAGCCGCTCTCCATGTCCTGGAGACTAGCCTCCAGGCTGTGCGTGGTGATAGAATGCGCGTGATGCGCCTGAACGAGGCGCTCTAACCGTGAGATGATCTCGTAGTCTGGAACAGAGAGCGTGTTGATATCGAGGCCAAGAAGGCGCGCTAACACTTGACGGAAATCCAACAGCTGAAAAGAAAAAAAGAGATAAAGATAAGTTTATATAGAACAAGAAAAGAGGTTTCGATGTGATAGGGTGAAAATTCCCCACTCGAATATCAAGGCAAATATATCTCGCTAATCCACAAGCGCAAAACAAGCACTGCGCCAATCACCCTAGCAGTTACCCTGGAAGAACTCGAAGCAAAAACGCGAAGCAGTGCCAAGGGTGGGAAACCAAGCAATCTTGCGCCAAGTACGAATACACGTGCCATCGGTGTCAAGGGCGGGAAAACGTGCAACAGCTGCTAATCGGGAATCGTGGAACCAGTATATTAAACACAGGGTTAATCCAGTGGTTACCAGGTTGTACTGACCGTTTTCGAATTCCACAGTTATTAAGCGTTTGTCGGTACCTGTTTTTCTCGTATTCTCGACTCCTCCAGTGCTTGTTTAGTTGTTTGTAGTTCACTGTTAAGTTGCTGGAATGATTGCGCAGACTTCGCTTTCTTTTCCCGTGCCTGTGTTTCAGTCATCTCCAGCTCATGCCGTAAGTCGTGTAACTCGGCGCTGGTTTTGTGTTTACTCTTGGCCAGTTTGTTGACTGCATTTTCTAGTTCTTCTATCGTCTTTCCTTGCTCGAGAGTTTTCACCTGAAAGAAATGGCAGTAATCTTACCGTCTGTTCGCTTGAAAATGATTGAAAACGATCATAACGCTACTTTCCAGTGTTCTGATGTCATGTTATCGCGTTCGGTAGTTTTCAACCATTTACATGCAGACAATAAAAACGAATGAAAATGCATAGTATGGACGAAAAACGTTTCAAAACTCGTATTTTTTTTTTTAAATCTTCGTTATCAAATAAAAGCGAATGTAAAAATTGACTCAAATCGTCCTAGACTCCACATTTCTTGTACTTTTGATTTTCCTCTTACTTGTGGTAGACAACCATTGAAATATAAATCGAAAAATTGAAATTAAAGCTTGCGTAACAGAAACTTTTTTTTCCAGCACTGTTGGTGGTTTCTATTCGGTAAACTTACCCTTAGTTCGCTTGCCTCCAGTAACTTCGCCTTCAAACTCGTAACTTGCTGTTTATAATCCAGCAATTCTCGCTGCAGTTTATCGTTGTTTTTGACGAGTTTCTTGTACCTGAGTGAATTCTCGTCTCTCTCCACTTCAACTCGTCCTTTTTCTCGTAAAAGTTCTTCAAGCTCAGCGACTTTCTTTTTCAGTAGACCCAAGTGTAAATCTTTACTCTCCATCTGTTGTTTGGACCACTTCACTCGTCTTTGGAGGTTGTAAATTGTGGTCTTTCTATCATCTAATGCATCAGTCTGTAAAAAAAAATATGATAAAAATAAATAAATAAATAAATACGTGCTTATGGGACTATGTTTAAAGAGACTATATGTTCAAGGGACTATTTGGTCTTTAGTTTGCGGGTTGTTCTTGTTGCTGAAAAAAAAAGCCAACAATCACATTTACGTTTATTAAAACCTAAAAAAAATGGTCTAGTTATGTTCAAAGTCGCTATACCAGTTCAGTGAAACTATTAATACAGCTGTAGGTATCTTTAGCCACGGATGGCCAGGATGGAAATGGATTACAACTTGTAAACGCTATTCCAACGTTTTCAAGTACGAGAAAACCATATACAAGAGCAGGTATTGGAGCGTTCAAACTCATCTTAGATTGTAATGCGTGCGATCCACGGACGGAAGTGAATCATACAGATTAGCGAATGAATCTGGATTGGAATGGGGCGTACCGCTGAGAGAACAGGGCCTTATATGTTAACGGGAGGAAAAAGTGAGGAAAGCAGGAAAAAAGAAACATGAATTTATCTTGTTTCAGGTGCAGCTAGGTAAGCACGAAAATGAAAACAACCTGAATTAAAGTCTGAAAATGTATCGAGTAAAGGAATGCAACATGGGTTGCCCATCGAACGAGTGAATATTTGTATTTTCTCGTATTTCCTTTTATTTCTTGGTTTTTCCCAACGGCACTTTTCAGGTGTTTCTCAGAGACTACCCTTTGGTCCTTTGTCGATTTACTAAAATATCGATACCGTAAAACCTCTATTAAGCCCTCGGGGGGCTTATTTAATTTCAGGTCTCATGAGCGGGGGGGGGGGAGCTTATTAGAGAGCGGGCTTAATAGAGAGGGGGGGTTATTTCAAATCTATAAACATCTTAAGATAATTTTTGCACAAAACTCAAACACTGTTAACTTGCTTCTTATCAAAAAAAGACTGACCAGGAAGCCGGCCGACCGACCTAGCCTCTACAAAATACACTAACTGGCGATGAAGCGCGTGGCTTAATGAAAATTACGAGGGTCTAATTACAAAATCTGCCTAATAGAGGGGGGAGGGGAGCTTTATAGAGCTTTTACCGTACCGCTATAACAGGTTACAAACACCTCGTACCTCGAGTTTAACAAGCTGCTCTCCTCTCGCTAACAGGGCGTCTCCGTTCACATCTAAGCCAACATCATCAGCTATTTCATCTAGTTTCATGACTCGAGCTAACTTCTCACAGAATGTAACGAACTGAAACAAAGTAAACACAGCACATTGATTTCAAACAATACCTTTCCGACAAATCTACGTAGAGTTTCCGATCCGTTATTGTCCAATAAAAATTTGACATACGCATGGCAGATGAAGGTGTCGACTCTTCTTAAAAGAAGAGTCGAAACGCAAACCAGGGGAGTGAGGGTGAGGCTAAAATGAGGGGATGGGGGAGGGGAGAGGCTCACCTTTCTCTTATCGTCCTTCAGTTGGTCTCTCTCTACATCAGACGTAAGAAGTTCCCCTTCAAGGCCCGTCACACGATCTTGGTTCTCTTTCAGTTGGGTCTCTGCCTCGTTGGCCCGTTTTAGCGTGGTGCGGTGGAGGTTCCTTTGACTATCCAGCTCTTCTGCTAGGTTCTTTAGCTGGACCCTCAGTGATTCCTCTCTCTGAGCACCGAGAAAAATAGAGCCCGTGAGATAGCGTGTTAAAGGAAAATTTAACGGGAGTTTGATTTTGAGTACTGGCTATCTTTTCAGTCTTGCAGTATCAAATTTTTGATACTTTTGATGTTTTTTCTTTGATTTAAGTCATTGGCATCCTAAAACTAACTAATAACTAAAATTTAGAATCTACAAAAAATTTCATGCCATACTATACTAAGATATCGTTCCTTGTTCATACTGTTTTCACATAAAACAAAAGCCTTACCGCTTTAACGTCTCTGTAATCTCTGGCAATATTCTTTACTCTAGAAATGATGGCATCTTCCTCTGCTGTAATGGAGTCATCTAAATCTCCAATCAGCTGCGCTAAGTGACGCTTAAAATTGTGCAACTGTAGTGAGAAAAAAGTCATAAATCAGTTCCGCAGCAAATCAAATTGTACTCTACGTATCGTTCTCAAAGCAAAGCAACAAGAAGAATCCATGCGGCCAAAGTAAAAGTGACAATTTCTTTCACCATTTTGGACAGACTTTCTAAAAGTCCGTTTTCGTCCAACGTCTCGCGACTTCGTCACTCTGGCTCATTCGCAGTCGACTTGTGGCAAGTCTACAGTTTGGTTAAAAGTGGACCCCTGTTATTTCGAATCCACCACAACCTCGAACCGAACTGTTTCTCTTCATTGGATTTGCTTTTCAGTCAGTTTTTTGAGTTAGCATCAAACCTGCTACGGTGTACATGTACTTACCCTTGATTGAGCTGATTGTCCTGTGTATTCACTGGTGTGAAGTGTCTGCTCCATCTCTTGCAGTCTGCAGTTAAGAAATAATAAAATGTTTGTGAGTTACTAACTCTCTCCCTCAACAGGCAAAGAGTAAAGTGGTCCTAACATTCGATTCGGTGAAATAAATCCTGACCATAGAGCTCTGTGACCATTCAAATGGTGTGAAAAACGTCTGTCACCATACAAATGAAAGTTAATTGAGCAGTAATATTCCTGTGGTCCCATTTATTTAGTTATGCTTAACTCTAGGTAGTTCTAACTTGTGAGTCTATGGATGAAATCCTCAAGAGTGACCATTCTAAAACTATTATTGAAAGCTACTGAGCAGTACCTTTTTGTAGTGTTGTTTACCATGCTGTACAAGGTGATTCTAACTTTTGAGTCTGTGAATGAAACACTTTAAGTGTGAGCATCCAAATGATACCTATTAAGTACTTTCCTGTACGGTAGCACTGTTTATTATGCTGTACAAGGTGGTTCTAACTTTTGAGTTCATGGATGAAATGTTAAAGTGTGAGCATTCAAGTGAAAGCTACTGATCAGTACTTTCCTGTGTTGCTGTTTGTTATGCTGTACAAGGTGGTTCTAACTTTTGACTGCGGATCTAATTCTAAAGTGACTATTTAAATGAAAGCTATCATGCATTACTTTCCTCCAGTGGTTTATTATGTTGTAAATCTAACTCTCACTACTTTAAAGGAAATTGTAAACTGTTTAAACCAAACTGAAAGGTAGAGTGAAGTACAAAATGACCTACCTGTTCTGTTTTTCATCAAGTTGTTTCTTTGCCACTCCCCAAGCATCTTGACTGGCAGCCAGCTGATGCTTCAGCCGATCAGTTTCTATTTCCATCTCCCTGTTTTTCTGCTGCAGGGTGTCTCGTTCCCGCGTCAAGCTACTGATTGTTTCTTGGCTTTGACCAGCAGATTTCTTCTCCTGTCCGACCTCTGAAACCAATCTCATGATAGTTTCCCTGATACAAAAAAAAATTTATAATAATAAAATGCTTTAATTGCTTTAATTGCTGATGGGAGCCACCCAGTCACCAGTTTCTAGGACCAACATATTCCGAACTAATGGTGGAGGGGGTGGGAGTGGAAAGGGAGAGGGGTAAGGGTCAGCATTTATGCAATAAGTAAGCATCCCATCCAGGGAGTTTGAGAGGGCTGCCTGGTAACAAATACTATTACGCAATTGCTACCTTGAGTTCATTATAAATAATTGCAGATGTTTAAACATTATCATACCTGCTTGCTTTAGACTCCAAACTGCTTTCATGCAAGTTGCGAGACAAGGTGTTTGCTTTTTGTTTTAAGCTATCTCTTTCTCTGACTATTTCTGCCATCTAAAATAAAATCATGGAAAAAGACAATAGGCAAACAAAATTTAGACATAAGATGATATTACACTCTTCACAGAGTCCTTCCTTTGTGAAAAGAACAAATTTGTTATGCTTTCATTTTTTAATCTTCAAGCCTGTGTACAGAGGGCTAATCAGGCAGAAGCAGTGACAGATGGGGCAGGAGTGGTCTGACAAGGGGCTGCCAGATATGTGGCATCTTTCAAATTTTAGTCACTTGTCTCATGTGATAAAAAAGGTTTAAAAGTCCACTTTTAACACATTTGACGCTCTTTCTATCGTTGAGATGTCTCTGTCTTAAAGGGTTGAGCTTAATTTGTAAAGGAATGGAATTGTCTCAAACCATTTCAATCAACCACTCTCAGAAAGTTTTCTAAGTACTTGGAAAGACAACAAAACAAGTAGGAAGAAAGGATTGCCTCCCTTTACTTGCTAACGAGAAGAGAAAAAAATATGGTGTGAAATGAGTGGCGTAATATTTATTATCTGTAAGTCAAAAGTGAAAACTGCTGGCTGGCGAGAAGGACTAAGCTTTTCGAAAGTCATTCAACTCACCCTTCCAAGAAAAGAGTGCATAGATCCCGACACAGCTTCAGATGGGTCTAGTTGCAGAGCTTTGATCAGCTGGGTTCTTATCTCACCATACTATTAAAAAAATAGACACAACTTATTATATATATGATAATTATATATATAAATTAGTGCTAATTTTGAATATGGCTCCTACGAAAAAGGGCACCGATTAATTGAACTAAATCTGAGTTAGACCTTAAGTGGGTACTATGTCTGAGTACTGAGACCATAATACGGATGACTGGATTTTAATAGATATTATCTAAGGTTAAACAACCAACAGACAGCCAGGACCTCATCTCAATGTGGTAATACCCAGCTAACTGACTGCAATAGTACTGCTTTAAATTGAGACCACAGCTTTATTATTACCCATCTAAATTTCTATTATAAAATAATTGGCCCAGTTTCTGTGTTTAGAAAATTTCGCTGACCTTTTCCTTCAATCTTGGAATTTTTGAAACACGCACCTTAGTCTCCCATTTTGCAGCTCGGCTCGCAGCTTCCTCCTCGGCAGTGATGTGATGTTTTAGGGACGACTCCACTTGCTGAAGACGGTCCTGCTGGGTTTGCATTTCTTTCTTTAAAGATGATATGGTGACGTCGCTACGATTTGCAAAGTTCTCCTTCTCGGTGGCTTCATCCTCAGCTTCTCGTATTCTATCACGGAGAGACTGAACCAGAGCTGACTGCCGAGCTGCATTTTGTTTGTTGCTTTCTATTTCACACTGCCATGACAAAAAGAATCAAACAACTGAATTACACTAAATGTACACTATCAAAACTTATTGTATTTTAGGAGAGAGAGCTACTATGCAATCAAATCAACATGACATGTGTAAAAGCCATTGCGTGCATGACCATTTTTCTATCTATAGTATGATGCAGTGTAGGTCTTTCAGTATGCAATGAGAGTTGGCTGCTGCAACATGCAACATGTTTCTTTCGGCAACATATTAAGTTTTTAGGATATAAATAAAGGATCATTGAACAGAAGATCAATCTCAATAGGAGATCAATTTATTGCATTAATTTATGTTCCTTAGTGTTCTATAAGAAACTTATTATTTTGATTGAAGTCAAGCAGGACTGTCGCAATGCACTTATACACCATTTGTGCATCCACATGCATTCTTTCTATTAGGCTTACCAGAACACATGTGAGCTTGCATAATTTTCTAAGAGGACATCCAAAAACCACCCTCTATTCACTTGAAGTCTACTAGATAATTTATCTTAAAAATATAATAGTTTTTGAGTTAATTAACATGGCATCCTGAAATTAAAAGGTACATGCTTGAGTTTCACAATATTTAGTCCCGAACATGCCCTCACCTTGAATTCGATTATTTGCTGATCTTTTTCAGATATTCTGTGCTGGGCATCCCTCAACTAAAAAAATGAGATAATATTAATATTACAAGTTTGGTATTCACATAATGCAATGTTCAAATTACATAAAACCAATCAACAAATGCACACTCTGGATTAATATGTCTTTTAACATTACTTTACGTGTAACTGACTAATCATACCTCTTGTTGTAAGCCAGATGAAACTACTTTTTCAGCTGCGAGATCTGTTTGCGCAGTTTCTGCAGCTTGTCTGTAGTGAGATAACTGTTTGGAAAAAAACATGTGCATGCATTAAAAAAATAAATCACCTTATTAAAATTATTAAGTGTTGACAGTAATAAGGGATACCACCAAGATTGAATTGGAATTTGGAAATGTTGGTCTTTGAGGAGAGGAGAAAACCGTAGTACCTGGAGAAAAACTTCTTGGAGCAAAGAGGGGAATCAACAACGAACTCAACACACATGACACCGAGTCCAGGAATTGAACCCGGGCAACATTGATGGGAGGCGACTGCTGTCACCACTATGCCATGCCTGCTCCACCTTAGGTACTGGAGGAAAATTAAATTTTAAAAATCTCATGACATTAAGTGCCCAGACCTGGGTTCTACACTTCTGACTGGTTCACAAGTTGATCCATCTTTAATCTAGACCAACTTGCAAGTAGAGTGAGTACTCGGCTCTCAAACCTCGACCAATGCATGCAGAGTCAGTAACCAGCTTTTCAATCTCGATCAGTGAAAGCACAGTCAGTACCCAGATCTGAGAAAGTTAATATATAGCTTTTTTGCAGCAAGTTATACTCATCTTTCAAGGGAGGCTAGACACTGAGACATTCTCTGCCACCAAAAATGTTGTGTCTAACAAACTAGTAATTGAAGGTAAAAATTTTCCAGACAAATTATTTGTTAGTGGAAACCATGGTTAAAATGAATGTTGCCTCAGCTTGGACAGCCTCAGAGAATCTCCTAATTAACTAAATTTTAGAACAGGTCAAATTGAACATCCAGTAATTGAGCTTGTCTTATGTTACTACTTATTGCTAGTAACTGGCCAGCTGCAGTTTCAGTGTTTTATTTCTAACTTGAAGGTTTATACCTGTGTACTGAGGTGCTCTCTTTCCTGTTGAAGCCTTGAGATCTTATCTCTCAACAGATGGCTTTCATCTAAAGATGATCCAAGTTCCAGTGAAATGGAAGGACTGCGACAGGCAGCAGTGCTAGGCTCAACCTGAGTTGGAAATAAATTATAGACATCAACCATTATAGCTAAGCATGCAGGAATTTAATCCAGTGTTCAGTGTCCTAATTATTAACCCTTTCACTCCCAGAGTCAGCTATGGAGACACCTAGGTGATTCTAACTTCTGAGTATGTGGATGAAATCCTACAGTGTGACCATTCAAATTAAACCTTGTCTGCAGTACTTTCACATGGTACTATTTATATTTCAGTATTTTTCAAAATGAAATTTGGGATTTGTCCTGAATTTTTATTTTAGGCACTCTTGGAATTGAAAGGGTGAGCATCCTGTAATCAACCAACCTGCATTCTTCACCCAAGGGGGTTCAAGGGATAAGGACAGGGATTGATGATGGATACTAATTTCTGCAATATTATTGATTATGGGAGACCCAAAACTCCTCATGTACATGTATACCACTAGTTGTATCAAAGCGTGAACAGTGTAAATGTGACACTAAAAATATGACTGATATAAGTGGGTATCAAAATTAATGTAATACAATAAGCCACTATTTTGCTTTTTCAAGAAAGTTTGAATGAGTGTGTGAGATGAAATTCTGCACCTAGCACTGTGGACCAGAAATATAAAGTTTCACTGTTTACTGACATGTCTTTGTTTCTAGGATATGCATACAGTTGTTGCAATTACACGTAAAAATGTTTTATTGTTTTAAGATCAGAAAAAATGCACACTTATACTGATTTGAATTGGAGTGACTGAACAAAATACACTGTAGTACCTTCCTGATTGTGATATTAAATAAATACTAGACAAATCAACCTTTTTCACATGCCAAAACTATAACTATTGGTAATTACACTCTCAAAAACAACATTAGGAGCATTCTCACAACGTTAGTAGGTTGGTTGTAATTATTCATGCAAAACTGAAACTGATGAAGAATGAAGATTTAGTTCTCTGTATAAAATGAATGTGTTGTAAATGAGAGAGGTTTCCAGCACACTAATGAATGTCTTAAAACAAATTTAAGGTAAAAGCATACTTGAAGTTTTAGTCAAAGTAAACAGGTTCCAAATATTATATAAACAACATCTTCTGACAAAGTTTGCAGTGTTTGGTTGCTAAAGAACGTTCTCTGTTCATGTGTCGTTTAAATAATTAATTAGTTAACAGGGCAAGCAATTAGCTCACAGTTGAAAAGAATATTAATCTTATGGTAATCTTAATCTTATGGTAATATTAATCTTATGGTAAAAGAAGAGAATTTTAGCTAAAAACTAAACTTACTTCTTACTTTGCGCTGACTATTCAACCAACAGATATAGAAGTTTTGAGTTATTAAAGCTTCTACATATACATGTATAGGCTTATCAACTTACTGTAAGTTTTAATTAAAGCTTATCTCGTTCTCGACTTATATATTAAAAGTTTCGTTTTCGGTTGAGTGTTGTGGTTTATTATAAATTTGCTAATGAAATTCCACTAATTCGAATGACATTCAAACCGGAAAAAGCTTCTAATTTTCGTAAACAACACCAAACCATTTGATAATAATCTAGGCTAATTTACCGGAGAAATTTTGTATCTTACTCTACCTCATTTCGTCTTTGGACAGGCGAACTTGTCCGAGAACTATTCTGACTGCCAGATTTCCTTTGCCCAATAATCATCGGTGGCGAATTTCTGTAGAGTTGTCTTTCATTGCCGTGGTCTCTCCACAGTTCTCGAACGTCCACTCCAGAATCTTCAAAATAAGTCAACTGGGCGCCTGGTTTGGATTCCACAAGCCTTTGCTTTGGAATTTTTGGGAAATGATCTGATCTATCTGAATATAAAGATGCCATTACATTATAAGGATCGATAGAAAACAGTTCTCGATCTGTGGCGGCTGTCACCGTGAGTTCAAGTTCGTGAATGAAGTTCCAAAATGGCTGGCGTAATATTTAGACATTAGTTGAGTTGCGTGGCAACAGCAGACGCTATCTAGGCCAGGCCAACCTCGTTTTGAAAAGACCACTGAGGCATGAGGGAGTAGGCGAAGGGTACTCAGGCGAAGGGACGTTTTATCAGTAGAATTTCACCTTGCAGCGCTCAGGAAGGCAAAAAAATGATATTTCATTCTATTGAAACCTTTTTTTTCGGTAAAAGGCAAAAGATTAAGTAGAGAGAGTGAAAAGATTTAAAAGGCATGACGGGTTTTCGTTGGAATGTGCGAAAAATTTATTCGGACTTCTTTACCCAAAATTCAGCTTTCAAATTCTTAGTGGTGAAATGCCTGTTTGGATTCGTTTAAGTTTAACCAAGAATCAAAAATAAAATACAAATAAATAATTTTTGAGCGACCTTTCGGTTGCTCAAGGCTTTATTTCCCACAATTGTGGTAATTTGATTGGCTGACAGTTATGATGTTTATTGTTTTCTCGCTTCTCATTGGTTCATTCTCATCGACCACTTGAGCTCGAAGTGAGGACGCGTTCATTACAGTAACTGGCCGACTGCAGCCATCTTTGTCAACAACAGAACGCATCTTGTGCAGCAAGGGCGCTAGAATTTTAAGTTTTAAAGCTTACGAAAGCCTAGGTAAGTTTTCTTTATTCATATAAGCGTAAAATCTGGTGTCACATTAAACTCTTTCGCTTCATTTTTTTGCAGGACGCAATATGGAACACCCGACAAACGTCCCAGAACTGATGCAGTTTGTACAAGGGACGCTGCAAAATATGCAAGAGAAGTTTCAAAATGTCGAAGATTCGATCGTTAAAAGGATGAACGAAACCGGCAAGAAGCTTGACGAGATAGAAAAAGGACTCACAGATCTTATGGATCATTCAGGAATGGGAGAGCCGTACGAAGAAGACTTGGAATCCGACAAAGATTTCTCCGACACAGACAAGGGTAGATGATGAAAACAGACATTATTAGTCCGTTGCTATACAAGATTGCAATGTAAACAGAGGAGACATTGGAACTGGGAGTAGGTTTAGTTTGAGAACTTTTTTTGAGATATTAGGAGATATTTATAAGGTAGTTATTTAACGTTTTTCTGCTACTAAACTTGCGTTGACTGTTCCACCAAACTTTCGAAATTGTTGTTGCTACATTGAAAACTCACTTGCTGTCTGAACTGATTTCAAATAATTTAATTGTTAACTCTGGAACCAATGTGCTTTTGTCAAACCTGTGATATTCTTTATTTTGAGAGAAGAGAGACTTTTAATATATTGCATTTATGAATAGGATAGGGTTTTTTTAGGCTGGTCTTATACCTTGTACACTAATTTTAGAGTTTGAAAATAAATGTAAGTTTAACTAGTTGTTGCCTGGAAGTTTGAGTTTCACCACACAGCTGACCACAGTGTTCATAATTGTCTCATACTGTATTTTATTCACCTAACATAAACAGTGTTAACACTTTTACTCCCAAGAGTGTCTAATGCATTTATTAATGGTATGCCCCAGGATGGGGGGGGGAGGCAATCCCAGGGGAATTTGACATTTTTAGGTTTTTGAATGTCAATTTCCCTACCCTTGGGTCTCCATTAAGAGTCAAATCCCTACCCCTGGGGATCACAGTCCTTGAATAGTAAAGTCGACAAACTCAGGCACTCACAACACTTAATTGCAGAACTCAGCGACTCCAGAAGATATCCTTGTGACAAATGGTACCACCAACTGCGTGCAATTCCCCAAATTTCCCCAAATGTAGAGGGCATATTCTAGCTGTTCAAATTGTACACTGCCATTAATATTATGTGTGTACTGCGTGCATTGTTGTCATGAGATATTTTAGCATTTCTGGCAATTTAACATACATCTTGTACTCCTGACAATACCTGTCATGACCTGTGAATTGCTTTATTTTCTTTTTCCTTGTCTGAGCGGCTTTTGCTGCTCTCTCTGTATAACACTATGTGCAACCTCGTTCCCAGGGCCTCTTCCCGCCCCCGCACTCTTGGTGGCGGGGAGAGGCCCTGGGAACAAGGTTGCACTATGTGTTATAACTGATGGATGTTAAAAACAACAATTGTTTGCTTCAAAAACATCAAGGTGCTCCTTAATATCGCTCATGAAGAGAAAGGCCGAGCAAAGAACGTGGGAAGCTCATCCAAATGACTTCTGGGTATTTTCCAAGATGGCGGACCACTCATTCCCAGGCCCTCTCTATTTTCCAAGATGGCGACAAAGTCAAATTTTTCACCTAGCCAGGGGATCGTTGTGGATGTCAAAATCCCTACCCTGGTAGAGCTTCACAAAGTCAAATTCCCGTGGGTTGCCTGCTCCCCCCATCCTGGGGCAAACCATTGATAGGTGCATAAAATCAAAATTCAAGACAAATCCCAAGTTTCATTTAATTTGTAAAATACTTAAATATAAGTGAAAGAACAGCTGACGAGGTTCACACTGTAGGATTTCATTCACAGACTCAGAAGTTAGAATAACCTTAATGTCTCCATAACCGACTTTGGGAGCAAAAGGGTTAAGCTGTGGGCTAAAGGGAAGCCAGGCAGATGTAGCCTGCATGGTAGGGAGGGAGAGGGAAGATTTGCTGGTAAGCATAAGACTTGCAGTCACTATTTGCCCCTTTCCCTCTTCTCTAGGCTTCTGTCTGGTAGGGTGATGCAGATGTGAGAAATTTGACTTTATTTGTAAGTTTTTTTTTTAATTGCCTACCCTGCGTTGCAAATGCAAAGACAAGTCTCTACATTTTAGGCAGTTCATTTCCCTTTCCAGTATTTATTGCAAAAGGGTTAAGCTGTGGGCTAAAGGGAAGCCAGGCAGATGTAGCCTGCATGGTAGGGAGGGAGAGGGAAGATTTGCTGGTAAGCATAAGACTTGCAGTCACTATTTGCCCCTTTCCCTCTTCTCTAGGCTTCTGTCTGGTAGGGTGATGCAGATGTGAGAAATTTGACTTTATTTGTAAGTTTTTTTTTTAATTGCCTACCCTGCGTTGCAAATGCAAAGACAAGTCTCTACATTTTAAGCAGTTCATTTCCCTTTCCAGTATTTATTGTAAAATTAACAGTCACTTTCTTGAGGGTTGGTATGTGAAAATATTCATTGTGACCCCTTTGTGGAATACATTTTCTCCCAACTAGCTGTCATTAGAAAGCTGTAATGTCATCTCAAACAGAGGTCTCAGAGACCCCCCACCCACTCTGGCTTAACATTGATGGGTGTAGAAGTCGCATCCTGGGATTCTCCAAGAAACCACTCCAGAGCTCTTAACTAGTCAGATGTCTTGTGAGCTCATGATCCTGAGGTTCTCCGACAGTTATTTTGGTTGGGTACCCTCATGCATTACCTGATTGCTGTGCAAATTCTCCATGCAACTTGCAACAAGCATATTTTGCAACTTGTCCTGGTGCACATTTATACAGTGGCCATGATAGCCTTTCAACAGGCTCTTACTTGAGTTGGGAATAGCCTCTATCAACTTCAAGAGCCTGATAACAGGCTAAAACAGTAAGACAAATTTCTATAATATATTTGTCTGCAAATGATATCATGCTGTGGTTTAATGCAGTTTGTTTAATTACTGTGTATTGTGTAAGTTTAGTCGCAAGACCTTGAAAGAGTTATTGCAAAATGCATTGCACAAACATTGCATTTGAAATGCACCTTCCAAAGGGTCAAAGGTTAACTATATGGGTGGTTCGGCTATCCGCAGTTGTTTCTGCTTTGAACAACAAGTGACAAGTGACTTGGCTGACCAGAAAGAAACCCACTGAGGCAATCAAAGAGAAAGCTGTTTCAGCTAAACTCAGATGGAAAGGATTTCAAGAGACGACTGCTTTTAAATCGGCCAGGACAAACCAAGAAACAGTAAAGTAAAAGTAGGAAAGCTTTATTTCATTAGATTTTAAATTTTTGTATCACAAAACCAAGAAGCCAACAAATTTTCCTAATACCTGGTTTACATGTAAAAAATTTTCATACATGGCAAGGCAGGGAGAAATACCGGTAATATAAAAATATTTAATATACTGTCACTTCAATGTAATGCCACTATTGAAACCCACTTTGTACACACACACACACACTGGACACCTTGCCATTTACATTGTCCTGACCATTTCCCCCCCAAAATTTTCGGATTTTTCAATGTCAAGAAAATGGCCGCCAACGCTCACAGGGGGCAATGCATACTGGGCAAAACTGGGTCTTTAAAAGTTGCGCAGAAGGTCATACCAGTGTCATGTTAAGACCTAAAATATTTGACCTATAGAAAACAGAAATTGTCCCTTTCATATATTGACCCAGTAATACTGGTTAAGTTCACCACTACAAAAAATCTCAAATTTTATTTTAGAAATATAGTTAAAAAGGGAAGTTCTCCTGAAAAATTTCAAGGCTTACTGGCAGCCAAAGGATTCTTTCAATGCTTGTGCTATTTGTTTCACGCAATGTTCAATAACATTGGGTTCGTTAAAAGCAAAATTTAAACGTATGCAATTCTTAAATTTTCCAGGAGTAGCACAAAAACGTGACCCATAGTTAAACTCAACAAGATATTCCTTCTTGCATATATCAAACAATTTGTCACAGTCAACTTCTGGGGGAAGAGTAACCCACACAAAATAACCTCCTTTTGGCTTTTGATAGGAACATTGACCAGGCAGGTGTTTATCAAGGGCATTGCACAATGCATCAAGCTGTGTGCGATAAACTTTTCGAGCCATCAACAGATGCTCTTTCACTAAACCCTCTTGCAATGCAACAGAAATGACGCATGACAGGTATTGGTTAAAGCATCCTCCACTTCTAGCATAAGCACTTGTTTTAAGTACTTTCCGTGCCCTTTCAGGTACTTCCATCCACCCCAGGCGTAAACCAGGCCCAAGAACTTTGGAAAAAGAACCATTTGAGATAACATTTCCTTTATAATCGGGATCTGACTTGTTGTCGCATGCAAAGAGCCTTTGTGGGGGTGGTATACCATCAGTGAATGACAGCAAGTTGTAGACGTCATCACAAAGTGCCAGCATGTTGTGCTTACGGAGAAGTGTAATCAGCTTCTTACACCTCTCTGCTGAAAGACACGATCCAGTTGGATTGTTGAAAGTAGGTACACAGTACACCACTGCAGAGTAAGGCTTCTTGTCAGTTGGTGGCTTCAGCTCGTTAGAATGTTCAATCATCAATTTCTCAAGCTCGTCGACAATCATTCCATCATTATCCGATGGGACACCAATCACTTTCATTCCAAGGTCATCCCTCAAGGCCATGAGCCCAATGAAGTATGCTGGCTCTTCTACGAACACCAGATCCCCAGCTTGGAAAAAAGAGTGACCTAAAAAATCAAGTCCTTGTGAGGCACCAGCATTAGTCCAGAGGTCTTCAGGATCCACTGCGTCTGCATAATGCTCACTGAGGAACTTGGCTAGCTCTGACCGGAATGCTATTGGACCTGCCTCAGCTCCATACTGGAAGGCATTTGGACAATGCTCTGATTTGTGAAGGGAAAGAGTTGCTTTCTGAACAAGTTCAGCGCACTTCTGACGTAGATAAGTACTTGGAGCTCCCACACTCAGGCTGTAAATTCTTTCAGGTCCATTTTCCAAATGATCAAATTGAGTGGAGTAAATATTCATGCTTCCAAAGATCCTATCATACAGAAAAACAAACAAATTGCCACATATTAATAGAACCAGAGAGATAGATGTTCTACTTATACTGGCCTGTAAAACGACTTTTGGCAAAATTTGTGCACAGCCCCATACATCAATTATGTACAATTTTTTAAAATTATGATATCATCGCCGAACGCCTCCCCTCCACCCCCGACACACATACACACACGCCCAACACGCAATTTCTTTTTGACATGCACCCCTGGTTCTTGATCCTGCGAAAGTCACGAAGACTCGCTTGAATGACAGAAACTTAGCAGTGTCTTTGTACAGAGGAGAAGAAAACTAAAAGCTTCATAAATTTTAGCGTCTTGGCGGCTCGCCATTTGAGGACACGACAACGACTAGTTCACATTGTTACTACTTACGGATCGAGAAAAAAAACAAGCCTTTGACATTATGTTTTACTTGAGCAAACTGTTTGTTCATTGAATGGGGAGCCGCGTTTTAACTGGCGACGAGCGGCCGTCGCGACGCGGGAACCCTGAGTGGACGTCAGGTTTAGCTCAGTATTGGCAGCAACATAAACTCAAACGAACTAGTAGAGGTATACACGTTGCATTAGAGAGAATTTACAAAAGCTTACCTTTGGTTTGAAGTACAATTATGGAGGTCACACAAGAAAGACAAGGCGCGCATGCCTCCCCGCCCTTCCTAAGGGCATCCTAGGAAAGGGTGAAGACTGAGGCGAGGAGACAAAACGAGACGGAGGGATCAGGGCGGAAGGTGTTGACCAATCGGGCGATCGTCGGGGGGGGGGGGGGGGGTCGGTGGAGAGACCTTTTAATGCAAAGCCACAAGATGAGAGTCTGAGTTAGTACTGAACGTACATGATGAGAGGATGGGAAGGGGGGGGGGTGGATTAGGCGTAAGAGCAAAGGCAATAAAAGTTAACAGAAGCACTGGATCTGAAGTGAAATAAAGAGCATAAGGTTAGGTATGTAATAATATCTATTGAGTTAATGAATATTATTTACAAACCTGTTAAGCCCAGATATTAACTCATGTCCACTTAGTGGGGTACTCTTTGGAGTTTTGGACAAGGTGTTCTACCCACCCTATAAATCATTCCAAACAGCATCAATATTGCAATCAATATTGCAATAACCTTTTTCCTACCTGCCCTCTGTAATCCATACCTGTTTTCAGACCTGACCACTGAAATCCATACCCACTTTCCCCTGCCTTGACCCTCTAAGTTCCCTTAAAAAATATCCATTGTTGCACCAAAATGATAATAAAAATCTAAAAATAATAATCTATACCCATTTTCAGACTAAAATTCAAAACCGGCTCCATACCCTTGGGGCTTCAGTCACACCACCCCAGTAACCCCTGGGCCATGGTAGTTAACTTCCATTTGTCTCAGTGCAGAGGAGACTATAACAGTGTCACAGTGATTTAGGTATCCCCAAGCTTTGGGTACCCACTGTAACCAAATTCCAAATGATTCCGGTATCAGTGCCTTGTTTTGGGTTTCCCCTGGCAAATACCTTCTCTCTGCTTGTTCATATCCAGGGGATTTCTATATAATGATTATTGGTCGATAGACTACAACAAAACAAATTGAAGAAATACTGGTGTCACTTTTATTAAGATTTTGCGCAAATAGAAAGGTCAGTTGATTACACTTTATAGATAGACACTTTATCAGTGTCAAGGCTTATAGCCAACCCCTTTTAGACATCTCATAATGCTAAAACTATTAGCTCAAAGCCTTGCCCAAATACTTTGCTGGCTATGATGGAAACTTGCCTAAATGAAAAGCCCATTTTAATGGGTCACTTCATTATTTTGACCACTCATCATTTTGATCACTCATTTTTCTGACCACTCTTTCATTTACCATATTTCCTTGGGCCTAAAAGAATAACTTGATGCAGTAATTTTCTTACCTTAAAACACTGTTAACCTATCTTATTATCATGAACAAATATTTTATGCTCATCAGTGGTATTAACAAAAATCAAAATTGTTAAAAAAAAAACACTAGCTTGCAGTCTAAGGCCCTGCTTATATGGTCTCGGGTATCCGAGACAACCCTCCCCCTGAGTTACCCTGGGCAAGCTTATTTTTCACCTGTTTCTTTGAAAAGTTTAACGAACTGTTTACATGAGGATCACCAACTTGTCTTGGGGAGGCGAGACAACTTGGGGGGAGAATTGTCTCACCTCGGCAGGTAGGGTAACCCTAACGGGCAGGACAACTTTTTCTCACGTAAACACTTTGTCTCACCTACCCCAGACGACTTTTTGCGTGCCACGTGTCATGTAACATCTGGTTTTTAGTTTAAAAACGACTGAATCATCAAAATATAAACCGAAGAAGGAAATTTTAGACGAACAGAGGCTACAGTGATCAAATTAATGAAACATTCTTAAGGAAGAGGGCGTATTGAGGTCATGAATATCAAAGTAAGATTTCGGAATATTTAAAGTGGTACTATGATCAAAAAATCACTTTTATTTTTTCTTCGGATTTCGAAACTACGTTTGTTAAACACTCCCCAAGCGAAATTATAAGCGTTAATTTTGAGAAGAAGACCGTTAATTTAAACTGCAATTTTCCGGTTTAATGGTCCGCCATTATTACACCAGAAAGGATACAATGACGTCATACACTCAAGAGCTGTAAAATGTAGTGTGTGAACGCGGCTTACAAATTATGCAAAACACGAGTTTGAGAGTGTGAAAGCTCAAAACTCCCGTGCTGCACACTAAATAAGGCACTTTCACACACACTGCATTCTACAGCTCTTGAGTGTATGACGTCATTGTATCCTTTCTGGTGTAATAATGGCGGACCATTAAAACGGAAAATTGCAGTTTAAATTAACGGTCTTCTTCTCAAAATTGAGGCTTATAATTTCTCTTGGGGAGTGTTTAATAAACATAGTTTCGAAATCCGAAGAAAAAATAAAAGCGATTTTTTGATCATAGTACCACTTTAAGTAGGGTCAACTTTATCTCGGTCAGCAGGGCCAACTAAACGCTCGGTAAACTTGTCTTGGGGGTAGGGTTGTCTTGGGTACCCGAGACAACTTTTCTTCACATAAATGGGGACTAATAGATATTATGAGTGTAATTTTTTTTGAGAAAGATGGAATATTCAGTTTGTCACGAGTGTGGGACAAAGAAAAAATCTGAGTCCCTGACGGGAATTGAACCCATGACCTCCAGTACACCGGTCGGGCGCTCTCACCACTGAGCTACTGGGAGACTCGTGGCGAGCAAGGTCATATTTACTGAGTTCGTTGTGACACGCGTCCTGCATACTGCTAGGATCAGCAATGTCGAAAGCACCGTGTGTGAATGAATAAAGAAAGAAAAATCATCATGATAAATTTTAAGCTCGGAAAGAAATGAGAAAGATGGAACATTCAGTTTGTCACGAGCGTGGGACAAAGAAAAAATCTGAGTCCCCGAAGGGAATTGAACTCATGATTTCCCGTACACCGGTCGGGCGCTCTTTTTTATTTACACTTAATTAGTACATGAACCTGGGAAATAAGTTTCTCTCATGATAGTTTGCTCTTAATCTATCCATAACTACTGCTTCGGTGTGATTAAAAATTTGCATCTCTCCTGCATACAAGAGTATGTAACAACCAGATTCAAAACGTACATAAGACCAGGGCCTTACTTTTGAGCAATACTGCAGGACTGAAGTGCTTTAAACTGCATTATTACACTGAAATAATATAACAATGAAATTTTTTTTCTGAGATTTCAGTATACACAATATCTAGCTATTATATAATTCAAGTAACAACATCAACCACAATCAGATAAAAATGTGACTTACAAACCTAGATCGAAGGTCATAAAAATACAAAGTTAAAAATAACATCTATTCTTACACTGTGTGCAAGAAAACGTCATTGTACACAATGCACATGGTTATGATACAGCTTTGCTTGCAAGAATTTCTCTGATTACTAAAGCTATTGACTTCACACAAAGCTCAATTATGGAACCATCATGAAATGCAAAAGTGAGTCGCATGCAATTTTTAAACTGTCCCCTAGAAGAAAACCCTGAACCCTTATTGAAGTCAACATTGTATTTGTGAAGACATATATCATACACTTTATCACAGTCAACTTCAGAAGGAAGAACTACCCAAACAAAATATCCTCCCCTAGGTTTCTTGTATGTAAATGGGCAAGGCATGTACTTCTCAAGGGCACTACATAGTGCATTTAATTGGTTACAATAAACTTCTTGCACATAGGCTAAATGTTCCTTAACTAAACCCATTTGCAATGCCATGGCAACAATACAAGAGGTGTAGTGATTAAAGCAGCCTCCACTTCGGGCATAGCCAGTCACACGTAAAATCTTCTGCACATGTTCAGGAACTTCCATCCAGCCAAGACGCAAACCGGGGCCCAGCAGTCTGGAAAATGAACCGTTAGAGATGACATTGCCCTTGTAATCAGGATCAGTTTTCTCATCAAATGAGAACAGTCTCGGTGGAGTGGCAAAAGGAGGCTTGTCACCAATGTAGGACAACAGGTTGTAAACATCGTCACACAGAGCAAGCATGTTGTATTGACGCAGCAGTTTAATGAGCTTCTTACACCTTTCAGCTGGGAGGACAGAACCAGTAGGGTTGTTAAAAGTAGGAATGCAATAAAGCATGGCAGAGAAAGGTTTTTTCTCTGTTGGTCGCCGCATCTGATCACAATGTTGTGCCAACAGTTTCTCAAACTCTTCAATAATTATTCCATCTTGATCCGTGGGAACACCAATCACATTCATTCCAAAGTCGTCCCTCAAGACTGTAAGACCAATAAAGTAGGTGGGTTCTTCCACAAAAGCCACATCCCCTGGCTGAAATAGAAGACTTCCAATGCACTGAAAACCTTGCGATGCACCAGCATTAATCCAGATATCATCACAGTCCACAGTAGCACCATACTGCTCGCTGAGAAACTTTGCTAGTTCACTCCTGAACACAGCAGTACCACTGTAAGGCCCATACTGAAAAATATTGGCATAGTTTTCTTTCCTATGAAGTTCAAGTGATGCTTTTTGAATGAGCTCACCACACTTAATCCGTAGCTCGGCACTGGGCGATCCTACACGCAGGGTAGAAACTTTCTTGTCATGCATGGAAAGGTAGTCAAACATTGTAGTCATTTTGGAGCTTGAGTGTCTAATAAGAAAGAAATTGCGAGAAGAATCTCAGGGTAAAAAACTGTGTTCATTGCACTGATCACTAAATGCAGTAAATAAATGCTTATAATTTCCTGCAGCTATTCCCTTAAAAAAGTTACAGGGGTTGTTTGGTTGCCTTGACCACTTCACAACATGCGGAAATATTGTCTATTTAATATTCCCTTACCAAGTCACAAGCCTCTACAAATCCATCTCCCAATATATTAAATTTCAGCACAACTTGTGGCTCCCAAAATTAACTAAAGGGCATTAATTCTGTTGTAACACTTCTGTTTCTTATATTAGGGCCCTGACAAACAGGTTCACAATTTCCATTCAACAATGTTCAACATAGTGGAATTCAAAATGTGTTTGGCCACCTTCCAGGGATACTCCGTAAGTGCTTGGGTAGAGGCATGCTGCAGGGACTCTAATATCCTTACCCTATGGTCAGCTGCATTTTCCAACCTTATTCTAGACTAGATGCCAATATTCCTACCCTATCGTATCCCAGACTAGCTAAGGGTCAACTGAATTCTTCATATCACCGATCACATTTCTCATATTATAAAATAATTCCCTATTCTAAACCAGAAGCCTCCCAGGTTACACAGCGGCACACACCCATACAGCTTAAATATGGGAGTACCCACCCCTCCCCACACGGGGACCACCCTGTTGGATGGTGTTGTTGATTATGAAAGATTTTGATTCAACTTTTCTTTTGTTCTCAGGTATCTATAAAATGTCGAATTCCTTTCGTCTCCTCGTTCAAGGTTGTACGAAAAATTTTGTATTCAATGATAAATGATGCTTCCATCGAGGCCTTATAAGTCGCGACCCTGTTTGTTTGCCGGCCATGCCGGCGCGCGCCCGCTGAGTACTAGGAGAAAACTACCAAGGTTTGACATGACCGCAGTTCAATTTCAACATTACCGTAAAGCCTGTTGCAACGCTTTGAAAACAGAAAGAACTATTCACGAGAATTTCCTTACCGAACTTCAAGCGACGATCGACCTGAGCGGTGAAGACTTCAATTCATTAGCTCGCAAGGCAGCATGGGATATCATCTTGGCGCTTTTGTCCTCCATGATCAAAATGGCGGCTACTGGAAATGGTAATGAAATTGCTTTGATCACTCTTAAAATTGCCAAAATCTGGTTTTTATCGTATCTTCTTGGTAAATTTTTAACTTTTTTTGCTACCCTAAAGGTGTTGAAGAGTACCATTGCAATTACTGCCAGGCAGATTGTACGTCACTTCGCGTGAAATGTGCAGAATGCACTGATTTCGATTTGTGTCTTCAAGTAAGCACTGGAAGCTTTTTATCTAGCCTTCGTTATTTCTGTGTTTTATTCATTAGTCAATTGTCATTATTTTGTCTTCCGATTTCGTTCTAGTGCTTCGCTTGTGGTGCGGAAATGGGAAATCACAAAAGAGGACATGATTATCAATTGATGGTAGGTCACGTGATCGTTTGTATGATGCATGTCACTTTCGAGCCTCGTCTTTGCTTTGTTTAGTTTTAGATTGCATAGAATTATCTTTACAGTCCAATTGTCTAAAACCAAAAAATTGGTAAAGGCAAAGAAAAGATGCAACTGTGATGCTAAAAATACAACTTGCAAAACTGTCCCCCACCCCCTCCCCCCAAAAAAGTTCTAGGGGGGGTGGTGCATTACATGAAAGAAATTACTTACACCTGAATATGTATGAGTTTTTACTATACATGTTGTAACTAAATTATTTATTTATGAAATTTAAGTGCCAAAGGGGCAAGTGCCTAAGTGTAGGGATACAGGCGCACGGGTGGCCTGGGTACAGGATGGCAGGAACCTGGGAGAAAGGGGTGTGGATAGAGGGAGAGAATGGGGAGAGAAGTAGGGTGAAATGGCATTTGCAAGAGGGAGGGGTATGGAAGCTGAAGGGTTAAGGAAAAAATATACAGTATTACTAAGTATTACAAGTCTTGTAATATTTGGCAATAGAAAAAAATCACAGAGGTGGGAGCTGCCAAGGAAGGGGTGGAAATCGGGAAGTGGGAAGCTCATACCCCATGATCCTGTATGCACCCATGTTGAAAGGGTCTAGGGGCAGTGCATTCCCCCCCCCCCCAGAATGGCAAATTGTAGATTGTAAAAACGGCATAATTTTTTTAGCAGCCTTGTTTTGAGGAGGGCGATGTGACCTTCTCAACTCTCCTCATAGATCCAACCAAATTAAAATGAAATGATGATGACCATTACAGTGAAAGAATACCAACTCACACAGTTGAAAAAGAAGAACCTGAAAAAATTCAGGCTTGAATGGGATTCCAACCCATGACCTCTATAATACCGGTGTAATCCTGATCCAATCCTGTTGAAGAATGCAGCCTTGTGTGCATGTTGATACCAATCTAAGGGCCAATTTAGATAGTACAACTTTTGCTGAAGATATGACATTCGTAGCACACACTTGCTCCTGCCATGCAAAATTGTAAACTTCAAATTCCTATATTTTTGTGTCATAGACAACAATTGCAAGCAAGTTGTAGGTTTGATTTACATGAAGCGAGTCATGTCACAGGCTTATCTGAAGCATATTGCATACAGCAAAGTTGGACCATCTAATTTAGCCCTAAGATATACATTGCAATTTATATCAAGTTTTGGCATTTAGGAGGCCTTCCAAGGGGTACAAACAACAAGCGACATGGCTCTAAAAACTGGCCACATGGGACTTTCTAAATACCAACAAGCGACTCAACTGAACCGGCAAAATATGACAGCGACACAATAAGCACTATAGATAGACAGCGATGTCAGGAAATTGTGTATTTTACCAATTAAAGTGCCTATGAAGCGTAATTTTTTTTCATGTAGTTATAAAATTTAGCCTTTGAAATACATAATTCCGAAGTTTCAGACCTCTGGGGTCAAAATTGCCGATTTTACGCCCGCTCAAAGTTGGGCTATTTTACCCTGAAAAATGGTCAAGGGACTGGGTCCAGTTTATTGCAAAATTGCGTGTTGTGACGTCAAGTTGGTGCCAAGAGTTTGTTTATGCTCATTCAGTTCTCAGTCAGGTTCTCGTTGCAAGGAGAGTTTATTGTCGATTTCGAGACACGAAAGATGTCTAGCGACTCAGAAATGAGCATCTTATCCGAAACTTCAAGCAGACCAGAAGAAGTAAGCGAAGGGGAGGAGGACGAAGATGTCGAGGTTATTTACAGCAGAATTACGCCGTATGAGGACGAGCCGCTAGCTGTAGTTGGTGCCGATGAGGACTTACGAGGTGACGAGGAAGCAGACGTAGATGGCTTAACAGCAACGGTATTAGAGGCCAGAAACGAAAGACAAGTTGCCGTAAATTCATGGTTCGTATAACTGTAGTCTTACTGTTCGTATAACTGTAGTCTTACTGTTCGTGTAACTGTAGGATTACGTATCCATTCGTGATTTCGCCACCTCGCGAAATGGCAAATGCACGTCTCACAGTCTGACCGGAGGCATGCTAGTTTTCCTCTTGCATTTGGCTAAATGAATATCCGGCTAAATAAAACTTGTATGGTATTCTCACTATTATTTCATCAGTCAAATTCATTCAGAATTCGCAAATGTGAAACGCAGTTGGACAAAAGCTTACGTCTATAATATGCGTTCTCTTTTAGGTGCCAATGTCAACAATGCAACAACCATTAGTCGGTGCATTGGAATTTCGTTGCTGTCGAGAGATTGCCAATGCATCGGCGAAACTTACCTTCGACGGTTCGATAGAACGGATGAGCTGCATAACACAGCATGAAGATTACATGGCACTGACCAACAGAACGATGCTTTTACAAGTGGCGCCATTATTGAGGGACAAAGATGGCAGAACGTACCGCCGTCGAGCTGGAGTCCCAGAAAACGAGTGAGTCCGATTCTGCTGTGATTCTGTTAGGCTTTACTCGAATAGGTTTTAGTTTCTAAGTTAACCTATTAATTTTCTCCCGTAATTCTTTGGTTTGCTTGTATAAAAGTACGAAATTTCGCAAATTTATGAAACTTGACAACTTATGTTTACATTATGCACCTGGGTGAAGCGTCTGACATTCTACAATTGCTTCATTTTTTCAGCGTTTCAAAGATGGGATTAATCGAATGCAAATAGCCTTCATTCCAATTTGAGTTTTTGACTGAAAATAGTATCCGTAAAAATGCTTATACATTTGTAGCGAAGTGGTGGCGAAATGCACGCAAAGTAGAATCACTCTAAAAGTTGGTTAATTATAACAAAAGATTTCTCTAAAGCTTCGTTTGTTTGTTCCACCAGCATGGCTGCTATGCCTTTGTTAACTGAATCTCTGGGGATTGGTTGCAAACCATCAATTGTCTGAATATTTACAGAAACAAATTTCACAAGAAATAATGATGCAAAGTTATGTTATAATGATATATTTGTCCTAATGCTGGTATGTGGTTGAAGTTTAATTTGACATTTGCTCTAAGGCTGATAGTACTTTTCAATTATTTTACAGATTTATCCGGACAGTGGCTTATCGCTGGGTCATCCGGTGGATTTGTGGTTATATGGGCTGGGAGAACACGAGGCCACTTCCAGCCTGCATTTAGGACAACATCAGAACCCGTTACCAAACCCTTCACAGACAGCCAAGAGGCTACAATGATGGCTAATAACTGAACATTTATTATATTCCAGGGATTAATCCATTTTGAATATTTCTATGTACATGGCAAAATAGAGTGAACTATTTGAGTTTTACAACTGAGTTTTGAAAGCAAAAAACCTGTCATTAGAATAAAGAATAATGTTTTTTACTTGCACTGAACCAACGATTTCATAGATAACAAGTCACGTTAATTCATGCCAAGTACGTGATTGTATAGCTCTTGTTCCCCAAAGTCAAATCCACTGAATATGGTTCTTCAATCATGTTGAGCTTTGAATGTACCTACCATGTTTTCAAGAACTATGTAGTACCTTCAGGCTCCAAATCATGACAACTTCTGATTTCAAATTTTACAAACATCCTTGGATGTCCATACAAACACTGTTTAGCCTGCATAGCAGGTACTTGAGCAATATGAGGCGCTCGGTGTTGGAGAATGCAAGAGGTGTGCGGAAAGTGAGATAGCACCTGCACCGAAACTCCCCTAAATTTGTTTGCTACTCCCAAGAAGGTTTCCGGGCAGACGCTTTCTCCCTCTTCCCTCACAAGAGCCCTTTGCCCCTCCCACTTTCCCCAACACTGTGTGCCCTTTATTACTCAAGCAGCTGCTCTGCAGGCTAATACTGTTAGTTTTACAGTAACTGTCAAAGCAATGCACTCTTAGCTGCCTTGAATGTTTTACTCACTCGACAAAGTATTATTCATACATGTGTAAATGGCATGCACTAGAAGTTTGGTCCAATTGGATATTACTGCAGGACTGACTTGAAAATGAGATCTCCAACAGAAACGATAACAAGAAAACCTATCGCATTTTAGCCAATTTGTCATTGGACACTGCAAATACGTGTATGTACAGAAAATATTTGGACTGTTTACACTGCTGAGACGTGACAATAGCATTTAGTCCTTTCACACTGACACAGTACAGTTTCTCCTGTTGTCACCTGGCCTTTTGCATTTCGAACACTTTCTAACAGTTGCTGTTCTTGGGCCAGTAACAGCTTCAGCAGCAACAGAAGAGCTTTGTTGTAGGGTGTCTTGCTCTGCACCTGCATAAAGAATACCATACACATCTGGTTTAGTGAGGTGGGTTAAAAACATACTAGCCTGCAATTGGCATCTGAATGCTCAATCAATGTCGATCGTGTTTATCTGCCGCCATTTTGGATGCTTAGCGGGGTTGGGAGGTGTCGAGGAAAGGCAGGGGCGGGTGGTTTTTCTCCCCTCCCCCTCCCACCTCCTTCATCTTACAGCTAGTCATCCTGTCCCTTGGTGTCCCTTTTGACTTGCTCCAGCCCTCTGAGCATTTTCCCATCCAAGATGGCGGCCAAAACTCGCTAACAAAGGGTTATCTAGCGCTTGCGTCCCACAAAATACACCTGCACTGCAGGCTAAAAACACACAGGAGACGATGATAGTGCAAATTTACCAAGAATTATAATTGATTTTTTTGGGGGTAAATTTGCACTATCATCATCTCCTGTATCTTTTGTGGGACGAAGGCCTAGATAACCCTTCGTTAGCGAGTTATTAGGGAAAATGTCAAAGGAAGAGTGTTAAAAAAAATAAAGGTTGGCAATTAGGGCAAAAAAGGGAAAAGACTCACACCACAAATTCCCTTCTTGCAGGCTATAAACATGAGATGAGATACTGTCTTGTAACAGTTAGACAGTAAGCTCAAAGTTTCTGCCAGCCCCTATCCAACTACTTTGTATCCAAATCATTAGAAAACAACAGCAAGTTGGTCTACATTTAGGGCAATAATTTTTGTTTTAGCATAGCCTGATGAGTAGCCTAATACAATGTTATGTATACCAAGTACAACTTCAAACAAAAAAGAACACATACTTGTTGGAAACAGAGGAGCAGTGCTTCTTTTTTTGCGATTCTCCTCATACGCCTTCACTGCTGATTGCTTATCAACGCGATCCTCAAAGGTGGAAAACAGTATTACTGTTCTAAATAAATACAGGTAACCATTGAGTCCTTTACTGAAAAAAAAATTAAAATCATGACACTACAGATTGCCTGTTTACTACAGCTGTACAACGAAAATGCCAAAAGCGTGTAACTACAAACATGAGAAACGTAACTAGAAACACGAGAAATGTAATAGTTTAAGCTTGTGGGCCTACAGTTTACACTGCACTGCATCTAGCTTCTGATTTTCTCACCCCCTTGTGATGAATTCAAGAACTGGCGAAAATTTGAACAAGGGTCTAAGAAAATATCTATTTTCAAAGAGAAAACTATGCTAGAAACAAAACTAAGCTCATTCCTAATCTTACTGAAATGATTGAAAATACGGCAGGTAACGTCAAAAAAGGATCGATTTAAGCTTATGGAACATTCTCGTGCATAAGCTACTAAGCGAAACCTTGCATGCAAACAACAAGATGGAAAAAATGAAATCTTACTTGTCTTTTTGTTCGCTCACTGAACTCTTGTGGAGCGGGAGGAAAAGTTGAATCCCTCGTTGATACGGCATCCCTATGCAACACAGCGTTCATTTTTATACCCTAGGCCTCCATTTCGGCGATAACAGCCAGGCTTTTCACGTAGCAGGACTCCTCAAAATGTGCTGAGCAGAGCGCTGCGTACTTTGATGTGGGGTCTTTAAAATCGGGTCTGTGTTTCCGAACAAATTTCTCCCATTTTGCTCGCACGACAGGTTCAGTCGGAAACTGATGCATTCTAATTCTTCCCGTGAATGTTCGATTCGTGCAGTTCACTCGATTACGGACGCCAGCAACGCAATATCGACCTCGCTGTCGCTTCTGTTTTCCCTCGTCCGCCATGCTGGATTGAGCTTTTTGGCACCAAAATGACGTCATCGGTTGTTGTCACGTGGTATTTTGACTGCGTGATTCAAATACCATTTTTGAGGGCAAAGTAGCCCAACTTTGAGCGGGCGTAAAATCGGCAATTTTGACCCCAGACGTCTGAAACTTCGGAATTATGTATTTCATAGGCTAAATTTTATAACTACATGAAAAAAAATTACGCTTCATAGGCACTTTAAAGATAATAATCAGAGTCTATTTGATTGATACTTCAGTGCAGCCAGTCAAAACCACTTGCATGACTTCGAGGGTTACGTAAATCGGTGACCTTTGATGCATTGTATCCAGACTGCGAGCAGACAATCAGATTTTTTTTCTGTTTATCTGTTAAATGTGAAGCTTCATTTACGTTTTGTCAATTACCTAAGTCACTCACAGCAACAAATTGACCGATTTCCGATCTCCGCCAGTATCTACGTTGTCAGCATAGTTGTTCTTTTTGACGCAAAAAAATTGACTTAAATTTACAGCAATTAAACCACTTTGATTTGCCCTCAGAATGCTGAAAATCCCATTCCCGAGGTACAATATCTTGGCAAACTCTTCTTTTCAAACTCACTGTCTCTATACCTACCATACTCTACAGGGTCTTGTGTTTTAGAGTTTCTAAACTTGTGTTAGAAGAATATTCGTTGTCCCAAAAGATTGGATTTGTGAACTGATTTTCTTTTGAGAGTCAAAAAAGACGAAGATCTTGAGGGTTAAGATATAGAGGCGTGTTCATTTTTGTTATAAAATAATAATAATCTTATTTTGGGGTGCCAACGTCACCATAAAGTGATTTAAAAGAATGATTTCAGAACGATAAAATACATAATAATGTCACCTCAGATTCAAGTTTTTTTCTCACCAAGCACTCTTCCAGATCACATCGCCTGTTGAAGAATACATTTAAGAATATTTGCAATCTACATGCCAAGTGACTTCAGGCCTCACAGTGAGGCAAACCTTTTACCGACCAGTGCTAACTAGTACCTAAAATCTTGATTTGTGTCATTTGGGGGTACACAGAAGGAACTGGTGGCCAATAATTTGAAAGTTCCTCTTCACGATCAAGTGATATTGAAGACACTAAATGCATGCTTCAATGCTCTTTTTGACAATCGGTTGAGGTGTGCCAAAAACTCTAATTCCGTTATTTTAGAGAATTTATAAAGTGTCAGCGACATTTGCATGTGCTACAAAAATGACAGCAACATTTACAACTGTTAGTTCAGCGACGTGGTTCCTGAGAAAGATGCGACAAAGTGACAAGGCTACGCCCTGGAAGGCCTCATTAATTTTAGTACTTGTATGTCCATGCTGGTAACTTATTTGAATGCTAGAACTTCCTCTCACAAATCACAAAGGTATAAAAGGCTTTATGGCCAATTCATCGAGTGTAGGTCTTGCCCTATGTCAAATTCATTTCATCTTTCATTTATTTCCTCATTAACCCAGTTGGACTTGAATTTTAACAGTCGGTTAGCCATTCTCCAAGGGTGACTGTTTACTACAGGTTTGACTGTTAGCTTGACCTTAATCAAAGAGGACACACATCAGTTGCATGTGGATACAAGTGCATGAACATAGTGGAAAGAAGGAGTCTTTATTTAACTGATGCTTAGAAGTAATCTCCCACCCCGTAAAACAGAAATTTCCTAGACATTAGATTTCCCTTCTTTATTTATCCTCGTATCTGTTTGTCACGGCACTCGTATGACCCTAAAAATATTAGTCAGAGTTTCCCTCTCCCTTATAAATTACTGAGGGAAATATGCAACCCTCCCAAAATACCAAAGTTGCAAAATAATGTTGGAAACACATAGTTGAGGAATTTATACTAAGCTGATACCAGTGTTAGTACCAAAACCACTGTACAGTAAATATTTTCTATCTCGTAGGATGGTGGCACATTTGCACTGTTTACCGAGGACTGGACAGCCGAGGAAGAGATGTTGCTGTTAGATGCTATAGAGCAACATGGCTTTGGAAACTGGTATACATGTGAAAACAGTTAAATTTCATACATTGGAGTCTGTATAGGAAAGTTTCTTTCTCTTAAGGAGGATTACACTTAAACCTAAAACAAGCTCATCCCATGTATTCAGATTTGGGTTTTGTTGGTGGGACTTGCTAAAAATTACATGTACGCTGTTGTGTACAACTACAGCAAAATTGTACTCACCCTGTTTTCAGTCTCAGATTTTATTAAATTGATATTTATTTGCTGACAGTGACAAACTTGTACACCACTTTCAAACTCTTTGTGTTGAGGTATGCAGGGATTGGGAAGGCAAACAGGCAAATGGGCCTATGGCCCCTTGCTGTGAAAAGTTATGGGCCATTTCGAAAAAGTATGGGTCATTGAATTGATCCGATGGGCCAGAACAAAAAAAAGAAATTCAGATTAAGCCAAATTGGTAGACAGGGTCAGTGTGTAGTTTAATGTTTTTGTTAATCTTTAATGTGGTTTTTAGAGTACCTTGCAGGTAATGCAAATCAGTACGTTATTCTAGTTTCACTGACTAAACAGCTTAAGGGGGAAGCAGTCAATGTGCACGCTGCTCCTTGAACTAATAAAATGTATTTAACTGAGGTGTGAGACTACTTTACATTTTCACTCTTTGTAGACTTGCCCACAAGTCGAGCTCAGAGTTTTTTCAGAAGCGTGAAAAACCCCAAAAACCGAGTAGAGCGCAGAGTGCGAGCGAGCTGGCCCACCACTGGAACTGGAAATGAGAAGCGAAGGACTTTTGAGAAAGTCTACGCTCTTCGTTACTAGGCCTGAAAGATGTTTGTTTGGCCTGTTTAGTTGTCATACCATTGCTTGCATCTTTGTCGCAATCCTTCTCACAATCGTTGGGCATGATGTTCATGCTAAAAAACGTTGACAGTTTTCTTTGGTAATTATCCAACTTCGGAAATTTTTTGGAGGCATGTTAACTAAGCATTACCGTCGGAGCTATTTAGAAAGATTCACAGTGAGCGATCTGAAGGTGGAAAATGTAGATAAAACTCGAAACACGTGCGTTTTCGACGGCGAACCTCGTTTGGAAGCTGAGTGAAAGTGCTCATCATAAAATAGCCTACAGCCTATTACGTGACTAGGGCGCATCTTTGGCCCCGTAAGTAGATTTATAATGCGCCTTTTGAGAAAGTTATGGGCCATATGCGCATGGTGCATGGCGTTCCTAATCCCTGGGTATGGTTGGCAATTAAGTGGTGAGCACATCAGACTTTCAACTTTAATTTCAGTGATTTTAGCTCTGGTCTCTGTTATTATGTTGTAACCTAAGAAAGGTAACTTATCTTCACATTGTCTCGCTCCCTGGTATAATATATGAATGGATACTCCTACAGTCATTAAAATGGTTTTAGCTGTGTAAACATCATCTTTTGTTAATACTAGTTATGAAACAGAACTTCTGTTTTATCAGGCCTTAAAGTACCTTTGTTGGATGTTTCATAAGATTTATTTTTGAACTGACTATTACAACTCTCATAGTTAACTCAGACAGGATTGCTTAGAACTACAAATTAATATGTTTACTTGTTAACAAATTAATCACTGTTAATTCCAGGGATGATGTTGCAGATCATATTGGTAATAAAACTGGAAAAGGTTAGTGGATAACAAAAGGTGCACCTAGTGTCCAATAAAAGATTTATTTGTAATAAAAAAAATGTGTAGGAGAGTTCTTTTCTGGCAAGATTCGAGGTGTTTAATATCCTTACAAAACACTCTCTTGAGTGTCCAATAAATCCTCAAAGAAGTCAATAAATGTCAGTAAAATAAAAAAAAATCATCCATATTTTTTTACAGCTGCAAAGTTATCAGGCTTTGCAGCAGACTATTTCAGGCTGCATACATGAATATCCTGGGTTGCCTGTGCCCAAAGCCAGAAGCTTTTCGAGTTTTGTGCTAATTAAGGTCATGTTTCCAAACCTCCAACATGCTCGTGATTTTCTTTGTTTAAACTTGATGAATTATTAATGAGTTTGAGAAACAAACTTAACTTAATTTCCCAGAACTTGGAAGTTCTTTGTCATCAACAAGGAATGGTTTTAGTTGTTCCTTAAATAATGTCTGTATGGGGAGCATTGTGTTGCCTTGTGAATCTTTAGTTTTGTTGGGCATGCTAACAAAACTGCTGTTCATCAACAGAAACTAGTGAACATTATGGTGACATTTTCATCTCAGGAGCTGTGGGTCAAGGTAAGAAAAACAATTTTCTGTCTTCAGCGACCCTGTAAGACCTCAAATTAGTTTTCAAATGTAGAGAGTCCAGTCCAATGTTCCATTATCTTAAGGTTAGGTGGAAAACACATAGTCAGTCATTGTCAATAACAATCATGATGGTTATTGCATCACTTCTGACACCATTCAGTGCTCAGTAGCTCAAAGAGATTTTAGGGATTGTTATGTTTTTAGATTATAATTGTCAGTCATGTTTTAACTTTTATAGCAACTGTGGAATCATTTAAAAACAAGATTGTGGATCATACATCTGCTGATCAAGGTAAGAGCAAGTACTACCACCCCCCCCAAAAAAACAACAACAAAATGAAATTCCAAAACTGACTCTTATAAGTACAAATTATTATAAGCAAGTAATAATATTAATTTTATAATTATTATTATTGTTGTTAGTAAGTAATATTATTTGTGTACTTAATACGTGTGTAAAATAGCCTGTAATGAATGTTGTTAACCCTATTTCGCCTGGGCTTTTTTTGAGATTCTGAGCCTGGGGTGGGGGGAAGGGGGGCACAAAGTGTCCCCCTACAGATCTCGAAAAGTATTAACGCTTTTGTGACGAAACTTGGCACGTATTTAGTATGTCATTAGCTTAACAGATTGGTATTATGACGTGTCATGACGTCATAATGGCGTCACAAACTTGCCATTTTAAATTTGAGGCTGCCATCTTGGATCCCAATCCTCCAGTCATACAGTTGATGATGACAACATCGAAAAATATATGAATTTGTTCTAGGAAACATACTTCAGGGCTCGAGACTAACGGTAGCCAACTAGTCACAGACTAGTAGACATTCAGTTTTGGCTAGTAGGTTTTGAGCTTTCACTAGCCATTTTGGCTAGTAAAAATTTCAAAGCACTGAAGAACTGGATGGAAAGCAAACTGAGCTTTACTGAACAGAAACTAATGCTCAGTCTGTGAAAGGATCCTACTTTGTTAATATGATATTCGTGTCGTCTTCTCAACGTTTCTCCCTACTAATTCTTGTCTTGGCAACGTTTCTCCGTACTATAGTACTCTCCTACGATATTAGTCGTCTTCAGAATGGTTTCTCCAGACTTTGCCTTGAGAGGTACATCAGTGCATTCGTACGATATTAGTCAAGTCCTGTACTTTGGTACGTTCATGCAATAATTAGTTCATACGATGTTTGTTTTGTTTTTCCAGCGTTTGTCTTAGTACAATATTGGTTATCTTCTCCACTTTAATACCATAATAGTTTTTTCCATTCGGCATTTCTCCGTACAGCTGCAGGTTAGCATGTTCTAACAGTATTAGTCTTGCCTGATGACATTTCTCTGAAGTTATTCGTTCCCTATTTTGTTAGCCTCAGTGTCTCCTAAGCTTTTCCCTGTACTTTGATAATTTGGCAATGCTTCTCCATACTGTAGCGTGTTTTCAACTTGTTCTACATGTCCCCTCAACGTTTCTCCGAACTTGAATATGCTCATGATACACTAGCCTTCTGTTGTAGACATTTTCTGCACGAAAATTATCAGTGTCATCTTTTTAACGTTTCTCTGTACCTTTGAACGTTCGTACACTGTTAGTCTTGTCTTCCCAACCTTTCACCACTTGATGGCATGTTCATAAAGTAAAATTTTCTAGACATTCGTTATGATAACCGCAACAAAACAGACAGGTGTGAAAAACCTCGTGCCCGAGAATTTACCCTTAAGACACGAATACTTCAGGAACTTTAACTGGTGAAAAGAATCGTAGTCCCCAGTTCTTCAATTTTGAGATCATAGAGAGGCGTGTTTAAAGTAGGTAACTCGGCTAAAAAGCTACACAAATTTAACACAGTATAAGATTAGTGAAAAAAAAAAGTCAAAAAACTGTTATTCCCCCTCCACCCCTCCTACGCCCAAACAAGTCCGGCTAGTAAAAATCTGTTGTGGCTAGTGAAATCAAACCTCTCATTAGCCACTAGGCTAGTGAGCTGAAAAGTTAGTCTCGAGCCCTGATACTTAATCAAAATGAGCACAAAAAAGCAAAGGATTATCTTTTTCTTACAAACTAAGGGTAAAAAACTGAAAAAAACGACTGAAAAATGACAGAAAATAGTCAAAATACACTCTTGGGAAGACAGTTGCTATGGAAATGTCAATCATCATAGACATGTCATTGACACAGGAAAATATTCTCTGATAAATTAAATTATTTTTAGGAAAAGTCACGAGATTTGGTGATTATTCGGCCAGCCGTTTAAAAGTTATAGTTCATTAAAGTCAGCGCGGGCACAAGGTGCCCCCCCCCCCCAGGCTAAATAGGGTTAACACGTGCTAGTGTATGTATTGGCCAAAGGAGTAAAGTCAAGTAAAGTAATTGTGTGAAGTATGATTGCCCAGGTGAGTGTAGTCCTGAGAAGGACTGTTTGTGGTGATATTGACTGACTAACATTTCAACAACCTGTGAATTGTGAATCATCAGTAAAAGTTAAAAGTCTCTGGTTATTGACCTGAGTGGTCAACAAAGTCACGATGTTACTGGTTGAATGTAAAAGAAAATTTGTCAGAAATTGTCTTTTTGTATAATCCAAACTTTAAAAGTTTGCCACTGAGTTTTGTTTCTTAATCTGTGAATGTTTGCAAAAAATGTATGTTGTATTTTGCTCTTGTATGTAGAAGTATTGTCACCAACACTATTGCACCCCCCTGAACCTGTGGAGATGAGTGTAACAGAACAACAAGAGCTGGGATATATGCCTCTAAGAGATGACTTTGAAAAGGTAACCAAATCATACATTAGCCTGGCTAATAACTTGTCAAGTCGCTCCTTCTAATTTCTAAGTTGAATTAGCCTACACAGGCATTATTTTGGCTTGATGAGCCAAAAAATGTCTGTGTAGGAGGCTGAAGTTGAATGGACCTTATCTAGACCTTGATTATCAGGACTTTTTGACTTAATTTAACTTAATTTAAGAACAGTTACGAGTGTAGGTAGTACCAACTGTAAAAAGAGAAATTGGCGTGGAGGTGGGTTAGCGACAGCAAGGTCTGAATGAGGCCAAATTTTTGTATCCCAAAAAATAAAAGTCCCAGTAGGCTAAAACCGCACCCAAAAACGTCAAACGGCTCAAACCAAAAACTAATTTAAAAAGTTCTTTTTATCCAATATATGTTAAGAAAACAAACAAACAGAGAGTGTCCAGGCTTAATACATAGGCTTAATACATTAATTTGTTTGAAATAAGATGGAGAACCATGCGGTACACATGCTTTTTATCAACCCTAAAAAAGTCCTGCCAAGATCTTTCTACCCAAAATAAGTATAGCAGAAAATTTCTAACCCCTAAAAAGGCCAAGGACGCTAATTTCAAATCCAAAAAAGGCCTTTGTACCTCCGCGACAATTAACTTTTTCAAGTTTGACATTCGTAATCCGTCTTAGTCTCCCTCAGTTGTAACCATCCCTGTTTAGTCTTGGTTTATTATTACTTCCTTGGTGTTTTTCTACCTTAGAAAACTATTATTTTGAGGTTTCCTTCAGTGTGAAAGTAATTTTGTCAGATCAGAAAAATACCGTGACATAGCTCCTTTAACTAATGTGTTTTTGTAGGAATATGATAATGATGCTGAAACTCTTGTCAGCGGTTTACAGTTTAGTTATGATGATGAAGACGTGGAAGTAGGTGGGTAAAATACAAATTTTACAGTAATTTTTCAATTTTTTGAATTGCCTGTGAACACCTCTTCAGTAGTGAAAAGCTTTTTTGATTACCTGTCTCTTTTCAGATTTAAAACTAGGAATTATCGACATGTATTTACGAAGACTCAAAGAAAGACAACATAGAAAGAAGTGAGTTATATTTATAAGTAACAATAAACAACATACAGATGAATGTAGGAATCCAAACATTTTCCCCCTGATTTGAAACAGACATGAGGAGAATTATTTCTTGTTAATAGATGAGTAGGGACGGGGACTGAGAATGAGTTGTTAATCGATGGATTAAACTTATATTCATCATCAGATAAAGTATCTTAAAATAGTGATCCTGTCAAGTCTGGAACTAATTGGTTGAATAGTCACCAAAAAGTGGCCGCCAAAACTAACATTTGTAATTTAGATGCATTCGTCCCGTTTCTAACAGGGACATTTGCATACATGAGAAACTCTGTTGTTTAATATGTGTTTGTGACTGCCAAAAAGTTGTTAAACATTTTTTTTCTTTCTTACAGTATCGCAAGACAACATGGCCTTATCGCCAGTAAACACCGAATAATAGGTCAGTTTCCTTAGTTCACTACTGATATGTATGACGCTTCCTGATAATTAGGTCAGTTTCCTTAGTTTACTATATGTTTGACGTTTCCTGATTTTATAGAAGTAAAAATATTTTTCTTGTTTCTTCAGCACTTCGTAGAAAATACAGCAAGGAAGACAGGTCAGTGACCGGTTTATTAAATGATCTTGAATCCTTGTGGCTCCCTGTACAACCTAACAACATTTTTCTTGTTCACAGGGAGTTTCGCGATGCGACAAGAGTTTTTGCAAGATTCAAGAGTCATGGAGATTGGGAAGAGTTTTTGAATGGTCATTTAAGTAAGTAAGGCTCAAAGCACCCAAGTCCCAGCATGTTATAGAGTTGCGTGCAGAGTTTGAGATGGATTTCGATCTCACAGGGGATTTGTTGCTACCAGTGAAACTGATGTCGGCACGTGATATCGGCGAGTACATTTACGTAAATATACTTCTCAGTGGTTTAGCGCAAACCTCATCAATTCTTTGTGCAGAGTCAGGTTTCTGGCCCAAACTCCCCCCCGAGGGGGGGTACTTGGTTCAATTTTTTCTGGGTATGTGCTGCTGGCCTCTCCGTACCCCTACCCCATTATAGTCTATTCTGTAGCCAATTATAGGCCCCATGTTAGTCACCTTTGGGCAAATAAATTATACCCCAAATCCCTTCTTGCCGGAATTTACTTACCCCTGAAATCCCGCAAATGTGCAACCCATTCTAGTAACTCTATTCACTCCTATTAAAAGTGCACCCCCATTGTAGTCAATCCAGTCGTGAAAATGCGACCCCAACCAGCGGCACATCCCTATTAGCCTGTTACTAGGAAGTACCCCCCCCCCCGGGCCCAAACTACTTATTTCACTGACTGAAATTCTGTTTAATTTGAAGGAGAAAGGGAACTAAGATCTAGGATAAAAGACTTGATTAGATATAGAAAGAATGGGATCACAAAACTTGCAGGTAATTACTTAGTACAGTCGAAGCTCTCGTAAGCAACCACCTCGGTAATTCAGAAAAGTGGTCGCAACTAGAGCTGGTCGCTTACGAGAATGGGCTCTCGTAAGCGACCACATGATGAAACAATAGAGATTGGTCGCTTACAAGAGCTTTTAGCGTAAAGCTTGGCCTATGTTAATTGTTGCTAATAGTTTTGTAGTAATAATGTTGAATAGTCTTAATTGCCTATGACAGAAGAGGTCTGCGTAGGTACAAGTCAAAAAACCATTAGCACTTGTGTTATGCATTACCCTAACTTTGAACAAAAACTGAGTGCTTTTATTAAAATGTTGACCGAGTGGTCGCTTACGAGAGCTTAAAAACAAAGGGAAAAGCCCGTTGGTAATTCACAAAAGTGGTCGCGGTCGCTTACGAGAGTGGTCGCTTACGAGAGCTTTACATTACAGAGTTTAAGTGACAAGTCAAACGGGGTTTCACAATGCTGGTCGTAACTAGAGCTGGTCGCTTACGAGAGTGGTCGCAAGGAGAGCTTTGACTGTAGTACTTTTCTTTTTGGCTTGTAGTATACTTCACAACTGGATTGTGAGCTTTGGTTAACTAATGAATAAAACGGATAGAAACGAATAGCTTTCCTAGTAATCTGAATTTTCATTGTAACGTCAGTTAAAAAAGAAATAGAATACAGTCGAAGCTCTCGTAAGCGACCACCTCGGGAATTCAGAAAAGTGGTCGCAACTAGAGCTGGTCGTTTACGAGCGCTTTTAGCAGCAAGCTTGGCATAAATGGTTCGTTACCAATAGTACTGTAGTAATAGTATTAAAAAGTTTATTGAGTAATGGGCTCCTGTTATTGCCTATCACAGAAAAGGTTCGCGTGTGTGTAAGTCAACGAACTATGAGCGCATATGCTATAGTGAATGTCTTTATAGAAGTAAGACCAGTCGGTAATTCACATAAGTGGTCGCGGTCGCTTACGGGAGCGGTCGCCTACGAGAGCTTTTAATTATAGAGTTAAAGTGACAATTCAAACGGGGTTTACAATGCTGGTCGTAACTAGAGCTGGTCGCTTACAAGAGTGGTCGCAAGGAGAGCTTCGACTGTATAAGTGAAAGCGATCTGTATAAGTGGAAACCTACTGAACGAATCCTTCACACCCTCCACACAAGAGTTGCCCATCTACTAACGACTGAAGCTGTCTTGCAATGCCTTTGACGAATTACTATCTTTGCCCAAAGTAGTTGAGTTAGGGAATGCTGTGAATAGGTAGATGATTTCAGACGTTCATGTTCCAAAAACATTTCAAATCGCTAACATTACATTTCGATGCCCCCTCCCCTCCCTTGCAGGCCAATCTCCAGTCAGTAAACGTGGTTAACACTCACCATTGAGACGAGGGGAGGGGAGGGGAGAGAAGTTTAATGAGAGGTAAATTAGTAACCTTCCCAACGGCTTCTGGCGATCGTTGTAGCTAAACCGGTTTGTCCTGTTTTCAGAGTGTCAAGAGTATGATGAACAAAGATTACGGCGAGAAAGACGGAAAGAAAACAAAAGGAAGATGGTGGTAAGTTTGCTTCTTGTGAGTTGCGTTTTGTTTCAATCCGGATCTTCTAAAAGCAAGAAACTTCGTAGCCTGAGAAAACAGCCGCCGTCTCGCGAGGTCGCCGCTTGAGTCCTCGCAAAACGACGTCTGAGTAACGAGCGCAGAAATTCCATACTGGTGACGCGTCACTACCCAGATCTAGGTAGTGCTTCTGATTGGTTGAAACGAAATTCCATCGCGTCTCAACCAATCAGAAGCACTACCTAGATCTGGGTAGTGGCGCGTCATCAGTATGGAATTTCTGCGCTCGTTACTCAGACGTTGTTTTGCGAGGACTCAAGTGGCGACCTCGCGAGACGGCGGCTGTTTTCTCAGGCTAGAAACTTCGAAATCTTGCAAATAACTTGCTTCCAAAATGTTGAAAGAAGTCAATGCTTAAAACATCGGTTATCTGGAAACGAAATTTTTTTGTTCATCGTCCTTAATGGAGGGATTTTGTTATGCCAACCGTGCCACTTTCGCCCAGACTTCAACCTCCTTTCGTAATAGTGTCATGTCTCGAGGTGTCTGCAAAGTAAAAGCTAACTCTACATGTTGTAGTGGTTATTCACTAATAGATACACATTTTATTTCTTACCTCAGTATCACGTATAGTTATACTGTTGAGAACTAAAATGTGTACTTTCTTTTAAATTCTTAAAGGGTGGTACACAGCCAAGGAGAACGAATGTATCCATGGGAAAGAAAAACGAGTAAGTAGCTAAAGATTCTAAGTGAGAGCTATTGATAAGATTTCGTCATGTTTAACGTATTTTACTCTAATATAATTTTGTCTGAATACATAACGCCTGCACTGGGAAAACTTAAGTTTTGAAAGCTGTGTTGACAAATACAAGATGGTGTGTGTAATGACCCGTTAACAAGCAAAGCCGAGCTGATTTCATCCGCGAATGATCCCCTCTCGGTAAATATGTTTGTTTTCTTCGCGTGGCAAGCTTATTGCTCACAATTTTCTTATTTATCCGGGAAGAAAGATCAAACTGTGTTAACATAGTTTTTTCATCTCGGGGTGACATTTTGGCTAAACTGTAGAATACAGGGCCACTTTTGCATAACCAGTATTCAGTGATGTTGTTGCTCGGCACGGCGGCTCGTCTGTAAAACAAAAACCAGTATTCCTGGAAAGGCAAAAAGTTATTCATACCTTGCTTGTTCTATTACAAACTTGACGCGGCTGGCCAGCCGGCGAACCGGCGAACCGGCGAACCGGCGAGCCACTAAAATACATCTGTGTAGATACCTCGCCTTGCAAGAACCGAGGCCTGGAAGGCACTCGCTTCGAGAAATTTTTAAAAATGCGCAACAGCAAGTAAGATCAAATAACGCACATCTCAGATTGGAATGACCTGTGAAACATTCCAAGTAGTTTCCGTATAAAATAGATCTGAAAACCAAACATGAAAATTGTAATTTGATTTAACTAACTTGTAACTCTATTTGAGTAACGTTTTCAAGTGTTCATCGCTCGTCGCAATAAGACCTTTCAAATGTTCTAAATACGCAATTCCCTCGTGTAACACACCTTCGCCAAAAATCATAGTCGTTGTATGCGACATAAGAATCCAAGATGAGTTAACAGGTGCGTCTTATTCACGTTTGTTTTACTGATCAAATAATTCGAGTTATCTTCGCCTTCTCACCTGAAATACTTCATTTGATTCATTTAAAGAACAGAAAATGGCCAAATATGTGTCCTTTTGCATACAACTCCCATGATTCCCTACAGGTATGCATAGAGCGAACTTGTTATTTGCGCGCGCATTTCGAATGCATTACGAAACAAAGGGATACAAGTTTTCGTTATCCGACGTTGAACACGCGTGGAAAACTCTTATTGGTGTGTCGTACAGCAGTGAACTGAATGGCTACAGAAGAATTCAACGAAGAAACCGTTCAGGTAGAACACTATAATTGTGGAGAGAGCGAGAAAAACCAACCACTTGAACTGGGATGCAAAGGAAGTAAGGCAAACCTCGGAACAGAAAGTGAACGTTATACATTCGTTTCCTTTTCCGACGTTTGCCTTACTTGCGTTATACCTTGCGTTGCTCAATTTGCGTCATACGTCATACATGATTTTTGGCGTGTTTCAGTCCAAGAGACAACGTTTACGGAAAATTACTAAGATCACTAAAATCAGGGAACAGAGCTTCGTGAGAGTCAACCTCACTAGAATCCTCTTCATCGCTCAAAATCGAGTCAAATCGACGTTCACCCTCAAGCTATAGCTGACCTTATTCGACGTTACCACCGGGACCTTATTCCACCTGATTGAAGGCTCTAAATTTAAATATGACAAAAACACGGTGGAATGCTGGATCCACAACACTATACTTCAAGATCCACACCAGCTTCGCATTCTAGTGAGGGCTAACTTCCAGAAGTTCGTCCGTGCTCTGGAGTTAATGAGAACACGACCAACGGCAAGGCCGACAACGTGGAACTCTGCGGCGGGCCAAAACGTCTTCCCCGTGGTTTGCCCCACGAATTCTTTTCAGAAGAAGAACATTGTGAGAACGACAGAGATTTTGAAGAAGACGAAGAAAAAGCACAGCAGAGGAGGATTGTGACGCTAATGATAAAGAAACGTCACAATAAGATCGTCATTTAGACGGTGATAGTTTTATCGGATTTGATGGTTACTATAGTCTGTATGATAAGAATCATTTATCAGTGTGTGTTATAGCGGTAAACTGGCTACAAAAGAATTCAACCAAAAAAAAACAGTCACTTCAAGGTGGAGAGAGCGGTGGAGAGAGCGGGGAAAACAACCACGGGGACTGGGACGCAAAAGAAGTAAGGTAAATCATCGAAACAGAAAATGAACGTCCCTTTCAGTTACGTTCGTTTTCTGTCTCCACGATTTGTCTTCCCTTCTGGTGTGGTACAATCCAAGACACAGCGTTTGAATATAAGTAAGATCGCTAAAATCAGAGATGAGGCCTTCGTGGGAATTAGCCTCACTAGAATCCTCTACATCGCTCAAAAGGGACATCAAATCTACGTTCATACTCAAGCTAGAAGTAGCCGTATTCCACAAAACACAAACTTCACCGACAACGTGGAACTCCGCGGAGGGGGAAAACATTTTCCCTTTAAATCCTCTTCTGAAGAATAGGATCGTGAGGACGACGAAGAAGATGGGGGAAAAGCACCACAGAGGAAGATTATGACGCTGATATGAAGGAACATTACAACAAGATGATAATTTAAACGTTACACTTCTACCGGATTTTATAGTTTAGATATTTTGTACGAGAATGGTGATGTTTGTAGTGATGGTTTTGATGCAGACGTTAAGAGGTTTGAGGTGGAAAATTTAAAGCCAGGCTGATTTTTAGGACTGTAGGGATTGTGGCACTGATTCTTTTGAAGGATTTGGTGGGTTTCATTGGGATTCACGAACATCTCGTTTTTCAGTATTGTTTACTGAAATTAAAAAGAAAAAGGAATCTTGTTCTTTTAATTGTGTTTCCTTTTTTCCGGCAGTAGATTATACCTTAAAATAAATCACGTAATGGAAACCATAGAAACGAGAAAACGAGGAAAGGTATTCTGAGAGACAAAAATATTTGGCTCGAATTGGCTTACCTGAACGACGGTTTAGAAGACCAAACAGAATTCAATGAGATAGGGAGGACTCATAAGATTATAGAAATTTCGCTCTTGTTTGAGATGAAGAAAATTAGTATTACGTTCCAGGGCCCAGTTTTTAAAGCACGATTAATGGGTGTGGGGGGAAGGGGGCGACCCTTAACTGCAGATCTGGCGTTGTTGCTAAGGGATTTTTACATAGTATTTTGTCATGCGCTGTTTTGCAGCATTCAGTGTGCCGTTAGAGTGTGCCAGAGCTGCGATCCTTTTAGCCAGCGCCACGGATCGAGAGCTCTGGCAGGGTCCGAAGGCAGGAAGTCCGCGAATCAGGGACTTCCAGCTTTCTGCGCAGCCTCAGAAATTTGAAACAATAACGGTTACCATCGGTAACAAAAATGGGCAGCTATTGCGCTTGCGCGTTATCCTGGCCCCCGCCAGAGCTCTCGATCCGTGCCGCTGGCCAAAAGGATCGCATCTCTGGGAACGAGAATGTAACATCTGGATTTTAAAAGTCGACATTGCGCTTGCGTAGCGTAGCTAGTGCCAGGCCCCAAACGTGCAATATCAACAAATGTCCCCTAAAACTCGAAGGAAAGGAGGTAGAGTTCCGATTTTTTTTGCGAATCGGAGATAATTCAGCCTTCTTTATAAACTGACGTAAGCAATTACTGTTGTTACAAAGAATAGAAAAACTACCGTACAAAATGCATAATTATGCGTCCTTATGACATCATAGGTAGTGTTAATTTTTAGCCATGTATCATATCCCTGTAATTCAGTTTCTCAATTGCAATGTAAAATTAATAAGCAGTTATTTATGTTTAAAACGTCTGTAACAATGGGAATTTCATGAAATCGATAAGTAACGTTTTGCCTCCTGATGATTGTTAAATGTTGCCCCTGTTTTCAATAACCAAAACTGCCTGCCATTTGAGTTTTAGGCTTTTTTTTCTGTTCAGGTCACTTGACCTGTCAAATATGGTTGTGACTCCAAAATCTTGAACACCTTTCCCGTAGAACAAACATGGCAGAGCAGATTATCTGTGGAAGTTAGGGTTTCCAAGATGTGATGATTAGGAACTTTCCGTGGTAACAATATGGTAGTTACCAGTTTCCCCTCTTTGGCTAACCAAGGATTAGGGTGAGCTTTGATTCAAGTTGATTTCTAATCAATAAAGACTTTTCGAACATATTTTTGCCCTTCAGTCGTGAATAAGAGTTTTCTTTACCTTTGGCTTAAAATTAGTGTTTAAAAACATTTTCAACGAGCTGAGCCGTTCAACAACGGTACACAGAACTCACTAGTTTTCAGGTTTATTCCGCAGCTAAAACTCACTAAATAACTCACAGTATGCTCACAGTTCAACTCGCTGCATCGTCTCTCCAGTTTTCTGAGAAAGTCACTACACGTGCTCATGACCATATTTGGTTATACATTTGATTGTCGCAAACTATGGGGGTGGGGGTCCGTAAAAACTCCCGTACACAACTCCCCTAAAAATTGTAGCTCAATTTTTACAATCATGTTACTCAAAGACAGTTAGATTTGCTTCACGACAGTTCCGTATACTTAATGACAGTCCGATTTACTTGACAACAGTCCGGTTTACACAATGACAGTCTGCTTTATCAACAACAGTCCGGTTTGCTCGACGACAGTCCGGTTTACACAGTGACAGTCCGCTTTACTCAATGACAGTCCAGTTTATCAATCCTCCTCCTCTGCATGCATCTGTTCTCCAATTCTCTTGGCAGCCCTCTGAGCTGCAGTTCTTCTTGGTCTCTGGCTTCTTAAGTCAACTTGTTGTCTCCTCCCCTCCTGAGGCTCATCAGTATTTTCCACTGCTCGGATTTCCAAAGGGCAAACTAGCTGAAGTGGTCGCTCAATGGTGTGTCCTTTACGGAACAACGTCACACCTCTCACAACTCCGTCTTTGCCTTGTACAAGACGCACCACCTTTCCTTTCTTCCATTCGCCGCGATTCCTCTCATCTCCAACAACTAGTACAATTTCTCCCACTTTAGGTGTGGTTGCGGTTTCCTTGTTCAGCCTGTGGCTTTCCATTAGGCTGTGGACATACTCTCTCTTCCAGCGTTTCCACACATGGGCCTTGGCATCTTCCAATCGCTTGCTCATCTTCGTCAGCTTCTCTGCTTCAGAATTTTCAATGTCCTCTACTGGATATGCATCTCGCCCCCACAGGATCACGTTCGGCGTCAGCACTTCTTCCTCTCCTCCCTCTGTTTCAACATACGTCAGGGGTCGATTGTTAAGATTTCTTTCAACATCCATGATGACTGATTCAAATGCTTCATAGGAAAGATGTGACCGTCCTAAGGTCTTGTGCATCGCCTTCTTGATCTCCTTGATCAATCTCTCATAGAATCCTCCCCACCAGGGCGATTTTGCAAGGTTAAACTGCCAACGAATGTTCTCACGTGCTAGATAATCCTGCAGCTTCTCACTTTTCCTGATGGTCTTGATCCAATCTGCTGTAGTCTTGAATACTTTCGCATTGTCTGAGATGATGATGCGAGGTCTTGTTCGACGTGAGATAAATGCATTGAGTTTCTGCTTGAATTCGTCTGCTGTTTGGGTCCTTGTTACTTCTAAATGGACTGCTCTGGAGCTTGCACATGTGAAAATAATAAGGTAGCACTTTCCTTGTTCCTTTTTGCCAACCTTGTAACTAAAAGGTCCGGCAAAGTCTACTCCGGTCACTTCGAATGGCCTGCTCCCCTCTGTTCTGTATTCTGGCAAAGCACTTGTCGACGGCACTCCGTATGGTCTGGTGGAGAACACTTTGCAAACATTGCACTTCTTGATAACTTTCTTAACTTTGGCTCTCAACTTCGGTATCCACCAGTTCTCTCTCACACTTGCCATTGTGTTCGCAGTTCCAAGATGCATGACCTGATTGTGTGTGTGAACAATAAGCTTCTCAGCAAATGGTCCTCCAGGAAGGTACGTTGGCCTGTATCCTTTAATTCTGCCTTCACACTTGAGAACACCTGTATGTTCATCTCTGACCAACTTCCATCCCGGCGATTGTAGACATGCTTCGTCTGCTTTCTGGACTCGCTTTACCCAGCAGTTTCTCGCAGTCGTGATTTCCTCGGTTACTAACGGCCCTGCTGTTTTCTTTAACTTGTTTCTTCTCGCCTTGCAATTGCTGACGAACCTCAAAACCCATGCTGTTACTCTCAATGTCCGCCAGTAGGTACTTCTCTCGAGCAATGCATCCCACTCATCCAACTTGTGCTCATCTGTGCGAAGAACTGCCTCTTGGGTGGCCTTGAACTCCTCATCTGTCTCTTTGTTGTTGTTCAGCCTTGGCTGCTGTGGCCACTGTCTCTCATCCAAGAGCCAATCTGGACCAGTAAACCAGTTTCCTTTCTCCATCTTCACAATCGTCGCCCCTCTACTTCCAAGGTCTGCTAGATTCATTTCTGATGGGCAGTACTTCCAAGTGATGTTGATTGGACCAGTGGTTTCTGCTATCTTCTTCACTCTATTTGCCACAAACACCTTCCAACCTTTCCCAGGATTGGTTATCCAATACAACGCCACCATGCTGTCCATCCAAATGGTGGTAGATTTGATGGGCCATCGCTGAAGAGCAGTGCTAAGGTTCTTCGCCATATTCGCTGCCATATGACCGCTCACAAGCTCCAGTCTAGCTATTGAAGTGTTTCTCTTTGAGATTCGTGATTTTGATGTCAGCAGCCCATTAGCCACACCTGTCACCTGCTCCACAACCGCAATAGCCACTGCACAGCATGCTAGAATGCTTGCATCTGCGAAAATATGCAAATGAACTGCTTCCATCTCTCCAATTGAGGTAGCAACACTTCTAGGAATTCTGACATCTTTAAGCTGCTTTGTCCACTTGAGCCATCGATTCTTCAAATGAGTAGAAACTTCTGCATTCCAACCCTTCTTTTCATCACAAGTCTCACGGTAGATGTGCTTTCCTTCAGCCATAGTGGGTGAGATTATCCCGAGTGGGTCATACACAGTTCCTAAGTAACTGAGGATAGTTCGTTTAGCCACTGGCTGATCGTGTGGGAAAGGCTTTGCAGGCAGCTCCAATGTATCATCTTCTTTGTTCCATGTATGTCCTAGAATCTTGCTAGGGTTTGGCATGCTTTCACTCTCAAGACTTTTAACATTCGATTCCCACTTATGAACTGGAAACTTAGCCGACTCAAGTATGACAGTGCTCTCTTCTTTGAACTGCACAAGCTTCTCATTATCGCCTCCTGTTTGCATTAGATTGTCAACATAAGTGTTCTCCTTGAGTGCGCTCACGGTATCTGAGAACTCTGGCCCTTGCTGTTGAAAGTGATGCTGCAGAGTGGCTCCCAATAAGAAGGGGCTCGCTTCAACTCCAAATGGTACACGTGTAAATCTTAGATGCTTCTCTTCTCCCTTGACATTGAACAGGAATCTGAATGAATCTCTGTCTTCCTCTTTCACACTAATCTGCAGAAACGCCTTCTCAATGTCACCCAGAAGTAGATTTGTGGACATTCGCGCTCTAACCATTATGTCCCAGAGGAGTGGCTGTAATGGGGGCCCAGTAAACATGCAGTCATTGATGCTGTTGGCCAATGGGTGTGGCTTAGCACTCGCGTCAAACACCATGCGAACCTTCGTGGTAACTGCACTTTGCTTTACAACTGGTTTATGTGGCATGTAGAATACTCGTTCTCCGGTTGGATTCTGAGGAGCTTCTTCTATTACGCCTGCTTTGAGCTGCTCTTCGATGATGCCACCATATTCTTCTCTCAACTTCTCATTTCTCAACAATTTTCTCTCCACATTCTCAAGACGCTTTCTGCTAAGTGTCTCATTTGTGTTCAATAACATTGTTCCAGGAATCCATGGAAAACTGACCTCATACCTTCCATCCTCTCTTCTCACTACACTCTCCTTGAAGTCACGCAGGACGTCCAGCTGGTCATTCTCACCCCGATCCTCAACCCCCAGTACATCTAAACTGTAAAGTTTCTCATAGTCATTAACCTCTCTCAAGTACATGCAGGTGCTGCCACTCCCATATTCATCTCCACCATGAACCACCCAACCAAACGATGTCTCTTCCACTAGGGGGTCTCCTCGCTTCCCTTTGAACACTCCCCCCGTCCTTATTCTGCTGTAAATGCTATCTCCAAGAATGAGATGTATCTGGTGTTCTCCCGTAGATGTCATGTAGAACCTCTTGTCTTGTGTATGCGAGTACTTCAGTTTCAGCTGGTTCATGTCTGGCCTTCTCACTGTGGTAAAGTCCACTAACTTTGAGCCAGTGAATTCAATTTCTTCACATGATTTTCCGTCCAGCGATTCAATGCGGGTGTCAAAGATTGGCATGGACTGGACTTTGGTTCCATTGACCGTCAAAATTTCACGGGTCTCATGACGAGTTGGCTTCAACTTTAACATCTTGACTGCTTCACGAGAGATAAAATTGCGTGCAGATCCTGTGTCCAGGTAGGCCCAAAGAACCTGTCCTTCGATGCTCACAGGAATTATGGCGGGTAGTACTCTCTCCTCTGCATAGTTAGTGTAGCCAGTCAGCGAAACCCCATTCGCACTGCTGCTTTCTCTCTCCTCTCTGTCGCATATGCTAGTATGATGCTTGTGTTTGCACTTAAGGCACCCACGCCTCTGGCACTGGTCTGCCCTGTGGTTTGCACGCCCACAGTTAAAGCATAAATTGTGATCCACAAAGAACTTCTTCCTGTTCGCCAACCCTGTTACCACGGTACAGTTTCCACTCCAGTGATCATGCTTTCGGCAGAAAAGGCAATAAGGTGACCGATTATCTCTTGGCTTCTGTGTGAAGAGGTGTTTCTCACATTTGCTGTTTTCTACGTGATTTCTCCTGAGCCACTTTTGCAAAGCGTCAATTAAATGTTCCATAGACCACTCCTCCCAATTCTCATCAACTCGTACTAGGTCTGGTTTGACGTGCGGCAGTTTGTTGATCGTATTCATTACAAACCCTTGTAATTTCTCAGCTCCTTCAAGGGTTTGGAGAGCGTCATAGTTATTACTCAGTCTCTCGTAAAACTCTTGTATTTTGAAATAATTCGTTCCTTTGACCAGAGGTAGGTTGATAATTTCGTCTATGTGAGTATTGATGACGACTTTAGTTTGACCGAATTCTTTTTTAAGTCGTTCCCATGCCGTCTTATAACCCATACTGCCAGGTTTCAGGTTTGCAATTCGGTCTCTCACCTTCGGCTCGACAGATTCTAGCAGATAGCCGAATTTCTCTTCGTCAGAAATTGACTTGGCATCAACTTGAGTTAGGAACATGTTTTCAAATCTCACCCAGTCGCCAGCAGTACCTTTGAACGGTGTCATCTTAAGTTTCGGCAGTTTAGTCGTACTGGAAACGGCGGTTTTCTCCATTTCTAATTTCTTCTCCGCTACCCGCAATTCTGCTTCGAGCTTTTCCTTCCATAACTCACGCTCGTGGTTCTGTTGTCTTTCACGGAGCTCGCATAGTCGCCGCTCGTCCTCCATCTGTTGTTCCCGTTTCGAATCTTCTTTTCGCCGCTCAATTTCCTCTTCTCTTTCGCTCAAAGCCTCTCCTTGTCGATAACAAACGCTGCATATTTGGATTTGGTGTCTTTCTTCCACTGTCTCACAGAACGAGATGTCACTCCTCGCTCGATTTTCAACTCTTCTGTCTGTGAAATAAGATCCGATAGTTTCGCGATAATTTTCTCGGCTCGTTTGTTGGCGATATCCATCTCAGCAAAGTCCCCGAGTTCAATTAGTTCTCCTGTCTCCTCCAAGAAGTATTTCAGCTTGTTAATTTCTTTGTCAATCTCTCGAACGAGACGTTGTTCGTCTTCGCTGGGGCTGGTTTCTCCTTCGCCGTCGCTCATGTTTGTTTTGCTTCTTGTTTAGCCCGGTTGTTTTGATCCTGGTCGTTTGGATCCTGGTCCCGGCACCAAAAGTGAGCCGTTCAACAACGGTACACAGAACTCACTAGTTTTCAGGTTTATTCCGCAGCTAAAACTCACTAAATAACTCACAGTATGCTCACAGTTCAACTCGCTGCATCGTCTCTCCAGTTTTCTGAGAAAGTCACTACACGTGCTCATGACCATATTTGGTTATACATTTGATTGTCGCAAACTATGGGGGTGGGGGTCCGTAAAAACTCCCGTACAGAGCAGGATGAAAACTGCGGTTAACTTTTAATCGTTGATTAGCGTTAATCGGCTTTCGAAACATAATTATGAAAAGTTGATTGACTTTTCTTGCTTTAATAATGCTCATCTTTCTCTTCTTTCCAGAACTATTTCGGAAGACAAGGATGACAAAGGTACGCTTTTGAGTGAACTCTCTGAATTGCAAGAAAAACACATGATGTGAATGTCTTATGTTACCACTTTGTTAAGTGCCAAGCATTTGAACAAGCTTTTTCTTTTCAGACTGCTCACTTGCGTCTCCGACGTTCGCCGATCAAATAAAAAATTGTGCAACCTACAAATTACTATCACCAGGTGAAAGACAGGTTAGTTTGATCCCCGTGATCAGTTTGTTACAGTGAAGGGCAGAGTTTGTACTCCTCGCTCTTCCTTCAACTTTCGACGATTTTTTACTGGTTTTTCTTGTTTGGCTAACTAACGCCCAAGTTAGAGAAATCTAAGCAGCCACGTGCCGATAAATTGCACGTGCGGTTGTTGTTGACTTTGATTGGTCGAGATGGTTGGATACCTCGGGGGGCGCTTTCCATTGCGCCAACAGTTTCAATGTGATGCGGGGACCTAGTGAACATTTTCGCGCAAAAACTGGGGCGAGGGCGTTTCCATTTTTTTTTGGGCCCTAGCCCCCATTTTCGAGTGATGGTCGAGTGCGCGGGGAAAAAAAGTTCGGAACCGCTTGCCACGTAGGTTAGAAATATTTCTGGACAAAACTGACGACCTTCCAAAGGTTGGATTGGAAACATCTTGCCCATTGTTTATTAAATTACTTGTCCCCCTTGTAACTACTGTTAAAATTTCTCCTTACAAAACAGCAACAAAGCGCTACTCAACCGGGTTCAATCGTCAAAATTGTCTGCAGTGTCACTAAAAACTGGCAGTGCAACATCCATTATGTTGGCTTCTCGCGGCATCACGCGGCTTTATTGATCAACCAGTGAGACTGCAAGTTTTAGAACTGAAAACGAGGCTTTTGGCTGGGATGAAAAAAGCCTTTGCATTTCCGGAATTTCAAGTCTAAAATGTGGGCAAAAAAATGATTGGTTTTAAATCTCAGGAAGTAATTTTTTCCCAAACGCTGTGAAAAAATTTGGCTTGAAACTTTGAAATAGTCTCTTACTCAGCCGTTCTTAGGAGCGTTGTGTTACGACCCTAAGAACGGCTGCGTAGGAGACTAACTTTGAAGTGGCTAACTTTTCGATGTAGATGTACGAATGGATATTTTCAACTTTTCAGGTTTCTTTAAGTAGCATTTTGTTTTCTTCGACAGCTTTGTACGTCCATGCACATGAAGCCCGGTTTTTACCTCACAATCAAAACCATAATACTAAAGGTGAGTATAGGAATTTGGTGGAAGAGCGAAATACAATCTGGACGTAATATATCAAACACGAGAAAGAGTGTTCCATCAAACACCGAGAAGTGGGTTGAAAAAACAAAGCGCAGCCAATTTTTTTTTTAAAACTGACTTCGAGGTGTTTAGATAAGTGATGAAACACTCTTTCGATTATTTAATAAGGTTCTCAAACCATTAATAAGTTTGGGGGAAGTTCAAAGCAAAAGTTCGCAAAATCTTATGCCAATTAAGATCAGGTATTCAAAACCACCGTCACGGTAGTGATTTCCTTTCTTTTCTCTTGGTGAATTATTAATGAGTTTGAAATATTACTTTCTGGCAATCCGGTACTATCAGAGCGAGTGTCTACGACGCTGTTAGAGCAATCTTCAGCTGAGTGTCTTAAAACCAAGGCCGAAAACCTGGCCAATAAGAAAGGGTGAAATAGCGACAAGTGCGGGAAAACGGGTGCGTGCAAGTCACGATTGATTTAACTTCTGATTGGTCGAGAAAGAGGACCGAGTTTTGTGACTAATCACAGAACGTAGTAAAGCAAAACCTGAGAAAAAGCGAATATTTCAGTATTCCTAGTGAATCGCGTGATTAACCAAACTATAAAAATGCAGTTGTAGGTTACTGTAGGGGTTGTAGTTGGGTTTCGATTCTCTCCTTCGCAGCCTTAAATTAAATTGTCACGGAACACTAATATGACAGCTCTCTAGCTGGTTCCTAGGTGTCTTGCTCGGCTTACTTTGTCCCGTAAAATGCTGCGTCCTTAGCTGTGCTCTTTCTCAGGCTCCCAGAGAAGGCGTGTGAAGAAGACGAGTGGAAGTCAGGGAACTAGTTTTTTGTGACTCGCCTATTCTTTTGTTGCAGGACAATCTCCTAAGACGTCAAGGTGTGCAGGTTAAAACTCGTTACCCGCCAAATCTCGACAAGACACACAGAAAACAGATCGTGAATTTCCTCAAGGAGAGCGGCTGGGTCGCCACATCATGACGCCCGCGTTATTTTGGCTAGCGGCTGTGCCGTTTGCGTCGAATAATCTGTATTAGCAACACCTATCGTACACAGTTTTATGTGTCTGACTGGAGAAAATGTATAAATGTCGAATTGGAACTTAATATGTAAAACTATTTATGAAAGAGCGTTCAGAAAAGAGAGTCGTTTTATGGTCCATTTGTTTGCAAGTAATTGAAAGCGAGATATCCGTCATTAAGACTATAAAATCGGGGGAAAATGTTTACAAGGAATTCCTGGTAAAACCAAGATTGTATTATACAAAAAAAAATGTAAATTGTCAGACCTTTTTATTTGAGCTCTCGACCTAAAATAAACTAGTAATAAACGATCTGCTTGAAAATGGTTAATTCATGCAGAGAACTAATCAAGCGCGGGAAAAAACTTGGCCGATGGCGAGTCCGAAATGGTGGTAAAACTGGGAAAAGGAGTAACTCTTTAAGACGGATTCCGCTCAACGTTCGAGCAATAAGTGCAAAAAATATTTACCAAAAAACTACTCATAGCACGGTAACATTTTAAATGCTATTTGAAACATCTCACTCTAGTTCACTTGCCCAAGTGACCCCGCGATGAAATTCTCAAGCATTCTCAAGAAAATTAATTTCAAATCTCGTAAAAGTATGCTAAAAACGGGCGCCATTTTGTTTTGAATTGACATGAAGCGTCTTTTTAATTGAAATATGGATAACTTCAAATCCAATTTTCTCTCGCGGGGTCAGCTTGGGAGCAAAAGTTACGATAAGTTCTTCTTATCTGTTCTCAAAATGTGACAGTGCTGCAAGTATTTTTTTGGCAACTTAATTTTTGCACTTACTGCTCGAACGTTGAGCGGAAATTGTCTTAATAAGACTCTTAACAATTTATGGTATAACCGGTGTTCGTGTTCTGTTCGAAAACATTCGGCTTTTGGAATGAACGAAATGCAAGATTAGAAAAGTGTTTGGGGAGTGGGTTGGGGGAAAATTTTTGTCGCTACCTATATTAAAAGTCGCACTCGGGCCAAGGAGGCCCACACGGCCGGAGCTTATCCCGGTTTATGTAGCATGAAGCAACTGAGAGTATTGCTACTCCCCCCTGGACGGGATGCTAGTCCATTGCAGGGTCACCACCCCCAGCAGTATGTCGCTGGTACCCATTCATACACCCGGGTGGAGAGGAGACAATGTGGGGCAAAGTATCTTGTCTAAGGAAACAACACGATGGTAGGGACTGGCGTCGAACCACCGACCTTCAGATCTGAAGTCCAACGAACTAACCACTACACCACCACGCCCCCACAATTTACCTATATTAATATAGTCGAAATGCTAGCTGAAAGAATTGGTTCTCAGGTCATGTTTTCTTTCTGGAAAATTATTTTTCGTGTAACCGGAGAACGAAAAATCGGCGCTCTTAGATTCAGTTAGCAGCACAAGTTCAGCGGTCACTCGTTGACTGAATACAACCTTTTTTAACCGACTTGTTAGCGAATCGTTAAGATTAGTTGTTGCATGAAAATTCTATCACTAAATTTACTCTACTTCATGTACAGTCCGTAAAGTGAAAAGTAGTCTAACAAGTGTCTCATGAGTTTAAAAAAAACGAAGAATATAGTGAGCAAAAACTGTCCCCTTGAATTTTATTCACACTTACTTCCAGAATTTCTCCAGTTCACCGAATCCAAGGATTCACACCCTCATCTCTCCTGATCAACGCCGATTGTTTTTGCGAAATAGCAACTTCTTAAGCATCGATTTTTTTCTATTGAACTTTTTTTCCTGTTAGGAATTTCTAACTGGCTTCCTGACCGAAATCTTTGTTTTTAGTTCGTTGTTAGTCCAATTTACGAATCGCTAATACAGTAGCCTTAGACTTGAGATGATTAATTTAAAAATAATCAGTACACCATAAAACACATTGAAAAAGTCTATTTTATTACTTGAGGTTAAGACAGGGAGCTTGAGGTTGTAAGGCAATACGTTCTCGAATATCTCGGACGGTCATAAGTGTAGAGAACAACAAAGGTTCCAGCATTTTCGGCGAGCTTAGTAACACCTGTTGTCCATCCACATTACCACATATCTGAAAAACAAAACACACCCACTTGCTTTATCACAACACAGGAGTGGTCCTTGGCTAAAAGTGTGGGAAATTTCAAGACAAAGTGAGCCTTTGTCGGTGCACGCCATTTTGAGTAATTGCGAGAAAACAGCTCTAGAAAACATACCACAACTCCTTTGAGAAATCACGACACCAGAACTGGTAAAAACACAACCTATTTTATGAACTAACAATATTTCATCAGTCGGGGTTTGTTTCCGGTGAGAAAACGTAAATTAAAATTGAATTTTGTTTTATGTCTATGGCGACCGCTATTTACCAAATAAATTCAGGTTTTTCCCTTTTTTCGTCGAGGTTCCATCTTTATTACCTTCCCACCTCCCCTTCGTTGACCTGTTCTTATTTTCACCAATCAATGACTGTCTAATTCTTGCACTCCACCCTCAAGGACATTTCCCCGAAATAAAATTTAACATATGATTTTTGTCAAACTTTCACAAGTTGTTATCTATCGGTCAATGTTTTGAAAAATAAAATAAAAAGAATAGGTCCCCATGTTCGTTTACGAGATATCGTCTCAAGTTACCCCATAATTCCTTGCAATTTCGCCTAACGAACACATGTTTATTTGATCAGTTTACGCTACTTTCGGTAGACAGAGGAGGGACATGATTAAAGCAAACCTTGAAAAAATGTACTAGATGGAAAATATCGATAACAAGGAACAATTGACTATAAGTTTTATGGCAGATGCTCGAAGCATCAGACGAAATTGACTTAAAACCTTCCTTACGTGCGTGTTCTTGAGGTCGTGATTTCATCTCCGTGAGCAACGCGTTTCTAGTAATAATTTTTTTTTCGAACATGTTTTTTTGTAACTCTTTGAACAAAAATAGGATGAATGGTAGGACAAAAATATTAGAAAAAAAAAGATAGGTCCCCATGTTTGCTTAAGAGTAAATAACTTTTCTTTGCTCTGGTAAGGTTAGCCTCATAGGAAACCTATTACTCCCTAGACATGCGCGCGCTCACAGCGCGCGCAAATGACGCAACAAATCGTGCGCAGTAAGGATGCGTAATGCAGTACAGGGGAATGACCTTAACTTTGCTTGCTTGAGTTGACAGTGGAAATGGTTATTACTTTTTCATGGTGTGAAAATCCTACCTGTAATGCCATGAGGAGATCGAATCTGTACTGAATACTTGACGGACGAGGAACGCAAGTTAATTTACCCGCCAAACAAAACTCCTCGCCAGGATTCTGAAAACAAAAACGAACCAGAATAACGAATCATTAACTGTAATTTTGTATTGCGCTTTTATTTGCCGCAGTCGGATCTGAGCGCATTAGGTTCGGTTATTCTTATTAATAGTTTACCTCAAGTTCACCTGCTACTGCGTCTGTGCTGAAAAACTGGTGATAAACCAACGTGTCAAGAAGCGGTTTGATGTCTTCAGGAGGCTGGAAGAAGAATGAGAGCTTTAAAAACAACTAACAGTGAACGCAGAACGTCTTTGCATCCGCAAAGTAAAATGGGCAAATTTCCGCATACTTCGGCCTGAAGAATCATTATTTGGGATGCACGAAATCTGAAAGACCCTGCTCGTTGGCCCTTTGGTTACTATGTAACACACTATTCCACTAAAGTAAAAGAATGAAAGTCTAAATTAAAGTAGTGGAGTAATTAAAGTCGCCAGTAAAAAGCGTCACTCTTATTTCGCGTGACTCGCTCTTCGCGCTCCCTGCAAAATTAAAAGAAAGCCCGCCTGTCCTGCAGGGTATTGAAAGCGTACATAGACGTAGCCATAGACCGTCTACGAGGATGGTTCACTTACCTATGGTGTCCGGCGGAGCGTCCTGCAGACTTGAAACGCGAAGTCTGCAGGATCACACCAGCTGTAGTTTGTAGGAACGCCATAAAGTAAAGTACGATGGAGAAATACTTTTGGAATCCAGGGTATTGCTGTCTGATTCAAATAACGTTTTTTTTTTTTGTTTTTTGTTTTTTTTTTTTTTCAACAAAAGCATCGTGCGCTTTTATTCATGTCTTTTTTATTAATTTGCTTCATTCCAAAAGTGACAATAAATGAATAAATAAATGAACAGTTCTTACCGAAGGGCCACTTTTATCAACGGAAGCCTTTTCGGTGATGTCAGAGCCGATTTCAGCTTCCATTTTCCCCTCATCACCACGCCTGCTCGTTGAAGCTCGTCTTTCTCCAGCAGGCGCGACGTTTTCTTTACTTCCATGTTTGCTTTTTTTAATCACCAAACTACTTCCGCTGCTATCCGTGCTGTGGCTTCTTTTACGCTTTACCATGTGTTCTTTGCTGTTGGTGCGGCTACTCGGGGCGCCCGGGCTTCCATCTCTCAAAATGTCTCCCTCTTTAAAGATGTCCACTTCAGGCCCCTGTGTCTCACTGTCGCTTACATCTTCTGCTTTCGGTTCTGTTTCTTCTTTAGTCGTAGGCTTTCTTCTGCAGCAGCATTTTGCAATCTTTCTGCATAGCTTGAACAGCAGCAAGCAAGGGAGAATGAGAAAGAAAACCAAGTTGAAGAAGAACTCCTTGGTCTTGTTTCGTGGCTTAGTGACTTCTTTCCTGTTAAAAAAAAATTTCAAAAACGAAAGCCTTTGGAAATAAAATAAAACAAAAATAAAATAAAACTCTACAGTTTGTAGCAAGTGCGACAGGAAATAACGGTTTCGAAACAATGCTACCACCCTGGACAAAATGTTGGGACATATTCTGATAACCAAACGGGGAGGAGTGTGGGAAGCAATTTCAGCAATTTTGGAAGTCGGCGGTTTTTTGAAATGTGTAGAACCAAGAAAATTGATCGACTTTTCCATTTGCTTCAACTAGTTTTGTCCAGGGTGGCCACGAAACATTCGCAAGTTTCAAACACCATAACAGAGGCGCTGCAGTTCATAACCAGTTTCTTTAATTAACTGTGGCTGTAGCTACCAAACAATCAATGCTCCTCTTCCTCCCCAATCTAATCTCCAGGACTCTCCCCATTTCCATTTTCTCGTTTACTCACAGGAGGATAAGCATATCTATAATTATCAAGTCCTCGAGCCTATTATTGCGTTTCTATCGTAGAGTTCTTTAACGTCTTAAAATCAACTTTCTTTAAATATTGATCATTTAGTGATCAGTTTATGGGTAATCTCTGTGTAAACGTAGGAGCACATAACTGACTTTTGGTAGACGCTATCCCTCTTTCCGAAGCTTCAAACGCAGACTTTCTAGTGTTTGAATTTTTCCTTGGAATGACTTCACAACACCGTAGATTTGCTTTATTATAGGTGATTGTACTTCCAAGCATCACAGCAAAACGTTTTATATTTTTCACTCACGTGACCGGGTCGATTTCTTCTCCTTCCTCGTTGTACTCCACGACGACAATCTGCCCCGTATTGTCTTTCTTCTCTTGCTTCCCCTTCTTAACCCCGCCCATCCCAAAACGTGCCACGGCAGCCCCCTTCCGTCTTAGGCCCATAAACGCCTTGAGAGCTCCTAGACCCACCAGTACGCCCAAGATGGAGGCAATACCACCTGGAGTCGTCAGGAATTTGAGAATATTGCCGACCTTTTTGACAAAGTTTTTGACCTTTGTCCATATATCTATGGCACCACCCATGTCCAGCCCGCTCTCGGACGGTTTTTCCTCGTCCCACTCCCTGTCGTCTCGCTCCACGCATTTGAATCCGCCTTCGTAACACTGAGAGAGAAAAATAAAGTCATTAAATCATGTTTACTTTTTAAAAGATATTCAGTGATGCAAAAGTTACCGAGCCAGAAGTATTTACAGCTATCAGCACCTATAGCAGGCTATAAAGAACTAAAATTTAGACAATCAGCGGGAGAGTGTCGATTTGATAAATTTTCCTTGACGCACTCTTTCGGCGAGGCTCCGTAATGACGTACATGTGGAATGTTTGATTGCGGAACTGCCAGATATTTAGCGGTCTTCAAGGTTTGGGCTAGTGGTTAGGGCGCTGGACCTCTGTGATCCGTTCGTTCCGGTTTTGAAAGCTACAGCAGGCGGGACTTTTCAACTCCTTGTCCTATTTTCTTTTTTGACCTCAACAAGCAAAGAATTATACCTACACTGCATCCACAGCCTGCGGCACATACACAGGGTGCTGTGGTTGTAAAGGTCACGTTAGCACTGTCAACCATCTTATGACGAGCATCAAACAACTTTACTGTCAATGGAGAATATGAGAGTTCATCAGCAGTAGAGTTAGAGCAGGGTTCAGGAGTGGGCTGTTGGAGTTTTTCTCCGGGTGCTCCACCCCAGTCTAGTACCCAGGCGTTCTCCTCCCATTCACTCGACTCGACTTGGTGCGAAATGTCGCGACGTCACCGAATGAGGCGGTGTGCCATTTGATGATGTCACGCAGGAGCCCATTGAGCTCCTGCGTCAACAAATTTCGCGCCAAGTCGTGTGAGCGAGAAGAGAACGCCTGGGTAATAGGCTGGCTCCACCCCAGTTTTCCCCCTCCATTAAGACCAAGATTGGTTTCTAAACTGCATTTCGATTTGGAATCCGAGGGGTACAGGTTCGTTAGTCGTTGGGAAATCATTTTGTGACATGGGAAATGTGTAATAGCATCTGAAGTTTCTCCTAGCACGCTTATCGGGAAGTTCAGAGTGCAGCGATAGAGGTAACAAATGCATTGACTGTACTCTTACCGACACAGTAGTGATTGCTTCCTTCCAAATCGTACGCATGGATACCAAACGTGAACAAGTGAGTTTTCTGGGGATTTATAGACAGAGACTTTTCCCGGAACTTTCCAACCGCGCCAGAGCATTCTGATATCACAACCTGCCAAAAAAGCAGAATTAGCAATCTAGGGAATAAACTGTCAGTCCAGTTCTCATATTGACAAGTACGGATTTGAGTACGAACACAACTTTCAGTTTTAAACCTAAGCCACGTTTCTTGAATCCTGACGTTGCTATGAAGAGGACAGGCTCTGAGAACGGAAGAACTTTAACACACGATCCTATGGCAACCGACGCCGCCAATCCACAGTCTTTCGAGACTAACGGATGGCTACTAAACTGAAACATGTGCCCTAGTTCTTGCAAAGACATACTTGAGTCGATCTTCTTTCAGCACTCCGATCTGGAGGTCCTTACTCTCAGACGGGAGTCGAACCATGACCTTCCGATCCGCAAACCGGTCGAACGCTATAGTTACTAAACTAAGCTACTTGCAGCTTCGTTGGGTGCTCTACAAAGTCAACACAGACTACACCAAGTGACACCTAAGCACTTACGGTCGAGTGGCTGTTCAAAACCACTGGGCACTTTCCAGAAAACAATCTCTGACTGCCCTGTTAGAGGGTAAGATAGTGAAGGAGTGGGCCGAGCAGACATGCCGCTGGACCTGCAATCGGTAGGTTCCGAGTTCAAGCAACCCTATCGGTAGGTTTCGAGCAACCCTCTCCGACCATTGGGTAGATTTGCGACGTGGTTGCCCTGTGTTCAAATCGTAGGTCGCACTATGTATACAAATCACATGCTACACTGTGGTACAGCTAGTACCTTATGCATGAGTCCTAACAAGGACGAAACAGCTGTCCAAGGCTCTACTGCCCGGGTGATATGGCTGTGCGCATGTGTGAGGTACTGGACATACCGCGTGGTTCACTGGCGAAAAAATGTCTGCGCAGTCGCCGCGCAAAAAGGCATGTGATGTCTCATGGGATAGGTTTACATCGGGGTAGTGTGGTGTGTGCCTCATGCTGTTAATTGTCAGGTTGGTTGGGGAATTTTTTTATAATACAACAGAAAAAATAGTGTCCTGCAAAGAAGTATATTAGCATATAGTACGCATTGTGAAGACAATGATTTAACTTACAAAGAAATCAGCAGTGACATAACCAGTATTCTGAACAACGACATACAAATGGCCATCTTTAGACAGAGCTTCAAAGTCTTGAGCGTACGCTTTCAGGATCTTACCAGAAGCCCTAATAAAATAGAACAATTAGTTAGCTTCCTTATAGCTTTGTTTATTATCCTGTCAAAGACCTCTTTGAGAGGATGCAACCGTGTGTGGCGATTCGAGCGACCATCGAGTTTTCTTGTGGTACTGTTAAGTATACTGGGCAAGGCAGCACTAAAATCCTAAAGTTTCACCAAGCAAATTAAAAGTATTGTAGTACAAGGTAACGTCAACGTTTGAGTCTGTGGATGTAATCCTGAAGTTTAGTGAAAACCGGCGAACGAGCGGCAAAGCCGCGACAAAGAGGAGCGAAGCGCCGAGAGAAAAAGAAACCCTATGGTCATTCGAGAGAATAACTTTATTTAGGAATCCATCCCATGTGAGAGTTTAATTCAGGTTTCAATTAGATTGCTGTGGCGACATATTTCGGTCTATCCAAACACAGCTGTTGCTCATCATTAACTCCCGGTACAGTCTGGAAACGAGTAGGAGTAACCAATCAACGACCTTATTAAAATCCTGAATTAATCTCTCACACGGAAATATTGTTGTGCACTGGAGTGGTCCGTCTCGGGAGCTTTTAAAACCGTGAAGGCGGTTTATTTTGCTCAGAAAAGTTAGAGAACGGACCTCTGGAGGCAGGGTGATTTCAAGTGAAATCTCTATAGAGGATTACTTCGCGATTTGGGGGGATTTTTTCAACGAAAAGTTTTGTTCCAAAAAAAAGAAGTAAAATAAGGAAAACGTGAACATGTCCTGTAAAAAGTACTTTCACGTGTTGCTGTTAACTTTTAAACTTTTGCATTGAGGTCTCCGAAAATGAGAAAACTTTGTTGCGAAAACAGTGGTTCGCAAAATGTTTTCCCGTTTGCGCGCACCAAGAAATTGCTGCGGAAGAAAAATGTTTCCGAAAAACGTATTCAAAAACCTTATCGCTTGTTGGACGCAAACTCAGTTTTCTATACGCAAAAAGGTTTCCCACATGCAAAAGGGGCAAAGTGTCAGCGAAAAAGTCGGCGGCACTTTATTCGGGTTTCCATTCGACCAAACGTTTCAGGAAACATGAAACATGCCGCGACGTTGTCCAAACGTTCCGGAATTTCGGGAAAATCGGAAAATTGCTTTCCATTTGATCATTCCTTCTAGGGGCCAGTTTATAAGGCATAAATTGTTTGTGTTATTTTGATTATGCAGAAAACTTGTGAATAAAACGGAATTGTTTTCCGACCGGGAGCAGCTAACAAGAAAATGCTCCAATTCGCAACTTGAAATTACCGAAAATGCAAGACGGAATTCTGGTGTAATGGAAAACGCCCAATGCTTCCCCATTTGCGAGGTTCTAAACGTCGAAGTGAAAGAGTTAGTCTTTACTCCAACCTGTTGTAAATGAGTATAATGTCATCAGCGCTGATCTGTAGTGTTACCATACTCGTCATAACCTCGTCAATCTCATACGTCAGCATAAATTGCTGTTTCTTCTCCCCTATTGGTCGCTGCTTCACGCCAATCAACTTGCCAAACTTCTCCGGAAAGTAGTACGGTGTCCGGCCAAACGTGCGCCGAGCCTTAAAGTTAAGAGCATTCAAAAGCATTCAGCAAGACCTGTCGTTTTACCGGTTTCCTGGATCAGTTTAGGTAAAATGACAAAGTTCTATACGTTCCGTTTATTTATTGACAGTTTCGATGTGGATTTGCACTGTGAAGTAAATTTTACGTACGTACAAACGTGTATTTAACTAGCTTAACGCGCGTAAATAAAACTAGATAGATACCTTTTTACGTTCATACATACCCACTCTCCATACAAGGTAATAAATAAACAATTAATAAAGCATAGACGCGCTGGACAAGGTAGTTCTGTTATCTAATGGCTTATCCAGTGGCGTGCCATTTAATATGGACGAGATGGCGTCAACTGAAGGGAAATATTCAACTTCAGTTTGGCATCCATGTCTTAGGGGAGGGCAATTTATGGTACATAAAAAAAACGTTTTCTAGTCTCCCTGAATAGAACGAAAACAACTCAAAAACATGAAAGTCTGATAAATTTATTTTGTTTTGAGGTTGTACAAAATAAGCAGGAGGTCAGTGTGGAATTTTTTTGTGGTCCAAACTCAGACGTCATTTTGCCTCGTAATGAAACGTTTTCTCACTTTTCAGGCTCCTGAGCTATTAAATGTAGATACACCTGTCAACTTACGTAATCTTCTTGGAAATAATCTTTTGGCTGATTATTCAGACACCTGTACAAGACCAAAATCAACATGCTTCAATAGTGAGAAAATGAAACCAGAAAATTGCGTCACAGCGCGAAAATTAGGCTTGATTTCCAGCCGTACTCACTTAACGACTGGAAATCAAACTGACCTGCGCGGGAACGCGACAGCTGGACAAAAGAACGCCAAATGAACACTCTTCCCAATGCCTCACTGCCGATAACGAGATATAGAAATTGGTTTTACTTTTCGCAACGTTTGTAGGGTGTATTACTCTACGGGTTTTTTTTTTCTTTTTTTTTTTTTGCTACTTGTTTTGCAATTTGGCTGCCAGAAAAGTCGCACGAATCGTTCCCAATCATAATACCGTCTTTAAAGAAGCAGATGTGAAGCTAGCTTGTTCCCGTGGGCCAGTTTTTACTTCGTGGCGTTTTCTGTGCCCGTCAAAAGAGAAAGAGGGTATGAGCTCCGCAGAAGTTGTCAGTAGCCATTAAGCTTTGCTTTTTTCGTTTTCGTGCTTTTTTTTTTTTTGTGGACGGGACAATTTAGAGATTCGTTTTGAGTGAACAGCAGAGATCCAAGTACTTACGCGCCCTTTTTCTGATGGCAGCCCGCGGGATATTGGTTCCTAAACGCCGTGTAGGTAACACCAATCTTATCGCATTGGTGAGGACCGCTCGGCTTGTAGTTCACCTCATGTTTGTCTATTATCATATAATCCATGGGTCCGTTCTACAAGGCAAATTAACAAACAGGACGCTGAGTAGAAGATTGAAATCGACAGCTAGAGAAAGAAGAAGCGCGCTATGGATCCTCCCTGGGCGGACCTCATGTCGTCCGCGACCACCTTTTCGTTGCCCTTGACACAATGCAATACAATCTCTAACCAGTTTGCGGGAGTTCATCCGGTGTAATACCCGGCGTCATATACGCCGTGGGACATTTTATTCTAAGACCAGTGCGGTCCCATAAACAAAAGGTCTAAAACAAGTGCAAATAAGAATTGTCTCAGGGGTGAGAGGCTTTTGTCGCCTGACATGCCTAGCCGGCGTGCGCGCTCACGCTTTCCGCTCACCACGATAGGTATCCCGGGCCCTCTTTTTTCCCCGATTAGCAACTCCCTACGCAAGCATTTTTAAGACAAGTCGCTATGCTTAAACCCCTTGTACGACGATCCCAGGGACTATTTTTTCTGGCATTCATACGATAGGTTCGACTGTGTTTGCACTGTATACATACAGTTGCTTACCACGACTTGCGGGTGAGTCTTGGGGTCAATTTTATCGCTGACGTACGGAATCAGTAGAAACTTTTCCGTCAGGGTTGGAAACTGCCTGTGAGTCTGGAACTCACCGATGTAACTCGCAAGTAGCTGTGAAAATGAGCAAAAAGAGGTTATGTAGATCAAAATGAAGCTAGGATTACTTGCTTATTCCCGTCGGTCTAGCCTGTTCCAGGCTCTCAGATAGTAGAAGCGGCAAGAAAACTAGAAAGAAAACGCGAAAATAGGACGCGCCCCCATGCGTTTTTCGCGCTCGTTTTCTCATTTCGCGCTTTCCCTACTGTCTCGGAGCCTGGAACAGGCTATCATCCGCCGTGAGGTTCTATAACAATCTCCCCACCGGATACCCACTAAAGTTTTGTCTCAGTTCATGCAAGCAATGTCACGTAGCCTAACAGGACAATATGTAAAGCAATGCACTCACCCTGCCGTACTTGCCTCTTCCCATCCGTACATGAGGCCCTATGACAATCTCTCCACCGGGTACCCACTTTGGTTTTGTCACATTTCCTACTCTCTCAGTCACTTGATCGTACGTTTTCACGTGAATGCCGAATTCCATTTCCCATCTTCCTAGCTCATTTACGGTATACCTCGAATAAAACAAACAGCCATCTTGGAAGGTAAGGACGAATTGACAGAACAAATCGTACTCAGTTGTGCTCTAAAAGCTTAACACTCCTAGAAGTTTACTAGCTAATAGTGGAGCCCCTGCACGGGCCGAATTAGGTACAATATGCTATGCTTGCCAGTAGCACAGTGGTTAGAGCGTCCGACCGGTGTACGGTCATGGGTTCGATTCCCGTCGGGGACTCAGATTTTTTCTTTGCCCCACGCTCGCGACATGTTGATTATTCCATCTTTTCTTAGGTACAATATATTTCTAAAGTGGGCGGTTAATCTATGTGAGTCACTTTGGATCAGTTATCGAGGCGTGTTATCCCATAAATGGGATATCGTAATGTTTTCAAACCGGTAGTGAGAAAGGTGCAGGTTTGATTCACACGCCATGATTTAAAAAGTATGAGCCTGGTTATTTGCCATTAATCACACGCATGCATTATTCCACTCTATTGGAAATGTCAAGTGTTAATTGTAAATAATTAAAGTTCGCCCCACTAGAGATATGGGAGGTACAAAACGCACACATCTCATCTATAAAGAGTGAATAATAATAATAATAATAATAATAATAATAATAATAATAATAATACTTTATTTAATGAGGGTAACATAATTTACTGGTTGCCCAGTAGTTTACAATATGGCCCTCCCTAATTTTACAAAAAAAAAAACAAAAAAGAAAAGATATATGACGCGATTAAAACCAGAACCTAATTAACTACATACTATATTCTAATGACTAGGGAAAAAGACCAGGGAAAGTGGATGACCCTTTAAAGCAGAATGAGACTGGCAATTCCCTCGAAATCCTCGAAATCAACATCAACGTCTTTTTTTTTAATTATGCGTAAGCGGTCGTTCAAAATCCATTAAAAACCTATTGCATAAAATCTGAACTATTTATAGTTGTCCTAATCGCATGTACACTTACCACAAGTCGTCATATTTCATACAGTGAGCGGCAGCCTGAGTTTTGGAAAACAATTTACAGGAGAGACCGGCACGGCTGAATGGAATTTCATCTTTAAACGAACCGCGCCATTTGTCCTGTTCCTTGCACCAACAACAAAATCCCTTCAAGAATGCGAAAAAAGTCCTGGTGAGAAACTTGCACAAGCAAATTTACAATTTTAGCTTTTGAGTGTGCTATTGTTACGTTGAGTGACAAGCGCGAAAAAATGGTTGCTTGACACTTATCGTCTCTCAGTGTTGATTCTATTAACAAACGAAAGTTCATTTTGGTAAACTATTTTAGGCAAAAGCGTTTAATAAATCTACCTGGCTATCCCATAATTTGTTGCCTTCTGCATCATAGTCATACCCACAGGTGGACTCGTCAGACCCCCACATGTCGTCACAGAGATTGCGTGACCCGCTCACCCAGCCAGCGTTGTTGCTAACTACAACCTTCTCCTCTGGCTTATTGTTAACTGTCTGAAATGACAACAACACCAAATGCTAACTAACAACGAAATAGTTAAAAATCTCAATTATTCTTTACTCTACAATGCAGTGACTTGAGATGTAGACGATGAGTATATTTTACCACACTACAAACTACTTGAACAACAGACCATTTCTAGGAGGACTAGGAGAGCGGTTCGATCTCTAATGCGCCGACCAGTTCGAAACTTCAACATCCCCCGGGCTAGCCCCTGGGCATTTGAACTTTTGGATATTGGGTCGTTCAAATTCCCGCCCCCTGGGCCATAATTGTGTTCAAATGCTCTACCCTCAAGTGCCGGACATGAATGTCAAATGCCCCTCCCAAAGAACAAATGTTTTCAGTGGAAATAAAACAGACATTTTGAATTTTTTCTGGTATATGGCTATATAAATTCTTACTTCTATACTAAATGCTCCGGTCATTAGAGATTGAGTCCTGGAGGACAACACCTCCCAATGATACTATTAGCGACCTTCAGATCGGACTACGAGTACGAGATTGAGTACGAGTACAACTTTTCTATTCCTTGACGCCGGCAGGCTTTAGATTGTCACCTGTTACACCGTTGTCATTTACATAGCATCCTTCTCTACTGGTCAGCAACAGGAAGGGAACGTGACTGTTTAGAAATTCAAAAGTCGTACTCGCAATGAATCTCGTACTCGTAGTCTGATCTGAAGGTCGCTATTAAGGCAGTGATGAATACAAGGATCATGGTATAACACATTTCGTGTGATTTTATACGATGTTGCCCTTTTTACCGTTGATAGGGTTTAAAACTTGAGTACAACTTTAATATTAACAACTTTAATATTATATTAACAATATTAACAATGTTAACAATAATTAACAATAATATTAATATATAATATTAACAATAATATTAACAAAAGCACAACTTTAATATTATAACTACAATGTAGATCTTTTCCTTAGCGACGTTAACACCATGTAACGAAACAATTACACTAAAAAACGGAGTTTTTAACAGTGATTGACAATTGAAGGTCCTTAATATTAAACACGCTCTACTTTTCATTCATAGCTTCAAAAATGCTGCAGAGCTTGGCACTTCCAGTTCAAATTCCCCACCCTATCCAGGCAAACGTAAAATTCCCTACCCCGGCTCTCCCGCGTCAAATTCCTTACTCGCCGGGCACGGAAAATAGTCAAATGTCCGGGGTATGCCCGGGAGATGTTGAAGTATCCAACTGATTGCCGCATAAGACCGCAAACCTAGAAGATTACGAGCAGTCTCTCTTCCCGCTCAGGGATAGTCAAGGGAAACGAACAAGCGAACGGGCACGAAAATCGCCCGTGGTGGTGAAACGTGACGCGCGTGTCGAGCCGCTAGTGAAGTGAGCCTGCTCACCACACTAGCGGCTCGACACGCGCGTCACGTTTCAACGCTGGAGGCAATTTCATGCTCGCTTGCTTGTTCGTTTTCCTCAACTATCTCTGAGCGGAAAGAGAGGCTGCTTGTAGCCTACTATTCCACTGTTGTGTCATTTTACCTTATAGCGGCAAGAGAACGCGCAAAATATGTCAGCATGTTACACTGTACAATCCCGGTTAGACCGGTGTTAGCTGAAGGAGGACGAAACCTAAACAAAAGGCAGTGGCCTCTTATAAGCCTCTTATTCGATGTTTTGGTCGATAATACGCGCGGACATTTTTCTCTACTCGCAGTTTTCCTCGAAAAAATACTACGCAACTCGTAAAATATATGCCGCGCATATTATCCACCAAAACACCGAATAAGGTGTATATACTTGTCCCTCTATAAGGTAAATTGTATTATGTTTGTCAATGGCATGGGACTGCAAGGAAAAAATCCCAGTTCCTGACAAGGGGCGATCGTTTACTCACAACAAAGGATCTACAGAGGGACACGTGGCGCGCAAGCTCACTTCAACTTACTTACAGTACATGCTAAGTTTAAGTGATAGATCTTCACATTTACCACTTTTTCCTTCATTACTTACTCCTCTGTAGTAATACGGATACGTTAGGTGGACTGGTGTCTTGGCGAGGGTTATAATAAATGGATTGTACAGGCGAGCTTGTTCTCTTTCCACTTCATCATACACTTTGCTCACATTTGACACTGTTTTCAGCATCTCTGTACCATTCTAAAACCAAAACATTTAAAAAGCATAAGCCGATTGTCAGCAAAAAAAATTTAAAAGGTTAGCATATTGCATGGTCAAAATTATATTTATGCATGGTTCATTTTTACCTGTTACCATCCCCCCCCTCCCGCGGGCAACCCCGGGGACAAGTCCAGCCGTTCGGTCCCGGGGGTGGGGAGGGGGCAGGGCAAATCGAAAATAACTTCTTGTTGTTCTTGTGAAGTACGTCACTTCTCGGTTGACACCGGACCGCGTGGAGAAGACTGCCTATTTCCAGGGAGAATTTCTAGAATTTGTAGCAGACTGGTTAGGGAAGAATAATCTCTCAAAATTAAAACCTGCATTCGAAGGTACTTTTAGTATAAAATGTTAAACGAATGTGCGTTTGATGCGTACTCGAATGGATGCCGTTCGTCACAAACAAATATTTCTTCAGCGTATTTATGTGTATACTACTGAAGACGATTTAAATGATAGACTCTATATGAAAACAGATGCACGGCTTTATATTAAACAGAGGTCTCAGTCCAGTGTTTATTCGTATGAAACAAGCTAAGAAAAACTCCTTTAAAATGCTGCCATCAATTTGTTCACGGGCCTCTTGTGCGTATGTGCTATATTTAGAATAAATCACGTGGCGAAGACCATTTCTTTACTCACTAGCCCGTATGCCAGTGCGGTTAGAGGTTTTTCTTCAGTTTTCTTTTTCATGTTTTTGTTACATTATACATGCAGTGTCCTTTGTTCGAGAAACTCTAGAAAAGCGTTCGTTTAAGTTCTTGTCAAAACGTCTGGTTTTGCTATTGTACGGAAATCAACATCGTAATCAATGTTTTGTACACAAAACAACGTATTTGTGGCCGATGAGGAGTCCCAGGGGTGGGGAATTGTCTCTTTCTGCGTGCCCGGGGGTGGGGAATAGACCGCCAAGTGAGAGCAAAATTGCAAATCCCCGGGGGTATGCCCGGGGGGGCATGGTAACAGGTAGAATTGAACCATGCATTAGTAGTACACGGTATGACAGGGGCACCCAACGGGTCGTTTCGGGGAATATCTGTTCGGAAAACCTAAAATCGCCTGAGATATTCGGATTCAGTTGCAGTGAAGGCTAGAGATTTCTTTGGCGAAACATTACCAAGGACTTTCGTAACAAGAAGACTTATTAGTTCCTATTGTTTTCATAGGGAAAAATATGTCGTTTAGAGTGCAAAATGAGGTCAGCTGGCATTTTCGGAGAGCCTTCAGCAGCTCGGAAATTCCGTGGATAGGATTCTGTTTCCTAAAATTTTCTGCGGCCTAAATCTTCAGCTAAGAGCGCCGAACAGATCAATCTATATTAGCTTTCACGAATATGCCTTTAAAAAGCTCTGAAACAATTTAAGAAAGCTGAAAATGATATTTCAGGCTTTTTGCTGAAAATTTCTCGTTGGTTGCCCCTGGTATAAGCTTACGTTTATATGGTAAAAGGTTTATACTTGCCAAACGGAAACATAAACGGAAATTCCCGTTAAAAACTCGTAAATTTATACAGACGTTTTCATGGAAGCGCATTTTTGTGTACTCAGTTTGCTGTCATACAAATATCTGTAAGAATTTGGGTATTTACTACTGTGACTTATAATCTTTCGGCACGGCGAGTGCAGCTTTCAAATTTACTCACCTACAACGTGTTTTGTTTTCGAGAACATCGCTTTCTGTAAACCACATCAAACTTACAGGCAATGTAAAGAGAAAAGAAACAAAGTTCGTCTTACCTGTCCACTTCGGACTGACATAGTTACTATAAGCTTCTTCTCGCATGCTTTCTCGTAAACAACACTCATCGGGTCATCACCGCCGCCTGTGTTTTCACAAATAGTGATGCTACTTTTAGCGATCAAATCCCCGCTCGCAAGCCGCGTACACTGAGCTAACAGCAAGAGAAATTTAATTATTTTCATCCTTCCACATGGCTTTGGAGAGATTTTGTCAACTGTTGCGGTAACAACCAAAAAAGTGCTTTTTTGGTCAGTTTTTTTTTTTTTGGTTCGTTGATTTACGCGTGTTCGGATTTGAAAATAGACTTTGAAATCCGCGCGCGATATGCGCGCGCGTACGTTTACGTAGCAGCTGCTGCTGTGATAAATCGCAGGCAACACAAAATGCAGGAAGGGGCATGTCGTCTTTCTTGTCATTTTTATCAGAAGATTTTTGTTATTCACATTCAGTTGACGAAAATTCTTGTCTTCAACATTAAACGCATTTCCTGAGAAACGCTTTTAATGGCTAAGAACTTGATTATAGCGACTGGAAAAACAGCAAAATTCATACATTTGTGAACCAAAAGATAAAAAAATTTCACCATCACCAAGGATGATCCGTGTTTGGAAATCACGTTTGCATTTTGTCAGTGCAACTTCCCGCGGAGCTGGGTCGTGAATCAAAGGCAGTGGTCACGTGAGCAGTATCCAATGGCAACGAAATCACCGATATTTCTCGCGCGTATCGATATTCTTAGGCATTTCCAAATATCGGTGATGTTTATTATTTAATATCGACATCGCCCCAACCTTACACGAAAGTGTATCGTGCTGTAACTGCGTCTGATCGCCTGCATCCTTCAAGCACAACTACACTTGGTCCAATTTAAGCAACACCATACTTCTTACTTGTGAGATTTTACAAATCAAATTGCATGGCAATTTCCATGCAATAACTGATTTTAATTTGCCTGTTTTTGGCCCCTGATGTTTTCAAAATTCTTTATAAAAAGGTTCATGCTAACTGAGTAAACCAAGCTCACAGGTTCGCACTAGTTTTTAGATTATTCCCGGTTTGTGCCAAAATGTGCCCCTGAGAGCGGCGACTTCACGCTATAAGACTTCTTGTGTCCTTTTTTGTCTTGTTATAAATAAGATAAAATGAGATGAAGTAAATTAGAAATGAGTTTTTATTTCCTCTTTCGTCGGCTTTTTGACTTTTTGTAATATTCAAAACAATTTGCCTTTTCTTAATTCGAGAGAGGCATTGCAGTAACTTTAATCCACAAATTGCTCCTCTGTTATTTTAGGACACTGACCACAAGTTTTTCTTTATGCAAATATCAACTAAACTTTCGCAAAAAATAAATATTTAGTCTGCTGGAGTTTTAATATTATTTTCGCACGGAGCTTTACAGTCTTCCTTAAATACTCACCCATCTGCAGTAAAAGTTTAGATGTCAAATTTTATTCTGAAATAGAATTAGAGACAAAAATACAGCTAAACTGTAGATTACTTAGAAGAACGCGCGCTGGAGGGTAAACATGACATTGATTTAAAACCAATTAAATGATAAAATAGTCAGGCAAACTGTGAATCACGTATTATTGGAGTTTTCAAGTAATTTGCGACTGGAACGAATCTTGGTTCCCTTGACGATATTCAGTCAACCTTAATATGTAGACGAAATGTAATTGTTTGCTTGGCGACGTTGGTTGAAACAGTTGTGTCCGGCACGCGCAGTATATCACACCTTTCACAAGTAAATAAATATATTCTAGAGAGCGGTATTTTAATGGCAATAGTGTTGGCTTCTGAGGAGAGCGGAAACGATTGTATTTCTAGTGATGCGATTTTAATCTCCGTTCTGTCACGGTAATTCAAAATTCCTGTCACGTGTTTCAGTATGTTGTTTGAAATTCAATTCACCTGCCGGAGACCGAAGACAGCGGGAAGACACTCTTGAAGACCTGGTTAATGTGAAAGACAACACTCTATTAAACGAGAGAGAGGGAGAACAAGGGAGAGACGATAACAAGGTTTGCTTCTCTCGCCCAAGGTCAATTCGCCTTCACGCCGGCGGAAAAAGCTTTTATCAACAGTCATACAAATGTAAAACGTGAAACGTGTCATCAACAAGTGTAGCAGATAACTAATAGCGTGTACTTGCATACAAACAAGTCATCGACCAAAGTGTGCGTTTTCTCGCAATCAGCGTGAAAATTTAAAGCTCTACAATTTACAGAGAGAAAGTTCTCTAAGCTTAATGGTGAACCGAGGTAACAACGAGAAGACAATTCTAATAGTTGGGGTGTTTTTTGGAGTGTTAGCTCTGTGCGTTGTAGCCCTTATCATTTGCTGCCTTTACTGGAGACGCCAGCTCGACAAAGAAAGAGCCAAAGATCATGTGCGGTTTGGTTACAACAGTGACTTAGACAGAAATGTGTCTACCACCGGAGCTACGTCTCAAATTGAAATGTAAAATTGCTCTTTCAGAAATAACTCCTTTGTGAAAAACTGTTGCTGTTTCCGAAACGCAAAAAAAAAAACCTTAACAAGAAATTATGCATGGAGACAATAGAGTGTTATCTCTTCTACCAGCTTGCAGAGGAAACTTTTAAGTACGTTCAAAACTGCTTGGCTAGGGTGGAAAAAGTCTAATTACCATCGACTACAACGGAATGAATTTCATAAAACCTGCATTTTGTTGACAACGACAGGCAAAGATAAACTTTATTCGCTAAATATTATACATTGCATAATTTGTCCACAAAAAGGAATACAGTACTTTAAAATTCCTCAAATTAGCATTTTTTTTCGCTGTAAATACAGCCGCCCAGCTTGTCCGGCACATGCAAAAAAATTTTAACGCCAATTTACTAATCCCCTTTCAATTCAAGAAGGGGCTTCGTAAAGGTAAGATTATAAATGTAAGATTATCTTACACTGCGAAATAGTTTGTGTATATATCGTTATTTACACCAAGTACCTAAAATATACTATTTGCCAATGCTGCAGTCTTTGAAAACTATTTTTTGTTCGTGGGGGGATGCTTTACTAGTCGGGTTTCTGCAAGTCGTTGCCTCGTTCCAATAAAATTCAACGTAAGACTTCTTTAGTTATGACAATTTTTCATTGATATTCCAAATCTGTGAAAGAATATAAAGATTGAACTTTGAAAACCAATGTCAGAATGCGATTAATATCTTGGTTTCTAATTCTGTCGTGTGCGTACGTTAAATATAACTGCAAACATTGAAAATTTATTGCAATTCAAAATAAGGTTGAAAATCGGCAGGAATTGGAACTCGCTGTTTCAAATTAGGAAATTTCAATTTTGAACGAACGGAAATTGACCACCGAACAGTAACGATCGAGAAAAAGTAATAACAATGTGTAATGCGGAATTTCTAAAACCCCAGCAGGTTTTTTTTGTCGGTTTTTGAACCCAAACCACATACCGCATATATTATCGAAAGATGCAAGCCAATGAAATGTTTACTCGTAGTGCAACTTACAAAATCACGAATTTATACATGTGTAACTTTTATATCGGAAAACGCAACATTTATTATTTTCAAACTAATAGTTCAGGCAAAAGCTGGAAAGAGAAGCGGAGAAATGGTTTCGATGAATTACAGCAGATGTCACAAGTTGCGTCGCAGATTGTAAACAAAATTTGGCGATTTCTTTAGGATGTTGTTTGTATATTTCTACTTTGGCTATCAAAACAGCAAACACCAGACATCTAAAATAGGTTTGAAGATGAAAAACGTTGTTTTGTTGATTCACCAGTAATATTTGTACGATTAGTTTTCACCTGAGAAGATAATACGGACGAAGACATACGACTTGTCCAGAACGAATTATCTTCAAAGTAAATTTAAGACGCCGTCTCTTTATAGTGACATCGGCTTTAATAACACCGAGCATTAAGTACAAAGATGATCTCACATGCGATGAGGATATTCTTAAGGCGACAAACGCAGGTTTAGTGCAGTTAATCTCTGAATATTACTGTATTATGACAGTCAGAGGCCACTTTTGAATTGCCTTTAGCCTCTCTATCAAAACGCGGTCTCGTGTACAGCCTTTCATACAAAAATGAGTTTTACTGGCATGTGAATAAAAACTCATTTTCATATGAGATCATATGAAAGGCTGAGCACAAGGCCTCGTTATGAAAAACAAGGAATTTTGGATATGGCCTAAGGCCTCAGTCAAGGGAATTCAGTGGTATCAAACATTGTTGAATATTTGTTGTACGAATGACTGATGGTAAACAAACAACACCATTCAACCAGTTCAACCATTCCATCCTTTGTGTTTTACCAACGTCATATGTTCCGAAGTTTCTGACCTTCAAAAAAAAAAAACCTCACAACAAAAGAAATTTTCAAACCAGGAATCGAAGAAAAATATCAGTTTGATTTTAAAAACTTCCTAAAGAAATCCACCTGCTTGGCCGATTGCTGTGATTATAAAATTTTGTGTACGTCCAATAGTTTAGAATACTTTACTATTACCAGCGATATCGAACTTCCAGTTTCAAGTAAATGTTTTGTTTTCGTCTGGTATTCGAGATAAAGGGAGTCTAAAGAAAGCAAATCACATGAAACATCAGCAGAAAAAAACAAACAACGAACAAACCACATTCGCTTATACATGGTAGAAGAACTTTTATTTTTGGTTAAAAATATATCTCCAGTGTCATATTTTCGGAATTATAATTATGTTGTTTTGCTGTCGATTATTTTTTCTTCTTTTTCTGAAGGTTCGGCGCTGAAACTTTCACTTTTCCAGGGATGTAGCGCGAGAGATCGTTATCCTAAGGGGAAAAATATAAATTTCAGAAAAAAATATCGCATGACTGTTGTGAGTTCTTCCATACATATTATAACGAGAACTACAAATTATCCAAATATAAACGCAATTTGGCCCACGAAATATTACAGACTTAATGTCTAATGGATATGGGCACACACACCAATAATTTTTTTGGCGCCAACAGCGAGAACTTTTAAATGACAATTTGCATGAAAGAAAACACAATTTAATGCAATTTAAACTTCTTTTTAAAATTTCTAATGAACAAAAAAAGATGAACTTTGCGATGGAAATAATTTCGATTTATAACGGTAACTCAGGTACAAAGTTACGCCAGAAAAGAGTTAAAGTGTATAGACTAAAAAGGACCTTGACTGAGTTATTTAATTTCTTGGTTTAAAATTCCACTTAGTCATGAAATGTTGGCTGTATCACATTGATCAGAGTAGCACGTAAGTAGCGTCAGTCCACAGAAAATATAAAACATGATTGGTTAATGCGATGTAAACCGATAACGTGCAAGCACGTATGCACGTGATTAACTGATAAAAAGCATGTAAGTGCACGTGATCACGTGTCCTTCTGTTTTTTACGTGTCGTGCAATTAACAACGGACAATTTTTACCTTCAAGCTCTTTACCAAGTCTTTCTCTAGTTGAGAAGCTTCCTTGCAAAACAAAAACGTATTCAACGCCGTTTTGGCCGCTGAAAATACAAAAATAAAAACAAAGAAATTTTAAAAATTTGATGATAATCATAATAGGGTACACAGCCATCTCGTTAACTTGAAACTGGCGTGCGTTTCTCGAAAGTCCCGAAAATTTTCGGCCGATTTCGGGCACGATAAATCCGGCTGTATCCTGTAAAGGTTCTTAGTACGAAACGTTGCTATAAATTACAGTGTGACATTACTCACCCAGACCACACCAACTCTCTCAAAGTTTGAGACAAATGTTGGTTATGAACACATCAAGGACTTCAGAATATCAACTAGTCATAGAGATGTGTAGCCATTGTTTAAATTTTGTCTTTTGATTAGCTTGATATTAAAAAAAATTGTCTCAAAATTTTGACTGGGTAGTCTCGGTTCGTGTAGTCGCACAGTAAACACAATAGCTCTGTATAGGATGAGTTAATGATTCATATCTCTACAAATGGCTTTCCGATGCCGAAAAGTTTTCGAGAAACGCGCACCTGGGGCACGTTTCTCGAAAGTCTCAGTAACTTTTTGGGCCCGAAGATAAAGTTTAAAATCAAAATCTATAGAATGATAGTGTAGCTTTTTGCCCGCAAACCAGCTCGTCTTGTTTCATGAACTTACAATATCACTGATTAGCTTTTAAAAACCAACAAAATTTAAATCTTAGGTAAACCTTGTGCTCATAAAATAGCTTTTCGGGCCCGAGAAGTTATCGGGACTTTCGAGAAACGGGCCCCTGGACTATTTACTAACGAGAATCTTTCCCTGAAGTGTACAACGCTCGTATCAATCAGTGCAACAATGCCCTTACTTTCAACCAATCAGCAGTATAGCTAATAATAGTTTTAAGCCCTTTTTCGCGGGCTTTACATGGAAAGGTGATTGGCTGTTACGTCACTTGCGTTTTTGTGATTGGTTAAAAGCAACTGGTTACGCGAAATTCTATACACGCACAGCAATGACAAACTGAGCTCTACAGTGGAACCCCGAAATAACGAACCATATTTTTCAGCCCAGTTACAGTAAAATGTATGAAAACAAATCCCCCATTATCAGATAACGAACACATTTTGTTAGTCCCTTTGCACTATCGGGTTCCACTGTATTTTTCATTTGACAATAAAGCCGCTGAGTATCTTTTGGTGTGTTTGGCAAACACATCGATCCAGGGGCCCGTTTCTCGAAACTCCCGATCACTTTTTGGGCCCGAGAAGCTATTTTATGAGCCTAAAATTTACCTTAAAGATTCAAATTTTGTTAGTTTTTAAAGCAAAGCAGTAAAATTCTAAGTTGACAAAACAAATCGAGCTTATTTGAGGGCTGAAAGCTTCACCAAAATTCTATAGATTTTACTAATAATAATGATAATGATGATGATGATTTATATAGCGCTGTTTCTACAGGGTATCCAACAGCGCTTTACCATATTTAAAATTAAATAATAGAATTGACAATATTGACAATTAAACAAAATAATAATAATAATAATAATAATAATAATAATAATAATAATTGTATAATGCAGTGTCAATTAAAAAATACGCTTAAAGTGCTACTATGATCAAAAAATCACTTTTATTTTTTCTTCGGATTTCGAAACTATGTTTATTAAACACTCCGCAAGCGAAATTATAAGCCTTAATTTTGAGAAGAAGACCGTTAATTTAAACTGCAATTTTCCGTGTTAATGGTCCGCCATTATTACACCAGAAAGGATACAATGACATCATTCACACACGAGTTTTAGAATGCAGTGTGTGTGAAAGTGCCTTATTTAGTATGCAGCACGGGAGTTTTGAGCTTTCACACTCTCAAACTCGTGTTTTGCATAATTTGTAAGCCGCGTTCACACACTACATTTTACAGCTCTTGCGTGTATGACGTCATTGTATCCTTTCTGGTGTAATAATGGCGGACCATTAAACCGGAAAATTGCAGTTTAAATTAACGGTCTTCTTCTCAAAATTAAGGCTTATAATTTCGCTTGGGGAGTGTTTAATAAACATAGTTTCGAAATCCGAAGAAAAAATAAAAGTGATTTTTTGATCATAGTAGCACTTTAAAAAGAAAGGTCTTCAGCTTTGTTTTAAAAGTAGTCAAGGACTTGCAGCTCCTCATATCCTCTGGAAGAGAGTTCCATAACACTGGTGCAATATATGAAAATGCTCTTTGACCATACGTCTTAAGATTGCATCTAGGTATTACAAGCGAGGATTTGCTAGAGGAGCGCAACGTTCTGGAGGGAATATATGGCGATAAAAGTTCAAGTAAATAAAAAGGCGCCATGTCATTTAACGATTTTTGATGTTAAATTAGATTTTTAAAATGAATTCGTTCGGCCACTGGAAGCCAATTTAACTCTCTCAGTATGGGTGTAATGTCATATTTCCTAGTACCAGTGAGGAGGCGTGCGGCTGAGTTCTGGACATACTGCAACCTCTGAATCTGGTTTTGTGAAAGACCAGACAGGAGAGAATTACAATAATCCAACTTAGATGTTACAAATGCATGGATCAGTGTCTCACAGTTCTTGAACGATATGAATTTCCTTTTTTTAGCAATATTATGTAGATGATAAAACGCTGATTTACAAACAGAGGTAACATGTTTGTCCATCGAAACTGAGTTACCGAACCAAACGCCGATATTCCTCGCTGATTCAGATGCAATAATGAGATCAGTCCCGGCAAAGATGGAGTTAAGCGTCGGAATGGGCCGGTGGCGAGCATTGAGAACTAGGAGCTCCGTTTTTATCACTAATCAATTTCAATTTATTTGTTGTCATCCAACATCCGATATCCTGGATGCACAGGATTTTAAAATATAGCTCTGGGCCCGAAAAGTTAGCAGGACTTTCGAGAAACGGGCCCCAGGAAGGTAAAACACTTAAAATTATTTATGAAGCCTACCTTTTCCTCTGCGCGCTGTTCCGGGTGTGAGCTTTACTTTATACCTGAATAAGAGATTTAAAAAAGCTTTCAAGCAAACTGAAATAGCTTGAAATCTCGCCAAACTAAACAAGTGACATAGACGGTAGACCACGCTTTCACCCTGTTTGGTCACGAGTATGAATGGAGCTAAATGAAGTAAATGACAAAAAATTCCGCAAACATTGATCTCGAAAATGTTCAAAGCTGTTTTACAACTGTCAACTCGGGAAAAAATATCTTACTAATTAAACGGGGAACAGCAGATTTACTCAGAGGCGTGGTTTAACTGGTTTTAATTTAATAAAATCTTAGACAAATCTGCAAGCAAATATAAGGAAAAGCCGAAAATTGGTTTGATTCCTTGAATATCCGCTAGAGTCCTCATATGCGATAAGTAAAAATGTTGGGTTAGATAGTCTTTCTAGAGAATTTTAATTCACTTTTGTAATCATTCATGTTTGCAGCAGATATCTTACTTGTAGTTTTGTACGGCAGTGTACGGTGCACAGACAGGAACTGCAAACAATAATAGGTCATCAGGCAGCGGACAGCCTGTCAAGGAATCAACAATCGACACGGATTCCTGAAAAAAAAATCGATAAAAAAAAGCAAAAAACAAATAAATGAAAGAATTAAGACGCTAGCTTTTAAGCTTGGTATCCTAAGTAGCGACATATCGGCTTGATCAATGTTACTAATGATTAGGGACTTTAAGGGCAGTGCCTCCTAATACAGATGTGTTTTTGCAAAGGTTAAGACTAAGGAGAAAAAGTAGATCTTAGGAAAATTTATTGGAATCCAAAAAGAAAACTGCGGGTAACCACGCATTTTTCAGAAATAATTGAGCAGTCATAATTCTAAAAAAAGCGTTAAAATACAAAGAATGCATGGCAATTTCTTTCCAAATTTAAGTTCATTTATCTCTGAAAAATTCGTGGCTATCCCCAACTTTCTTTTTGGATTCTGTTATCTGCTTTTTCCACGTAGTCATAACCGCGCAAAAATATTGTTGTTTTAGTGGACAAATTCCTCAAGAAAACCGAATGTCCCGAGATGCGCAGTAACAAAAGGAGGCACCGTCCTATGAGCAAGGAAAACGGTATCACAAACCAAACCGTCTTTTTCCGCCCTACTTCACACTTTGTTTTACTTCGAGGAACCTCTAACAAGGTATTTAAGGTTTCTATATTAGGAATTACTTATTCCTAAAATCATCATGATTTTTTTATTTCGATCTTGGCCGCTTTAATTGTGCAAAAAGCTAAACATCAAGCAGATGTGCATACTTTTGTTGGAACATCTTCTGCTTCATCGTCCGATGCAACCTGAATTAAAATGAAAACCAAAGTAAGTAAAAAATGATGATGAAAATGGGATGATGTATAAACAAAATAAACATCTTGTTTTTCAAGACTTAGTACTCACAAGATTCTTTTCTTTTTCGTTGGACAAAGAACCTTCGCCTAAAGAACAAAACAAAAGAAACGTTTAAGTAGAAAGGATCTATAAATTAATTACTGAAAACCAATGAAGAAACCAATGTTTCCTAACTGCAGTACAGTTCAATCGTCACCCATTAGGCCACAACAAAACATGGTTATTAACAGTTTCAGTTTTCATTACATGTATATATATTTCCATGTCAGATTTGATTTTCAAAATGATACCGACCTTCAATCTTTACAGCTCTTGCAGAATGTTCTTCTGTGTTAACCTCTTCCTCGTTGCCTGTAAGACTTTTTTCATCATCCCCATAACGGGGTTTCTCTATCGAAGCCGCGCTCTCTTCAGGTCTGCCTTCGGACTCCATAGTTTTGCTTTCTCTGCTGTCTTCGTTCACAGCACTATCTGGCAGACAATTTGTTGAATTTTGCTCTGGAACGTTCATTTCGTTGGCTCCATTTCTGTCGACACCCTTCGCAGATTGTTCGTTATTTTCCGAAGCTAAACGTTCGCCGTTTTGTTCAAGAGTTAATTTATTTTGATCTGACAATGCACCACTGTTCGTCTGTGCTTCCCTTCTTCCGGGTTTACCGCTGGACGGCCTGTTCGCTGTGCCTCCTCCTTTGTTTCCTTTCTTTTCTTTCTTTCTTTTATCCGCTTTGGTTTCCCTTGCAGGTCCAGCAGACTTCAAAAAGGATAAGAAAGTAGGAAAGACTATGAACGTAGTTAGTGAAAGCACAAAAACGGCTTGAAAAACTATTTCAGGGCGGCAAACAAATCCAACCAACCCACAATTTTTGCTCGGACAAAACTGCCAATACTCTATACTTTATTAACTACTTCAAAATAAATATTTCCGACAAAGGGAAATTTTAGTCTGCATTTGTCCCATAAGCGAATGTCGTTTGCAGCTCTGTCAACTGGAAAACATCATTTTCAGTATGAAAATCTTCTTGTTTCTTACATACAGCACCTAACAAATGTGACCTTTGCCGGTGTCACACCACAAATGTTTCACAGCTGGGAAGGGCATGAATCGTGCAGACGATACTAACGGGGAGAGGCTAGGGGGTAGATCACGCAATGTACAGATGACGGTCATTCACGGAATTGAGGTTGCACGCCAGCCTAGTACCCAGGCGTTCTCTTTTCGCTCACACGACTTGGCGCGAAATTTCGTGACGACACCGAATGGCATACCGCGGACGTCATTCGGTGACGTCAGGACATTTCGCACCAAGTCGAGTCGAGTGAGCGAGAGGAGAACCCCTGGATACTAGACTGGTTGCACGCCACAAAATCCCAGTTCTGGATAATAGCGACTTGTGGGTCAGCTATTTCGTGGAGTTTGAGAGGTCAAACGTCCTTCTAACGATGCGCTTAAAATCTGAGACAGTGAATGGCTAAAAGTGTAGCAAGGGTTGTATTAAAGAACATGACGATATTGGAATGAAATTAAGTCGCAAAAATGAATTTGAATAATTACCGCCAGTATTTCCATCTTCATTTGCCTTTCTTCTTCGTCCTGTTCGCCATATTTTTCCTTAATCTTCTTAAGTTTTGCCTAAAACCAAAAAAAATATATTGTCGTTTTGTAACCTTACTGCTCTAGTAACTGTACATAAGCATGGCGATATGTATACATTCAATGTATACATATCGTGAAGTTCAACGTTTCCATTCAACGCCGTTCAACTGAACATTGTTGAATTTGGCAAGTTAAACGCGTTTAGGAACCCTGTTGATTGATGTTAAATCAAAATGAACGATGCTGACAACGGCGAACAAACTTTGATTACCATCAAACATTAGTACAGCAAAGTTGTATTCAGCCATGTTCATTGTGTTTTTTTTTTTGTTTTTTTTTTTACAAAATATTACTTACTATACAAAGCTAAAACTGTTTACAACAGAATACTTACAGTATGGTACCTATGCTACGATTACAGACTGATGCTATACACTACATATACATAATAAGGCTACATTACTTGTGCGATACTGCGATACTGAAATAAGCAAATGACAGAAAAAAATAGAAAGAAATAGAGAAGAAAAAAAAAATTAACAAGACGATGTTCATTGTTGGTAATGTTCAATCCATCTGAATGAGGTCTAAGGCTCGGATCCTTGAAGCAAGTTTCTACCCAACTGTTAAATTCCATCATGTGTGTACCCCTAAATGTTTTGCATACAATGTCGTGCATGACATAAACGTGATAGTGAATTTTAAGCCTGGTGAATATATGAGAAAGATGGTTTTAGTCTGTTAGTAACACAGGTGACTCAGAAAAAAATCCGAGTTCCCCCAACACGAGTCGAACCTATAACCTTCGGGTTACTAGTCCAGATGCTCTTCCAACACCTCAATAGCTACAATAGCTCAATAGCTACAGGAGACTCGTGGGACCTCGTGCATAATGCTGCAAACATGAAAACCGGACCTGCCTTCACAGGCAATTATCCCCGTCTTCACTGTCATACACAACTCTGATATCTGCAGAAAAACTTATTACCTACCTTTTTTCCTCTCTTGGGCTGCTGCTGCAGCTGTTGTTGTTGTTGGGTTCCTTTATTGGATTTCTGTAAACAAAGACGAAGTCAGATAAATTACTTAACTCCAATAGTCCAATGTCAGTGCAGATTATCTATAATTTTAGGACTGAGTTCGCGGGTACTACAAGAACAAATGTGTACCTTAGTATTCTGTTCATCATTTCGCCCTTCTTCAGTTTCTTCGTCTTCGACGTCAAATTTCTCCGAGGGGTCGTCATCAACCTGTTTTGCCTTCTTTCGATTCTCCCTAAGAGGAAAGAAAAGAGAATTAACGTTGACTGCACGTCTTGTAGGCTAAAAAACAATGCTCGTCCTTGAAATCGTGGAGGGAGGAGCGAATCGCAAAAAGTACGGGTACTCGCAAAACGCCGTCCGCCCTCATATGTCGGGTTCGGGCGCCGCAATAATACGGATCGTGGTACAAACCATACATACAGTGCACTTGTGGCAGCCATTAGTAAGCCTATACCACACACAGTTTTAAGCTAAAACCAGCAATTATCCTCAGAACTTGGCGGCCCCTACGTATCAAACTCCATTATGAACACTACATCCAAGATAATAAGTTTATTTATCGTTGTGAACTATCTCTCTCAACGAAGGGCTATAACGCTCGAAACGTCAGCTTTCAATTTCTCTACGGTGGCGAATTAACCTTAAATCAACTCAGTTGATAAATCCAAAGTTTTGTGTTTCACTTCCTCACCGACCCACTGCAGTTTCTTTAGCGGAAACTATCCCCCTAGTTTAATTGGAGTCGAGATTACAGACCTTCTTTGTTTTGCCGACAGTCGTTGTTTGCTTGCAGTCTGAAGAAAAAAAAACGCGAAAAAAGCATGAATCTGAGGATAACAAATATGTCAAAGCAAATACATATGTTCAGTCACTTCCTCGTTCGCTTTTTCCTTCGTTCGGAGTGTACCTCAAAACACGAGAGTGAAGAAAGATCAGGGATAAAGTAAGTCAAAATACACGTACAGGTAATTCGCTAGGACCAACCTGTTTGTTTTCCTCAAATGAAACGCTCTCTCCTTCTTCGCTATCTCGTCGGTTATTACTTTTACTTGTACCACGCTGAAGTTGAACTCTAAAGAAAAAAGAAACCTCTAAACTGAGCAGCACTCATTGGGTGAAAATGAAGTACAGGAAACTTAGATCAAGTTGCCTTTTAACCTTAACTAATTTCAAGAATCTCCCTTACTCTGCGGGTTCGTCGCATTAGTATTTGTTGTTGTTGTTGTTGTTGTTGTTGCTCAGGTTTGCAGCTGTAGTTCAGTTATTGATAAAGATGATTTTTGCTCTGGCTTCTAATTCGGTTATTAATGCTTTCGTTGTTTTCAAATTTGTTACGGCTGTCGTCTGATAAGGTGAACACTGCAGCATTTCTGTTTTCGTTATTTTTGTTTCTGTTGTTGCTGTCGTTGCTCGATCACGCGGTCTCAGTTGTCGCAGTTATTCTTGCTTTTTTTTTCTTTTCCTATCAATTCAAATCATTGTTTTAGAGGTTTCACTTCAATTTTCAAACCAGCTACTGCGAGCCCAAGAGACAGAAATACCAGGCAAAAAACCCTGCACGTTTGCTCGCCTACAGGAAATTTGACAAAACTTACTTTCCCTCCTTAGTGAGCTGCAGGTCAATACTTGTGTCCGGGAACAAACTGTCTTCTTCCTCAACTTCTTCTTGTTGTTGTTGATCTGTTGTTTGCTGCACAGAAGAACTTTCTTGGCTTTGATTTTCATCGCCGCTGTCATCGTCTTGAACAGAAATCTCTTCTTCGACTTCTACGTCCTTCAAAGTACAAAAAGGAATGCATTGAAAAAAGGACTATACGCATACGTTTACTAATACTTGATAAACTTAGGTGCAGAAACAAGACCAATCAAGAAACTGGGGATGAAATTAAATACCAATGACATACGTCACCGAGGGAAATTAAAACTGCCGTAAGAAAAAAAATAAAACTAGAAATATATCACACTTATAAACATTTTGCATTGAAGAGGTCGGTTACCAGCTGTAAAAGCAATTAGACTACCCTATTTATTTCTATGGGCTGCGTCCCTCACCAGTTGTAACTTGGTATAGAAATCTGGTTGCAGTCTAAATATTTATTAGAGTATCATAGCATTGCCAATGAATTTAAAAGTTTCCAAATGACCAGTTGGTCTCTGCAGCTGTTACATGAGTTGTCAAGCAACACTTAGCCGGTCTAAGTGGAGAGAAGCGTTGCGTGACAACCTAGATAATGGCTACGAAGAAGTCCAAGACTGATGGTCATTTGTTGGTTTGACCACGTTTAGGCAACCTAATAATCGTGAAAGAAGTTACTGAACTTAAAACAACGAACCCACCCCAACAGACTCGGCATCCTCCACAGTCCGTACACGCCTCTCGTTCAAGTGATTCTCAATACACGTATCATCCAGTTTAAACATAAAGCCGAAGCCCATCATCAGGTAACAAGGCGGTAAGAAGTTCTTTTTGCCCCTGATCATGAAGCTCCCTGTGGTGAGGTACTCTCCTGTGGGCGCGGTTTTGGACACTTGTGAATGATGCACCCACCAAGCTGAGGTCACAATCCGCGCCTCCCAGGCAGCGCTGTAGGATACCGCCATGCACCCGGCTTCATTCAGGGTCTTTGGAGGGACGAGCTGGCCGGTAGGGTTCTTTATTATTACACTGGTGGCGCCGTGAAGGTCTGCATGAACGTACAGGTCACCTGTACAGGAAAACACCCTTTACTTAAGAAGAGCCAATACATCTAAAAAATTTAGTATTTATAACCCATGACAAGAGCGGGAAAAATAATGGTACTGATAGCAAGCGCAGAAAAAGATGCTACCAGTGCTAAGCACGCGAAAACATGTTACCAATATCACTGCCAGCGAGGTAACACGTTACCAGTATCATTGCAAGCGCACAAAAACATGTTACCAACATCACTGCCAGCAAGGTAACACGTTACCAGTGTCATTGCAAGCGCACAAAAACATGTTACCAACATCACTGCCAGCAAGGTAACACGTTACCAGTATCATTGCAAGCGCACAAAAACATGTTACCATCATCACTGCCAGCAAGATAACACGTTACTAGTGTCATTGCGAGTGCGCAAAAACACATGTTACCAATATCACTGTCAGCGAGGTAACACGTTACCAGTATCATTACAAGCGCACAAAAACATGTTACCAACATCACTGCCAGCAAGGTAACACGTTACCAGTGTCATTGCGAGCGCGCAAAAAAACATGTCACCAGTATCACTGCAAGCGCACAAAAACATGTACTAGTATCACTGCAATTGCACGCAAGCATGTCACCAAAATGACTCGGCCGCGCGAAAACAAGTTAAGAGTAATATTTAAGGCCGCGACAACATACCACTTACTAGTAGCAAGCGCGGAAAAATGTTACCACTAGCAAGCGTGGGAGAACAGGTATTGGTCCTAAAGATTTCGTTCTGCATTTTTTTTTTTTTGGCTCAGAGCCAGTCAGAGAATGGTGTCTTTGCTTTAATCGGTTGAAATACTTGCGCGAGTTGTATAAAACAATTTCAGCTCCAGAACTCAGATATGACTCAAGATAAAATCAATAAAATAATCAATAAAAAACCTGGAAAAAGCGCAGTCTTTTGATTTTACAAGCCACAAAAATATTAAGCAACTAACCTTGTTCTAAGTGTCGTTTTACCACCAGTTCATTTTGCTGTTGATCGCGGCCACCAATGACCAGGTAATTCTCTGAACTGATAAACCAAAGAAATTTTTCAAACCAGTATGTTTTTCTTGCCTTCTTTATCCTCGTTGTCGTTTCCACTTCTTTAAGAGTTTCTTTCGTTTTTCGTTCTGCTGATTTCAAAGCCTAAAATGAAAAGCAATTGATATTATAAGACGAAACTGAGTTATGTTGGATATACTATAGAGTCCCTTCAACTCAAACAAAATTTAATTAAGATTCGACAACAGTTCGTTGACATCCAATTGCCGGAGACTTGTCCCTGTGACAAGACCATTGTAGTGTTTACCACAGGGGATTAGTTGGAAGGACTTGTTACACGACTGTGTTGAGAGGCAAATCCCTCGGGCGTACACACGAGGAGACTTGTTGCAAGGAGATTCCGATTTGATCGTTGGTTGGCTTTGATTGGCTTATTTTGAAATTCTTATTTGCTCGCAAGGACAGTTGATCAACAGTAGGTGCGGAAAAGGACGATTTAAGGCGACAAGTCCCCAGGGAAAGTCCATTCAATTCAAGTCACTTTGAATTTGTGGGAAAAGTCACAAGGACAACAGTTTGATCCCCGCGTCTCAGTTTTTTGACGACAATGGGTAGCTGACAGAGTACTTGCGCACGTAATAAAGTGCCTGGACCTTTACACCGGACTAGAAACTGACAAAAAAAAAATGAAAGTGCTTTGGTTACTGACACGTGCGGCACAAACGCAAACCAAAAGCAAGAACAAATACCAGTACAAGTGCGTGTAAACCAGAAAATACGAAACGGAAAAGGGAAAAAAGTCAGCTTGCGCTTGAGTGCATCTGGTCACCATGGATGCACGTGGTAGTGCTTGTGATTGCACTTGCCTTATGACAGTAATGTAATGTAACGTGAACATCAGCGGCGCTTTTTATTTAGCCAAAATGTTGGGTTCAAGCGGTTGAAATGGAAATGGAACGCGCAAATCCACTGGAAATTTTCCGCAACAAGCGGACGACCTCTGGAGGTACATGTACTCCCCTTTTTCCGTCCCAACCGGTTGGAACGGAAATTACCTATCCATTTGAACAAAAATTCCATTTTTGCTCCTCGCGCTGCAAACTCCTCACCGTCATACTGTAGACTCAAAATAGTTTTACACCCTGTTTAATTTTCTGACAAAACAACAAGTAGCTGCTATTGAAAGGAAGTCAAAATCATTTCCGCTACTCCAAAAAGTTTTATTTTCTCGTCAAAACTGTCAAAAAGGTCAGAAAGAAATGGAAATGCCAACATTCATTTTGTTGGCTTCTTGTGCCATCAATGTTCTTGATTTACCAATGAGATTGCAACTTTGGAACTGGAAACAAGGTTCTTCACCAGCATGGAAAAGGCCTTTCCATTTTTATACACGGAAAGTTTCAGGAATTTCAAACCGAAAAGTACGGCTAAATGCAAAGCACCCCAGGTTTCCGTGCAGCAGGCAACTTTGAGTTTTCAATCCTCACGTTTGGAACGTAAAGGAGTGAAATTCAACGCCACACGATAGCGAAACAAGACGCGAGAACACTGACCTTCTCTGAAGCATCTATCGTCTTCTGTTCTTTTTTCGAAGAGAATTTCTTCTTGTCGTAAAAGCTAAAATCACAACACAAAATTATGAATAACGCCGAACTCAACTTTAAACTCATACGTTTGCGAGTTTGAAGTGTTTTAAACCTTCAAATCGCTCCGCTATGTATAAAACTTTACCTTCGTGCATTTGCATATGCTGACAACGCCAGGTTGACGTCCACTTTTGTAAACTTGGGACCCTGAATTAAAAATTACAAAGAATTAATCCCGCGGCAAACTTTGGCTACATTGAGGCGGCAATGCATCACTACAGTTTAAAGACCAAAGCGGATAAGCTACCTTTTTCTTCTTTTTCTTCTTGGCTTTTTTGTCTTCTTCCTCCTCATGAGAATCGGAATCAGATTCGGAAAACTCGTAAGGGTCTCTATAGAAATGAAAAAAAAAGGCTGGTGAATATAACACCAAAATAATGTATTTCATTCAAAATTGTTTTGGAAGATCTGAGGTTCTTTTGTCACGCTGACGTTTTGACGAAACGTCAACTTGACACAAGACCCACAATTCTTCAAAAACAATTTTTGATGCATTAATAATTCCATAAGAAAATACAAAAGAAATAAATAAAGAGTAGATACAGATTAATTCCTGATTACAATTTTTGAAACTCTTTCTTCGATTTATAAGTACATGTACCCTACTTGACCAGTACAATGTATGACTGTGTCACGAAGATAGCCAATAATACTGTTTCCAAGGAAAAGTATTCAATGTTACACATGCGTATTATATAACAATCAATTCCAGCAGTGCCCGTGCAAATCAGTTGTTCAAATACCACACACTGCCAGAAGGCCATTGTCCAGTGCGTACAACTTCCAAAAGGAAAAGCATGTTTCCATTATGACAAGGCGTTTATTCAAAAGTTTGGTTATTTTTAGATATCCAACGGCTTCGAAGATTTCCGAAGACGACTTCAAGGCTTCAGAACCGAAAATCACCTGAAGTTTTCCAAGGACGAGAATCCAAAGCTAAATTTACGTTGCACAAAAGGCCTGTATTTAAATAGTTTAACTTGTTAAAACGCTGTCACAGAAATATGCGGGACTTAGATGGCTCTTGAAGGTAAAGCCAAAATGAAGGCAAATTCTCTAACCCAGCAGACATACACTGTACACGCAAGCAAAACTACTGACCTTAGATTCATGGTGATATGGTTGGTTTCCAGCTTAAGTCCAGCAATGGCACAGGCCACCTGGTCTCCCTGTGCCTGGGCCTCCTTCACGATGTTGTTTATTTCAGACCAGTCAATCTGATTAGCAATGGCGCTGTTTACAATCAATATCGCTTTATCCACCTGGAAGATGAATCACAAAATTGAAATGTTTGAGTCACTCTGGATTGACTTTGGAAGGTCCCATACCAAAACAAAAAATGCTGATCCAAATCAGCAGAAAAAAGGTTGAAGTGGCTTGGCCACGCAAATACTCTCTTCTGAAACACATACAGGACAAGTGAGGAAGGCCAGAATTCAAATGGAAATGGATGACTGAGTGGGGGGGAAACAAGAAAAGAGAGGGCGAGAAGCGCGATCTTTGAGGTGAAGGAAGGCAGGACATATAGAAAAAAACACCAATTCATATTGTACAATGCTCTGCCAGAAAAAGAAAAAGTAAAGAAGCGGGAGCCAACAAAAAAGGGTTGGAATCGGAATTTACCCCCCTTCTCCACAACTAAGGAAGTATTATTTATGTTGATGAGGACTCAGCTGGGAAATGACTATTTGGGGACCTGGATGCATGCTGGGAGACCAAGAGATTATTGAAGAATTATGATCATCTATTTAAAAATAGTTAACATCAATTTTAAAAAAATCTATGAACAGTGTTTTGAGTGGCAACCTACCAGTTCTAAATTGAGTTCCACAAGCTCTGCTTTGAACATTTCAAGGTCCTGAAAATAATCAACCAAAGAGAAATAGGTACACTTGTATTGGTCCATTTGCCAGATTCTATTAGGCACACTTCCTGTAGTCATGAATACATGTACATCTGCTCATTTCAGTAACTGAGTCCAAGAATTCAAGGAACTAATTAGTCCACAATGTCATCCACTAGATGTTTGCCTTTTCTGGTGGAATTTTTTTTCACTTATTCTATCCATTTATGATACTTGTATGAAGGAAACAAAGAATAAAGAATGGTAAGTTCAACTGTCATGTACAGTGCATATGAAGCCGCTCAAGTTTCCTCAGTGAGGCCACGTTTATGTCCACCCACCTGTGACTTCTGTAATTCTGTAATTCTTCTTTGATGATCTTTTCTGATATTGTCAAGTTTCTTCAGTGCTGTCTTTTCCTGGGTCAGTGCCTTCAAGTCAATTTTTTGTCCTTCCATCTTTGAAAAGAACTCATCCACAGCCTAAGGGTTATAATAACAAGGTTATAATGTTACAGGGGCTACATAACGTCAACAGCCATTATTTTACTGAAAGCATTACTTTATAGGGGAGCAGGGATGGCTCAGTGGTGAGAGCACTCGCATCCCAGTAATGTGGCCTGGGTACGATTCCCGGACCCAGTTTCATATGTGGGTGGAGTTTGTTGATGGTTCTCGTCCTTGCTTCGAGGGTCTTTCTCTGGTTCTCCGGCTTTCTTCCCTCTATAAAAACCAAAACTTCCAAATTCCAATTCCACCTGCTTGTAAAGTGCATTTGAATATATCCATATAGAAAATGCACTATATAAGTTCTAAATTATTAATTATTATTATTAAAAACCTAAAAGACATGAAAATTCTGTCAATCAAAGAAACAAGTTTCAGCTTTGTTTATAATGTTTCTCTGCTACATGTAGTTTTCTGGAACTAAAAGTAAGCACTGAGTTGTAATAGAATGAAAGGCACAGAAGCAGAGCACTGGTATGCTATGGGGAAAAGCTACATGTACCCCCCCCCCTTCCACATCTCAATGTGAATATCTACTGTAGTTGTTTTTCATTTACCTTGTCAAATGATGGAAATTCCACGTATGGACCTTTCTTGTGCTGATTCAGAAGAAATGGATGAAATTCTTGATACCTGCAATGGTAATGGAAAAATAACAAATCACATACTATGCTTTACAACATATCTTTGCAAAAGTAAAATTACAAAGTAATAAGTCAAAACCAAACATTCATACGTCAGCAGTTCATTTTGTACACCATTATCATTTGCGTTGCTGGTAGGCTTTTGCTCTCTCTTTTGAACTATAAAACCCTGGAAGGAAAAAGACACCAATAAAAATGCTACTAAACCTATCTAATTTTTAAGCTAAAAAATAATTTACAAAAACTTAACAAAAGTATCCTGATTAACTAGTACTGTGACCAAAAGCATTTTTAAGATTAAAGATAAAAAAAATAAGAATATATCATTCCAAGCTTAAAAGAAAACACATTGATTTTATTTTAAGCAATGTCTAATTGAAAGTTTTTACCATGTAACAATTCAGTTGATATCAAGTAAATGTGATCCATTCTAACCTTGCATTTTTCTGTGAGAGTTCTGTCCAGAAAACTGTCAGCCTTCTTTAATGCATCCATAACTCTTGGGAGGTCTACAAAATTAGGATACAACAAATTAAAACAAATGAAACAGAAACTAACACATGTATTGACAAATACTACTAACTCTACAGCTGCTTCTGAAAAAAATGTTTCCTGGATGAGACATTCTTCTGATATCCTATTGGCTATATTTGCAATTTTCACAACTAAAATATCTAAAAACAAAATTAGGTACCTAATTCATAAAACCAGCATGAGAAAGACAGACATTTCCTTCCACATAGAAAATGTTTGCACCATCCAGAATGAGTCAAAAACATTTTCACATAAAAAGAATCTGTTAGTAGATGTATCTTAATCTACAAGGATCAATTACCAAAAAGAAAATAATTATTTCAAGTCCAAATCAAAAACATTAACTATCACTAAAAGCAAAATTCATGAACTTTAAGATATTAAATAACTATTATTTTTATGGTGTTTGAACCTTGCTCCAAGTCAAATCCACTTCTAATCTTCACATTTCCACTGAATCCTTCCTCGATGAGACAATGTTCTAATAACGCAGCACCGTAAACTATCAAAACAACAAAGTTCAATCAAAAACTCAGTCCTTTTGTAACTGACAAAAGTGTTGTATACCCGTGTCATGGAATTTCCTGATATAATGCACACAGGAGGATCCATTAATACATGTAAATTCTTCTTACCAACACATGGATTTAAAACTTTCTTTAACTCTGTTCCTTCCTTGCCTTCCATTAAAATTTCTTTTAGTCTACAAATTAAATTACATAGAATGGTATACAGTACAATAAATTATTATTGCAATTTATCAAAACCAAAGAAACAAGAATGTGACATCTTGAGTTCCGAGATCTAGAATGCAGTAATGTCTTTAACTTGAAATGTGATAATTATACTAACACTTGCATGACTGTTTAAAAAACAGTAACATACATGTAAACCAGAAACCTTAACAAAGTTTCAAACTTAGCCACATAAAGTTTCAAACTTAGTTTCAAACTTAGCCACACTGACCTGATGAGCCTAGGTTTTGCAACCAACATTATTTAACAATATTATTTGCAGAAGGAGAAGAGAATATTGTGGAATAATCCCCGAGACAAAGTCGAGGGGGTTATTCCAGACTGAGGAGAATAATTATTTTAGTATAATTTGCTCAGGTGATCATCAGAGCAAATGCATTTTCTTTTTTCTTTTCTTCAGAAACATAAAAAATCGCACAGTGGAAAAGTAGTGCTTCAGTATTATCACCTCGCACGGGGTGATTATAGCAAGATACGACATACATGTAATCCTTCGACCAATCAGTGTATGCTTCTCTATAATGACATGAACAATTAGTATACTAATTTAGAATAGACTTACAAATTTTCATGTATATGTACCTGCATTACAAAGAGATTAAAGGTTCTTTTGATAATCACTGCCTCTTTACTGATATCTCAAGTTATAAAATTCACGTGAAATCATAATTTTAAAACGTTGTTGTTAATACCTTTCTTGGCTCATCAATGGTTCTCTTTGTCTTGCAGAATGTATGGGGTATTTTTCACGAACTGCAAATCGCACATCTTCAGTGTCCGTTCTTGTTCTCAGAAGGCTCAAAATGGTGTATTCATAATCAGTGAGCACAATGTTGCCCTGAAAATTACAAACAACATACCGTAATTGAAAAAACTTCCCTGTTGATGATGATGATGATGATGATGATGATGATAATGATGACGATGACAATGATTGTTGTCATCGTTGTTGTTGTTGTTGTTGTTGTTTTATGAATTATGAAAAGTAATTCTTTTTATTGCCATAACAGTTCAAAATGCAAAGAGTGCCCACATTTAGTTACAGGTACAGTGTGTAATTCAAATTGCATGCAATCACTATTATTTTGAATGATTAAACTATAGCATGCAGAAAACTGACTCAAATTAGGTGAACTTAAGTTGGTGTTCAGGAGAGATCCTGGAATGTTGCTCACGTAGTCAATCTCCAGAATGCAAGAAAATTAATTGACAGAATTGGGTAGGTGTTCATGTGTTTTTTTCAGTTCATACAGCTGTCAAATTATTTGACTACAAAGCAGTGTCTCAGATTTATGGTATGTACATTCAAGAGGAATGAATCTTTCAACTTATGCTGAGCAGAAGTTGCTGTCTTAATATTTACATGTACAGCTTGTATTACCTTCTGAAAATTCTCAAATTCTCAACACTTGCATTTTAAGAATAATTATATAAACGTACATATATATGGTGAATCAAATGGTAACATAGGGCGAATTAACATTTGAGCTCAGAATCTTACCCTGTCGTAAAGCTCAACAATTAAATGATAAGCTGCTTCATCTGAACCAAACTGTAAATCCACAATACGATCAATCCCTAACTGAGTAATGTTCACCAGCCGGCGAGAGCGGATGTGCTTTCGGCACTGAAAATAATGAAGCCAAAATAATAATCCATTGCTGTTCAAACAAAACTGTAAAAATATTTCATATTTAGCACCAAAATACAATGTTACCTTCATTGAGAACCCTGACGGCATGAGATTTTTGGGCCACTCAAAGTCAGTTGTATTAATCCTGTTACCAGACTCAACCAATAACATGACCTTAACATCAGTCCTACAAATCAGTTGATAGAAACTTGTTTTAATTATTAGTAACTTTGAGATATTGGCAAGAATATCCTAGAAGATTTAAAATAAATAAAATAAAATAAATTATAAGCAAATATTAAGTCATTAAATAAACAATATATATTAAGCCAAAGAAATGTTAATTTGGGACACTGTAACCAGAAGGAAGAAACACAGCAAAATGAGAAATTCAACATTAACCTCCAATAAATGGGTAACTGTTTACATGTACTTGATGACTAGCAACTCCAGCAAAAGTACGTAGCAAAAAGAAGGTTAAAAACAGTTTGAGAAATACAGGTAAAGGTGAATTTCTATGGCCATGAATAGTGATATTATGTAGGATTTTTTAAGAACAAACTAAGGTGACTACAGTGATCACTAAGTAAAGGCTTTAATTATATTAATTGTGTAATCCACTTACTTTCCTAATCGAATAAGATAGGTCTTGTTATCAATGTCATATATGTTGGCCACTCTCATTCCAAGAAGGCTGCAAAGAACAGGTTAGATATTTGCATCCACGTATGAAAAACCGCAACCGTAATAAGGAGGTTTGGGATACTGTATGAACGAAGGAGAGAGGGACAGGAATTGGGAAAAACTGGGAGGAATCAAAAATTGTGCAATAGTGCATAACAAGGTAAAGAGGCACCAACAGCAAGAAAGAGGTACGGGAAGCCATATTTACACTTTCATGAAAGACGTGTCGTTGTTCTTGAGATTACATTACAGATGAATATATTATAACTTAGCTTTTTTTCACCATTTGTCATACAGTAGATTGCAATATTTTGGCCACTTCCTGCTAGTCCTCATCAGCCAATGGAGTCAGTCACTCACTCAGCCAATAACCAGACCAACCAAGCAATGAGCAGCCATTGAACACATTTTTCAGAAGTGGAACGTGAGAGAAATCCCTCAGCAATTTGCGCAATTTTTTTTTTAAAACAGTTGTTTTGAAAACCAGTCACCAGACACATTTTCCACTGGGGATACCAATTATTGTAAATTTTGTATTTTGATCACATGCAGCATGGCAGTGGATATCATCATCATCATCATCATCATCATCATCATCATGACCATCATCATCATCATCATCATAAACCAATGAACAATCAGAGGTTGCACCAGAATCTGGTGCAGTGGAAAGACTGCATTAACACTCAGCCCACAGGCTCTGTTACTGCCTCTCTCACACCAGCCTGCACCCCAGAAGCCCCCTGTAGAGCTAGTCTGTTCACGGGCTACATGTAACTGAGAATGGCCTCTGTGGTAAGAACATTGGTCACGCTACTCGCCTGCACCTCGTACTGTACTTCTTTGTTCTTACCACATGTTGACATCATCTATTAAATACAAAATATTTTATTGGGGCTGCACCAATTAATATCTCATTGTGTGATTGCCCAATCCAAGTTATAAAATTTGCTTAGACAAGTAAATCATTCACTTTTAACTGACTTTTCCGTTCCATTTTCTATTCAAAAATCTAATACTCATCATTGGACTAAAACAGTTTTATTGCCATCTGGCATTAAATTATTTTGATTTTATAAAGTATTAGGATTTTCCTTGTCGACTTCATATGAAGTACCGAGAACAATCTCACATCTTGCTTACCTTTCTCTTAGTTCTGTTATTATCGCACAAAGGTCAACTGTCGTGAATCTCGACTTCATTTTGTTGAATCAAAATTGTTGGACACCAAGGGAAATCTTTACGAACAATTATATTAACGAACGAAAAATCTTCACCCAACTTCGTCCGCCATATTGAATCTCATTCGCACATGATTTTGTGAGTGAAACTGCTGATGAGGTCTGCGCCAAGCGTATTCGTGAGTTCCGCGTGTTTACGCTTTTGCTCGCGCGTTTTTTTGTCAATGATTTGTTTTGATCTTGTTTCTCTCCCTTTCTGATAAATTATTCACTTATTTACGAAAGGTGATCCTAATGCAAGAAAGAGTAACCAAATAAATGATTTCCGCGTTATATGTGACATGCGTGACGCGTGACCGATGCATATCAATAAGCATTCTCGTTCCCAGAGCCTACGATCTGTTCTGTCAGCGGTGAGATCGTAGGGCTCTGGTATCAGCCATTACCGGACGTCGTGAAATTCACGACATCCGTTAGCGCATGTCTAATTCGTTAAGGTGCTATTGCGCCTGCTCTATTCTAGTCCGTGGAGCTGTGGGCATGACAATTCTGACAACAACCGAGAAATTTGAATTCCTATCGATCGAGTCATAGAAGGGCTGTTCGGAACCCTCTAAATGTCCTGCAATTAGCGGAAAACCTGGAGCTTTGAAAGGAACAAACTTAAAAAGCTGCCTTTCGTGCCGTAGTTGTTCAGGAGAACGATTGTCCCTGCATTTTGCTCACGGGTTTTGGATTTGTATCTTGCCTGAATAAAGGTATTGCATTTGCGTTATACTGAATTGTACAGCTATTTTATTACATTCGTCTGGTTTCTGATGTGTGAGAATGTCAACTGTGTACTTATCGTTTCGCCACTAAATGCTACATTGTATTACGTTTTACCCCATCGAAAATTTCCAGAAGAATTTGGCGCCCAAGTTTTTAAACAGCGACATCAAGAGAACATTACAAAAGTTGATGAGACAGTTACACGTAAGTTTATTTATGGACAAGTTGTAGTTTTGTAGAAAATGCTGTAGCGAGAAAGAATCGCTGGTATTTAGCGACAATCTCTAACACTTTGAATTCTTACGTGCTTAACCAAACAGCAAAATTTGGTCGCTTAATCTGCCCTAAGCCACATTCTTTGCGTGGAAATTGATCAATGTCCTGATTAATTCAACCGGAAATAAAACGTTATGCGTAGAAGCCAAAAAATGTTAACGTTATTGCACATACAGTTTGAATCAGCCAATCAAAAAAAATTAATTTTTGGCCGTTACCAGAGCTACAAGAGAAGTAAATTTAAAAAAAGCCGCGTAGCTCTGGGACGAGAATGAATCGGAAATAAAACGTTATGCGTAGAAGCCAAAAAATGTTTACGTTATTGCGCATACAGTTTGAATCGGCCAATCAAAAAAAATAAATTTTTGGTCGTTACCAGAGCTACAAGAGACGTAATTTTAAAAAAAGCCGCGTAGCTCTGGGGACGAGAATGATCAATAAGGGGTTTTTCCCAGTTTCGCTTTCGTCGAAGCAGGAAATCATTCGAGGAAATCATTTAATCATTTGAGGCTGAGCCATACCACAGAGTGAGTTGCGAAGAACATCTCTTCACTTTTGCTTGAGGTTGTTTCCCTGGTCATTCAAGGTACTGTAAAAAAATACTGTATATTTGTTTCTAAATTCAAGTTTCTGCCTAACGCGAACGGGGTCGTTTTCTATCGATATCGGTGATACATTTTATTTAATGTTTTCGTTTTGCGGTCAGGATGTGTCTGACATTTCCTCAGTGCTGTGTATTTTCTAGCTTGGAGTACGTGATTATTTTTCGCGAATTTAGTTAATTTTCTCCTGGGGTACGGCAGATCCTTTTAAATTCAGTAAAAGTGCTGAACCGCTTTCCCCAGACAAAGTTGAAAAGAAAGTTGAATCATGTCTTCTACGATTTAAAAAGATAGAAGTGCTTGGCATTTCGAAATTCGAATTCGTTTGTGCGCTCGCAATCCTGCTGCGCCTACTAGAGGAATAGATGAAGTAAATGCGACCATTTTGAACGCGCTTTCAAAATGTAACTTCCGTAATTGAACGAACAAATTTGTAACGTCAGCTAGAAACCCGGCCTTTTGGCCCTTTGTGTAGAAAATGAGTGTAATGTATTTGCTGTCTGGCAATGAAGTTAGCTTGATCCGGATCAGAAGGATCAGACCAGTCGTCTTGCTGTAGGTTTTCCGCAGAACAAAGTTTCGCTTCGTCAGCAGTAAGTTATTAGGGGTTTTCCCACTTTTATTTTCGAGTCTGAATGACTATTAATTAGGGGTTTTTCCATCTTAAAATTAAATTCATTCCACGGGCAAATATTTGGTTAAACGACACGACAAATTAACGCCATGGTAAACTGACTTAGAGGCTGTTTCAGTTTGCTATTATGGGTCTATTACGTCCATTTGTTAAATTTTATTCGGAGTTGTTTCACGGTGCTCCAGTTATAAAACTTTGTCACTGGATGACTTCTTTTATCCAAAATATGCGTGACATCGACCTTGGGTACTGATGAATATTAATTAGGGGTTTTTCCCACTTTCGCTTTCGCCGTATTTAATCATCCCATGCACACGGCGCTTTCAGAGCTTCGTATCCGGACATTAGCTTTTTTTTTTAATTTTTTAAAGTTAAACTAGTGAGCAGCACTTCTGCGAACTACTTGAGTTGTAAAACGTTTTTATTTCTCTTACGCGTTTCGTGTGACTAGTGCACACTTCTTCAGGGAGTTTTACAATACAACCAAGTATACCTGTCTATATACCTAAACACAGACTACATTTCGCAAAAACACACCTACGGATTTGCGTATGAAACCACTCGGTAATGCGTCTAGGAAACAGGCGGAAAAATATTAAAGGTGGGACATATTTTGAGTGTGACATAACTATTTGCGGCCCACAGTTTTAGCATAATATGTGAAGCACACATAATGTGTGAAGAATAGGAAATATTTTAAGCGGAGATCTTTGAGAATGTAACTTACAAATTAATCGGCGAGATTTTGAACGGACAAATGTTATAATTAGCTCGAAACTCACGTTCCGGAAGTCAATGACGTTTACCAGGATCGATAAAAAGCATAGAAGTCGTCTTACTCAGTACCAAGCTTGAGTGCCATTTTCACCTTCTACTGATCAGGAATTAGGGGTTTGTCCCAGTTTCACTTTCTAGTGATTAATTAGGGGTTTTTTCCCACTTGAAATCAAATTATTCCACCGCAAAAAATTGGTTTCGGTTAAGCGCGACTAGACTGCGAGTAGTCTCGAATTTTGGCCATGGCGGGCGAAACTTCCGTAATTGAACGAACAAATTTGTAACGTCAGCAAGAAACCCGGCCTTTTGGCCCTTTGTGTAGAAAATGAGTGTAATGTATTTGCTGTCTGGCAATGAAGTTAGCTTGATCCGGATCAGAAGGATCAGACCAGTCGTCTTGCGGTAGGTTTTCCGCAGAACAAAGTTTCGCTTCGTCAGCAGTAAGTTATTAGGGGTTTTCCCACTTTTATTTTCGAGTCTGAATGACTATTAATTAGGGGTTTTTCCATCTTAAAATTAAATTCATTCCACGGGCAAATATTTGGTTAAACGACACGACAACTGACGCCATGGTAAACTGACTTAGAGGCTGTTTCAGTTTGCTATTATGGGTCTATTACGTCCATTTGTTAAATTTTATTCGGAGTTGTTTCACGGTGCTCCAGTTATAAAACTTTGTCACTGGATGACTTCTTTTATCCAAAATATGCGTGACATCGACCTTGGGTACTGATGAATATCAATTAGGGGTTTTTCCCACTTTCGCTTTCGCCGTATTTAATCATCCCATGCACACGGCGCTTTCAGAGCTTCGTATCCGGACATTAGCTTTTTTTTTTAATTTTTTAAAGTTAAACTAGTGAGCAGCACTTCTGCGAACTACTTGAGTTGTAAAACGTTTTTATTTCTCTTACGCGTTTCGTGTGACTAGTGCACACTTCTTCAGGGAGTTTTACAATACAACCAAGTATACCTGTCTATATACCTAAACACAGACTACATTTCGCAAAAACACACCTACGGATTTGCGTATGAAACCACTCGGTAATGCGTCTAGGAAACAGGCGGAAAAATATTAAAGGTGGGACATATTTTGAGTGTGACATAACTATTTGCGGCCCACAGTTTTAGCATAATATGTGAAGCACACATAATGTGTGAAGAATAGGAAATATTTTAAGCGGAGATCTTTGAGAATGTAACTTACAAATTAATCGGCGAGATTTTGAACGGACAAATGTTATAATTAGCTCGAAACTCACGTTCCGGAAGTCAATGACGTTTACCAGGATCGATAAAAAAGCATAGAAGTCGTCTTACTCAGTACCAAGCTTGAGTGCCATTTTCACCTTCTACTGATCAGGAATTAGGGGTTTGTCCCAGTTTCACTTTCTAGTGATTAATTAGGGGTTTTTTCCCACTTGAAATCAAATTATTCCACCGCAAAAAATTGGTTTCGGTTAAGCGCGACTAGACTGCGAGTAGTCTCGAATTTTGGCCATGGCGGGCGAAATACGCACGCGCGCGCGCGAAATTTCTCCTCGTCGCGACCCGTCTCCTCGCGGGAGGAGATTTTCGCGCGCGCGTGTGTACTTAGCCCTTCCCACAATCGCCATCGCCATGGGCTCCTGCCATCGCCAAAATTAGAGACTACTCCCTGTCTGAGCATGACATTTTTGCAGAAAATTAAACTTTCTTTCCATTTACTGTTAAATCCACTAATTGAATTTTGTTTAACATTTTGTTTGGACTCGTTTCCTGGTGCGTTACAAATTGGTCGCTAGATTTTTCCGTACTCCTTTTCTCACAAATTCAGTGAATGACGTCGAACATATGGCTATAAACATTAACCAGTTTCGTTTTCACTTGGCGAGGCCACGCAGCTTTGATAGGAGCCCTGCTGGACTATTGCAGCGGAAGTCAGTGCGCGCAACGTCGGCTCTACGCTGTGTTTACTTGAGGTTGTTTCACTGGTCCTTCGAGGGCTGTCAGTAAATGTTTTAGCAATGTATGTATCTAATTTATCACGTTCAGGAACGTGTTCGTTTTCCATGCATGAATGATACTGGTTGCGTCCTTGGTTCTTGCGCCCTCTTTGAGTCAGAGTGCAATCGACCTTTTCTCGATGCTTTTTCTGTGTGTATCCCGTGAGGTCTTGCTGTCATTTCTAGTTGAACGAGTGCCACTGAATGCGTGCCCATCATACAGAACCTAACACACAGTGAATTCCAGTCCACAATTTTGATCTGACTTCGGCCTGTATCTCAGGCTCAGTGCACCAATTCTTCTTTTTCCGCCGTCCAGTATAAAAATAGCCGATTCCATAGACCACAAACTCTCTTTTCGACTGTTTGCTCTCATGGCTGAAATACTAGCACATTAGCCATCAGGGTATTAAAGGCTTTCATATATTTGCCTGAAATATTATACTTAGGTCTAACTTTGGACAAATCGGCTAAACGTCTAGTTTTACTCAACGGGACCGTTATTCGTGCTTAATTATGCGCGTACTTAGTTTCGCGATTTTGGCAAGTCAATATTTCGCGGAGCTTTAATTTCGCCATTTTAAGAACACAAAATTAAAAAAAAGCGTTAAATTTCGCGAAAATGTGTCAACAAAATTTTTGGACTTAATTTCGCAAGTTGAACTTTCGAGACCCATTGGGGATAAACGAACTGATAACAAAATTAAAACCTATATGAAAACAGAGGCATTAGGGTATGGATCTTGTAACGTTTTCTATATACAGCCCCCCCCCTCCCCCCTCAGACTCTCTTCGGTAAATAGGGCCTGGGCCGCTGAATATCGCCCTTACTGAGAGATATCAAACACGTTCACGCACTGAATGTGCGGACTGACATGAACATTCTCAGTGCTGTATATGTAATTTTCATCGTACTTCAGGATATGTATTCAGCATTTTTATCTTTAAAAAGCATTTTAAATCTTTTCAAAAAAGATGCACAAACCCAGTTTATTATTCCACTCTTGTTCCATTTAACCATATAAGGTCAAGAGAACGCGCAAAATATGCCACGGTATTACACAGTAAAATTTTGTATTGCACTGTAAAATCCAGGTTTCTAAGGTTTTCTGGCCGAAGGACTGGAAAAACCAAATTTTACGTGAGGTTTCTTTCAAGTGGAATAATAAATCTCTTATTCGATGACTTAATATATAATATGCGCGGACATTTTGCTCATTGTTCGTATTTTTCCTCGCCCCTTCGGGGCTAGACTACGAGTAGTCTCTATGTCCGCTCAGAGATAGTCGAGGAAAACGAACAAGCGACACTAGCGGCTCGACACGCGCATCACGTTTCAACGCGGCAGGCGATTTCGCGCTCGCTCGCTTGTTCGTTTTCCTCGACTATCTCAACGCGATTTCGCGCTCTCTCGCTTGTTCGGTTTGCTCGACTATCTCAACGCGGAAAGAGAGACTGCTTGTAGTCTACTTCGGGGCTCGGCAAAATACTACACAACTCGCAAAATATCCGCGCGTGTTATATGTTAAACCATCGAGTAAGATATATTTAGTTCTCCGCGTTACTTATGCTTTTAAAAAAAAAAAAATGCGTCCGCAATGCGTACATGTGTCTGGTGCGAGATGGTATCTTTGATACTCTGAGCGAGCGGAAACCTTTTTCAGTGATTGCGAAGAGAATTTGGTGAGTGAACGTTTGCTTTTTTAACCTTTATGATGAATTTCAATGCTCTCGGTGCCAACAGCTGAATGTACCCGCCTTGATGACTACGCTGCATTCCAAAGCAACTACTAAGCCTCTTTTGTGAAGAATTGAGCCCCGTTTGGGGGTTATTGAGCCCCTTTTGGGCGTTATTGAACTCCTTTCAGGGGGAGAATTGAGCCCTGTTTTCGGATTATAAAGCCTGTGTAGGGATTAAATACAAAGCCCTATTTGGGAAATATATTTGGCATAGCTAGAAAATCTGCTGCCACTGAACTGCAAACTCCTTTGATTGCTGCAAAAGCTGTGGTACATTTAGGTAGTCAAAGTCATGCAACTGCTTGAACAATGAGTGCATCACACCATGAACCTTGTAGTGACATATTAGTCAAATATTCATTCCATGAATTCTCGGTGTTGCTTTCAATGAAGTGTCCTGGGTTTGCTCTCAAATAATTAATACCAGCTTGTCTAACTGATGCAAGTGATGACATGGGTCACCATATAACTGATGAGAAACAGCTCTAAAGAAACAGTTACCTGCACCATAACATCTAGGGGTCTCAATCTTAGCTGCCGTAGTCGAAAGTTTAATAATATGGTGGAGCCTAGTGACAATGTAGTTTGTGTGTTGACATTTTGCTGCGGACCTGGATTTAATTCAATATCTTCTGAAGTCAAAAGTTTCATTCTTGATACAGAAATCTTCTGGTATGGCTACTTGATTTTATTTTTTGTCGCGGTTAGCTAACAAAGCATTAAGTTTCAGTTTGCTTTCATTTAAAACCTTGTTTGGAGCGAGTCCGTTTAGATTAACAAATAAAGTTGGTGAAAAAGCTGTTGGATCTGTTTAGATATCTTAAATAGCAAAACTTATAGTCAGTGGCAAAGCTGTATAATTTCGAAGATTTAGGAATATATCTCCTTATCCAAACCTTTAGTTTGTTTCTAGCTTTTCTTTTTTTCATGGACCTTAACACGTTCTTCATCGACAATCTAGACAGCTCTCGGTCCCTACGCCGTTTCATTTGTTTGGCTATTTTGAAACGTCTACAAGTTGTTGTCGCACGTGAAGACAGCAAGCTCTCATCAGTCGATTTCAATAAATCGACGCTTACGTTTTTACTACTCTTTATATGACTTTGACTAAATAAGTATACCTCAGCTCTCGCAGATGTGTCGTCAATCAAAGGAGTTTTAAGCTCAGTGGCAGCAGGTTTTCTAGCTATGCCAAATACATTTCCCAAATTGGGCTTTGTATTTAATCCGTTCATGGGCTTTATAATCCCAAAAAGGGCTCAATTCTCCCTAAAAGGGGCTCAATAATCCCCAGACGGGGCTCAAATTTCCCCCAAAAGAGGCTCAATAACCCCCAAACGGGACTTTATTCTTCGCAAAAGAGGCTTAGTATTTGGTTTGGAATGCAGCGTAGTCATCAAAGTGTGTACATTCAGCTGTTGGCGCCGACAGATGGAACACTTGAAGGCATCTTTTAAAGCCTTTTATTCCGCCAGATTGACTCGTACTTCAAAAACTGTGGCATACTGAAAAAGTAATTTTAGAGAATTTCACCATAAAGGTTAAAAAAGCAAACGTTTACTCACCAAATTCTCTTCCCAGTCGCTGAAAAAGGTTTCTGCTCGTTCAGCATTTCCGCTCGCTCAGTGAATTTCTCCTTGTTCAAAAGCACAGAGATTCGTCGTAATCTTTCGTAATCTTTCGTCCTCGAATTCAACTGGTCCCGATTACCCCTGGCGTTCTTTTCTCGAATCCAATTGGTCGAATATCCCAAAACTCGTCAGGATTTGGTCTTCACCATTATATATCGGCGTGGTAACGCGTTCTAAACATATTTGTGCTAACGCTTCAATCCCCTCTTCATATTAGCCATAAGATAAGGTAAACCTGGTAAGAGCCTTACGCGTGTTACGTCATATTTTCGATTATATGAATTACTCATCGAATTTTCTTTCGCTTTTCCTAACTGTCTACGTGCTGGCGCACTAGACACAAAAACTGAGGAATTCACTACGTTTTCTGTCCCTTCGTTTGTTCAACTTTTGTAGGTGTCAATTCGCAGCTGATGGCTCTAATACATGATCTTTTCAGCAGGTTGTCCTCTGTCCAGATGGCTGGGGTGGCCCCTTTTCCCCATGTGGGGAGAGGGGCCTACACATAACTGCCAAGTAGCCAAAGCTTGTTGACAGAACCTGAGAAAAAGGAATATCAGTAGTTATGCAGTTTCGAGACGGGCAGTTAAACCACTTCAAGTTTGGAACCATTGTCACGGATGAATTTCCCAAAGCCTTACGTCAGACTTTCAAAGTCATGTGGGACAATAGTAAATTTGGACGAACACAGCCCTGGGATGACTCCGAGGCAGTGAGAAAAGCTTTTCTCGCTATAGAGGGCGGCAGAACAGAAGTTCCCACAGACAAGTCGTACGAGGAGTGGGATTGCACCGCGTTGTTCAAGGCCACTATCTATGCGCGGTGCTTCGCTATGCACCACAAGACACTCAACGAGTTGTACGTGAAACCTCGTGGGGTTCCTCCCGATAGTTTCCACACATCTGTGGTAAGTTCGAGTAGAGACAAGGCTGAAACATTTGCACTTGCAATTGATCAACTTCGACGTCTAAGAAATTTTCATTGCCATTCGGCCAGAAGTGAGATAAACAAAACAACGTTCGACCAGTGCGTTCAACTCGCAAAGGATGCATTCAATGCTCTTGGAGTAAAGACAGACCAGATTGATGAGGTTGGACGTTTAACCGAGTCACACTTGCCCACAAAGGAAGTCGCCAAGTTGGAGAGAGAGAACCGGCTCAAGAATCGAGAGATCTGGTTCATGCGCGGATTTGTTTTATTAAGATAGGCCGACTTACATGACAGGCTGAATTAACGAGAAGTACCAAAATTTCAGCGAAAAGACGTTTCGACTGACAAGTAGTCGAAAGTGTCAAACAGTGTTAAAAAGGTTTAGGCATATAAAATTACGCTTCTTTGTGAATGTCTTTGCAAACCAATGGCGACAAGCCGATCAGTTGCATTCAATCATCGTCATCATCGTCATCACAGAGCATGAGCAAAAGCTTCCCACTCTGGTATGCTTTTAGCAAGTTGTAATTTATTCCAGCTTCTCCTCCAAAACTCATTTCTTTCTTTCTTTGCTAATCTTCCTTCTTCTTCCTGTCGTTGATTGCACTCAATCGTGTTTCAAAATTCACACTCGATTGTGGGCATTTTAGTATTCAATAGCTTCGAATAAGGCAGTTAAATTTAAACAACTTTTATGGGTGGAATTATTTGCAGTATGCACGGATAGCAAAAAACGTTATTTATTTGCAAATGAATAAAAATCAACAGCGTGTTCAGGTTTAGAATTCCAGCGTGCGCCGACGTTCTTCACTGATTGGTTTTAGGCACTGTCAACTCTGATTACTTCTTCCAAAGGAGGGAATTGTATTTGAAATACTTGCGAAAAGTTTACATTTCCTGTGTTGCTACAACGCAAATTTATCTTCAGTAGATATACGCCATTTCCGTCTCTCAGTTTTCTCCGTCCACATGTAGCGTTTTCGAATCGTTTTCGCCCGTCCACACGAAAACGCTAATACCGCTGAGGAAGCATGCACATAGCGACATGTTCGTCGTTTCGCGTGTCTGTGTTCGTTAAGGACTTGAAAATTTGCAAGGAAATAGTTTAAATATGTCAGGGCAAGAGCAAGGCTGACTCGTTTTTTTTCTTTTTGACAAAATTTGCATGACGAAGTGGAGCTGCTTCTTAAAGTTACAATCGGTTATAAAGTCTCTAAGACCTCCGAAAATGTCGGTTGTGAATCATGCCAGACAAAGAACTTCGATATTTTGGATCTTTTGTAGCACAGTATCCTTCGCCATTTTGCATTTAAGTTTATTTTTCGCCCGGCTCTCTCCCGGGGTAGACTAGATCCAGCACTGTGACGTCCTCGTTTTCGAAAAGTTCCGTTTTCACTGTCCACACGAAAACACGAAAACGGAGTTTTCAAAAATTTCCACTCTGGAGAGCGTTTTTGGTCACCGTTTTCACCCCATACGTGTGGACAGAAGGCCAAACCACGAAGAAAAAGTTGCGTTTGCAAAGGAAAACGGTTAGGAGTGGACGGGGCCTAAATCGATACACCACTGACTTATAATGGCATCTATACGGGTATCAGGCTGTCAAATTTTCCACCTTTTTGCATTTTAAGTATCTCGGGTTTGCAGATAACGTAGATGAGTTTGCTGGTACTATTAGGTAATCTTAAGTATCTGTCATTTGAACTATCTCCCCTTAAAAAAGATTAAAAAATTACGTAATAATGTTCACCTTACACCGTTATCTCATCTTCTCCTCTGTGTGCGCTTGCAATATTCTAATGGCTACTTCCACCACTACTCTGTACATTATGTAAGTTATGCGGACTACGTTCCTCAGCATTAAATTTAATTTGAAGTCAAGTTAACCACCTAAGAAATGAATTTCTGACGCTTTCCCTGCTTTCCACCATGACATTGAACATCTTAACCAAGCTAAAAACAAAAAGAGTTTTGCAGGTGTAATTTTTCTGGAGGTCTATCAAAGACTACGCTTTAAATCATCATATCTTCATTTGAAGAACATTTCTAGGATAGGGAAGTATTTGACTAAGGAATCTAGCGAAATTGTTGTGCACGCGTTTGGCACGTCAAAGTTGGATTACGCAATTCCATCCAATGTGGCTTACCGAGTCTTCATCGCAAAGCTGCAATGAGTCCAAAATTCGGCTTCTCGTCTGGTTTGCCTAACAAGGAAACTTGCTTCCCATTTGCTATCGAATTACCTTCAAGATCCTTCTTTTGGTCTTGAAATACCTTAATGGTGTTGCTCCACCTTATCTGTCAGATATTATGGCTTACCATACACACATAATCTTTATTAGTCTAGTACCAGTGGCACTAATTGGGGACACAAACTGATAGCTAAGAAAAGTCATATTCACTTCGATCTGTTTCCAATGAAGATCTGGTTGAGCCATGTGTCAAGCTAAAAACCAACGGCCATCGATCTTTTTCAGTCTGTGCGTTGCAATTATGGAACAATTTACCTTTAGACCTCCGCAAAAGCTCTAATATTTATAATTCTAAAATTAATTTTAAAAAGCACCTAATATATCAATAATAATAATATAATAATAATAGTATTATTATTATTATTATTATTATTATTATTATTATTATTATTATAAAAATGCAACAACTATACGCGTATATATGCTGCAAATAAAGCCACCCTTATAAAAAATGAAAAAAACTTTCTAATTCCTAAACATGGACAGCTAACGTTGTTTATAGGCGAATAGCGACTGAGCCAATCAGATTCGCGCACTCTCAATGCACTACTGGGCGATTGTCTAGCAAAAATGACATTGAGCTCTAATTTCTATTTTTGACACTCTCTTGACCTGTTAGTTGCATCAAGTCAAAACGTCTACTAACTCTAATTTTGGTAGTTCTCGTTCTCAAGTAAATTTCGTACGAATTGCATGCAGATTCGTACGTAAAGTTTCGTAAAATAGTTGTTTGAAAACGGTTTAGTCAGTCACACTTCAAAAAGGTAGAGCCTTTTGGGTGTGCGACTTTCGCTGTTTGTAGTTCCTCTTTGTTTTTTTTTGTAGAACCATTGCCGAGGACTGTTTTGCGGTCCTAGACACAGCTCCCACAAGACTTGTACGGAGATGCGGCGAAAAACAACCGTCGGGTCGGCTCTGGCGTAAACATGGTGGATAAGGTCGAGGAGACCTAATGCGCCTGGCTAATCCATGCTAATGACTCCTAACAAGGACGAATAAGTTGTGCATGGCTCCCCAGGCAAACCGCAGAGATTGTGTAGTGTCGATGAGGCCCAACACGGCTAGCTACAGTTTCCACAAGTCTTGTATGGAGCTGAGGTAAAAAATTCCACACTAAGGTCGCCTCTGGAGTAAACGGCGTGTGAATATGGTCGATGAGGCCCAACGCGCCTGGCTAAGCCATGCTTATGACTCCTAAGAAGGACGAATAAGTTGTGCATGGCTCCCCAGGCAAACCGCAGAGGTTGTGTAGTGTCGATGAGGCCCAATACGCCTAGCTACAGTTATGACAAGTCTTGTATGGATCTGAGGTATAAAAATCCAAATCCAAGGTCGCCTCTGGAGTAAACGGTGTGAATAGGGTAAAAGAGGCCCAACGCGCCTGGCTAAGCCATGCTAATGACTCCTAACAAGGACGAATAAGTTGTGCATGGCTCCCCAGGCAAGCCGTAGAGGTTGTGTAGTGTCGATTAGGCCCATCACGCCTAGCTACAGTTGTTACAAGTCTTGTATGGAGCTGAGGTATAAAATTCCACCTTCAAGGTCGCCTCTGGAGTAAACGGCGTGAGTAGGGTCGATGAGGCCCAACGCGCCTGGCTAAGCCACGCTAATGACTCCTATCGCAGACGAAAAAGTTTTGAATGGCTGCCACGACTGCGGTGTGCATGCAGAAAGCCAAACTAAGGAGATTGTGTAATTTCGACGAGGCCCAACATACGTGGCTATGTCATGCTAATGACTCCTAACAAGGACGAGGTATGCATGACTGCCACTCAACGGGTGATGTGGCTGTGTGCGTGCGTAAGGCATATAACCGCAGGGATTGCCTATCAAATGACAAGAGGTAGATTATAAATGTGTGAGAACCATAGATTCGTTTGCACATCCATTAGCATCTACGTCCAAGGCGATGGTATGGTAATAAGCTTGTGTATCAGTAAGTTGTCTAAATTTTGTGTAATATAGGTTCAGTCATGCCGTCTAAGTCGGCCCTGAGTTGGCCTTTGTGGGACTTTGGTATTATTAGTTAGTAGAGCACCATTTGGTGGCAAAAAAGGAAAAAAGACAAAAAAAAAACTTTTAGTCAGTAGAGCGCCATTTGGTGGCAAAAAAGTAAAAAAGACAAAAAAAAAACTTTTAGTTAGTAGAGCACCATTTGGTGACAAAAAAGGAAAAAAAGACCAAAAAAAAACTTTTAGTTAGTAGAGCACCATTTGGTGGCAAAAAAGGAAAAAAAGACCAAAAAAAAACGCTTATTAGTTAGTAGAGCGCCATTTGATGGCAAAAAAGAAAAAAAGAAGGAAAAAAAAAACGCTTATTAGTTAGTAGAGCGCCATTTGATGGCAAAAAATTTCATTGTGTACTCATTATCTATTTCATTTTCATAAAAAAAAAAAAGAAACCAAAAAGCAGAAGTAGCAGTAGGAGGATTTTTTTTACCCTCAACTGTAATGTTTTTTGTAATAACTTAATAAAGTTGTTATTTCTCAGCTCTTCAAGAGCACCGTTCAGCGGAGCGGAGAGCTGAAGAAAATAAAAATATTCCTATTCGTGTCTACCACTTTGAATCCCCCAAAAACCTGTAAATGCGGCCAAATAGAAAATCGGCCTCTTGAAAACACCTGCGCTGATGGAGGCAAATGAATACCAGCGCTAGCGGACTGGTAATGCATTTTCAGTCCTGCAGCTGATTAGTTCTTGGTTTATCATCCTATTGACTTGAACCAATCAGAGTTCGTTATTAGGGAAGACATTTATATACAAATCGCTTACCAGCAAGTTTTGAACCACAGTTTGGCACTGAACGAAAGAATGGATCATCTACGAAATCAAAAACAAAGCTCAATTTTCACTTTTGTAAAATTCGGATTTAGACACAAAAGAATTGAAAAAAGCAAATCAGCAGGGAAAAGATACAAACTGAGCTCTTCTTGGGGTGTTCAGAGATGTTGGTATACACCACACAAGTGAAGAGTACTTTACGCGCCTTCTGACAGGTTACTCAAACTTATATTCACCTCTAAGTAAAACAAACTGGTTTTTGCCTCCGCTTGCGCGAGAGTTCGCCTGTTTGACGAAAAATATTCGTTCCCGGCTCCGGGGTAGACTCCATTCAAAGGTGACTGGGCTGGGTGATCGTGAGACATTTTTACGTGGAAAGTAAGAACTTAAAGAAACCAGAATCTCGTTTTGTGGGCGTGGTTTCAATCTCGTCTAGGACCCCCTCCCCCACCTCCTTACTGTAGCAGGGACCAATTCATGACTGTCAAATAATCCCTCTTATTGCTGGTTTTCCGGTTTTTGAAAATTCTAAAACGTAAACTAAGGCCACAACAAAGCTGCTCCCATGTGAGGAGAGGGGCCTACAGCTGGTAACCAGCAAGTAGCTAAGCTTGTTGATAGACCTGAAAAAAAAGGAATATGAAGGATGGAATATTCAATATGTCGCGAGCGTGGGATAAAGAAAAATCCGAGTACCCGACGGGACGCTCTAACCACTGAGCTACTGGGAGACTCGTGGCGAGCATAGATCATATTTACTGAGTTCGTGGTTAGGCAGAATATGGTTAGGCAGTTTCGAGACGGGTAGTTGAATTACTTCAAGTTTGCATCCATTGCCGTGGATGAATTTTCCAAAGCCTTACGTCTGACTTTCAAATTAATATGGGACAATAAATTTGGGCTAACACAACCCTGGGATGACTCCGAGATGGCGCTAAAGAGGGCGGTACAAGTATGTTTTGCACAAAGAAATCGTATGAGGAGTGGGATTGCACTGAGTCATTTAAGGCCACTATCTACGCTTAAAGCTTCGCGGCTTTACCAGGCAGCACAGGTCACTACAAAAATCTCAGTGATTTGTACGTAAAGCTTCTTGGGCTAGCTGAAGAAAGTTTCTATGTATCCGTGGTCTGTCCGAGTGGAAATAACGCTGAAACATTCGCACTCTCAATTGATCAACTTCCACTTCTAAGAAATTTCCTTTCTCATTTAGCGAGTGGTGAAATGGACAAAATAACATTTGAGCAGTGCGAGCAATACGCTAAAGATGCATTCGAAGCTCTTGGAATCAAGACAGACCCTATCTTTGAAGTTGGAAGTTTGAAAGAGTCGCACTTTCCGACAAAGGAAGTCGCCCCGTTGCGGCGAATCAACCAGCTCATGGGATTTGTTTTATTTTATTAGGCCGATTTACACGGCAGGCTGGATTAACAAGAAGTACCAAAATTACAGCGAAAAGACGTCTTGGCTGTCAAATAGTCCAGTGTCAAACAGCGTTAAATTAAAAGAATTGTCAGAGGTGAATGTACGTGGCATATTATGTGACGATAGGTTTTGCCAGTGTCACCACTGTGGCGATATAATTCTCCTAGTTGAGCGCACAAAAAGAGAACTGAAGGCTTCGCGGAACTCAAAGCAACTAGCTCGCTTGCGGAACAAAGCTCGTCACTGACTTCTCGGTACACGGGATCTAGCTAACTGGAACTTGTCTAGCAGCAAGACAATATCAGACTTCAAACCAGCATGAGTTTAATCTGTTACTGAGATACTAACCAACTTGTAGGTCCCCCTTATGTTACCTATGCAAAGCGGACATAGAAACTCTAGAACACTTCTCTTTTTACTGCCCACGAGTTAGGATGTTCTGGAATGAAGTAGTGAATTTGTTGAGAGACCAACTCAAAATCTCTAAGGGTTTCGAGATCACAGATGTTATATTTGGACTAAGTAATAAAGAAACTTATAGCTCTTTAATTAACTATATCATTCATTCTCGAAGGCAAATATCTCCTGTATCTTTTTAAACTAAATGACAGTTTTTTTTATCTCCAAGACTATTACTAGAACGTATTAAGAATACTTACAAACTCGAACGTTTTATTGCGAGAGAGAGCAATAATCTTAACTACCATTACATGAAGTGGGAGGCTCTGCTTCCTCTTATTTCACCTTAGATTGAATTCTTTTAGGATCCTTCTTAATTGTCACCTTTCCTTATTGCATAAGCATACCTAATCCTGTACCTGTAAAGGCCATTGTCGGAGGGTTTTTTTTGTCTCACTTTTTGTACTGCGATTATTAATGTTGTGTAAGATAAGTGCAGTATTGCAATTCGTTTTCGTACGTAGTATTGTAATTAGATTCATGTGTGTATTATTGTAAGTGGTTTTTGTAACTCAAAAAAATAAAAAAAAAACTAACTTGTAGGCGAGGTGTAACCAAAGACGTAAGCAAGAATGTAACCAGAAATGTAACCAAATTACAATGTACAAGGTACCTGCTTATATACCTATAAGATTACAATGACTAGCGATTTCTTTTGTTCGACAAGTACAGTGATGCAATACCACGCCTCGTAAGCAGAAACGTCGCTTATTGTTAAGAGTTTCCTTATGGGGCAGTAGTTTTTCGTTTAACAACAGAATTACGAAGTTTGCTCATGGCACAGTGTTAAGACAAAAGAACTGCTGACTCCTTGATTTCGCGAGTCCTAAGGTTAGCGAGATGTCCAAAGTTCAAATGTACAAAGCACAGGTGTGTATTTCCACGTATACAGTTAACAGAATACATTAAATGAAAATCTTTTGTTGAGAATTCTCTCATGCGAGTTTAGTAATAATACAGAATGAAACACGCAAAATATATCAGATAAAATGGCTAAATACGAACTGGCTACTGTTTCTAGATTAAAGAAATGATGCGATTATCACTAAGGCTAAATCAAAGCTAAATATACGGCGATTATTATAGCGCTTATACAATCACATGTGGTAACTGATTAAATGTTCCTTTCACAGAAACAAGCTATTGTGCATATGATTATAGTACGGCTAAAGAGTCTTAATTGATAAGTATTTAAAGTTATAAATTTCTCGAAAGACAAGTAAATCCTTCCGTGACAATTAAAATTACGTTCCTGTGTAAATAACTTTTCAAATCAAAGACCATCAGCCATGATTAGGGCCACCAGCCAATTACATTCCATCATCATTATCATCATCTTCATGGGTCATCGCCATCGCCATCATCATTATCATCATCATCATCATCGTCGTCGTCGTCGTCGTCGTCGTCGTCGTCGTCGTCGTCGTCGTCGTCGTCGTCGTCGTCGTCGTCATCATTTGCAGCAGACATGTATAGCAGAAAACTCAAGAACCTGTTTGTTTTCCTCGCATTTGGGTTACGCGTTAGGGGTATGCGATAAATCAATGGCTTGTTTTAGAGTTCCAACGTGTGTACATTTTTGGCTATTTAGAAGCTGTCATGTGCTCTGATTACTTCTTAGCTCCTAAGGAAGGAAATTGTCTGCTCGAATGCTTGCGAACGGATTGCATTTTCCCGTGCTGCTAAAATACAAATTTATCTTCTTTGAATACGATAAACTGATACACCAATGATTAATCGCATACCCTGCTCGCCGTGGCAGATAGCGATTAGCGAAAAGTTGAGCGGCAATGAAGTAAAATTTTTCACTTTAGTGGAATATTAATCGAGATTTACACTAAAACAGTAAGATTATTCGCTCTCGATTTTTATGCGTGATAGTTGATTCGGGCTTCGCCCTCATCGACTATCATGCGACTCCGGAAATCTCGAGCTCATAATCTAATTGTTAAATAGAGATATGAATGAAAACTTTCTCGTTCCTAGGACATACTGAGACCTGCAATGGCTGTTTATCAGCAATTAGTACAAATCTACCACCGTTCTATCATAAATTCTGATTTTCTGATTGATGTGCCTGCCTGCCCTACTCGCTGTCTATTCCGTGATAGGTAGTGAGTAGCGAGAAAGTGAGCGGCAGGCGCAGTCTTATACTTCTAAATAACAATGCAATGAAGTAAAACTTTTCACTTTAGTAGAATATTAATGGCGATTTATACTAAAACAATGAAATTATTCGCTGTCGAATTCGGCCTCCCTCCTCATCAACTATCACGTGATAGAAATCTCGAGCTCATAATCTAAACAGGTTAGATAGCGGCTGTGAGCCATTCAGATTCGTCGCAATGCACCACTTGTAATTGTCTAACAAAAATGACACTGAGCTGTATTTTGTAGCGTTGAAACTCTTTTTGACCTGATAATGTTAGTTACTTCAAGTTGAACCGTCTACTAACTCTAAGTTTGGTATTTCTTGTTGTAAGATTCTGAAGCATAACGGTTATTTAATCAGTTCATTAATTAGTTGAGGAGAAGATCACCTTTGATAGTAAATTGTACTTCCTCGTTGTCTTATCGGCAGAACCATTGTCGAGGACTGTTTTGCAGTCCCTAGCCACAGCTCCCACAAGTCTTGTAAGCAGATGGGGCTAAAAGCAACATTCGGGTAGCCTCTGGAGTAAACGGTGTGTCCTAACAAGGACAAATATTTTGTGTATGGCTCCCCAGGCAAACTGCAGAGATTGTGTAGTTTTAAGGCCACAGGTGAGAAACTAGGCTCGATTTCCAGCCGTTTGAGGGAGTTCGGTTTCATCCTTCTCCCAACAACGGCTGGATCACTGGTCCGTAGCGCTTGTCCGTGACGTCACATCCGCGTTTTATGCAAATTAGCTTTGGGTTTGCCAGTGTGCCACTCGCGAAAATAAAGACGTTTTGTTTGTTCGAGAGGAGCTGTTCATTCTTATGAATCTTGCTAGAATATATTTGCTTTCATTTAATAGTGGAAATGTTATTGGAAATCCCTGGTAAAAACTTCAAGTACATCCTAAATTGAGAGGATTTAAAGCTGTAAAGACAAAACATTGATGCGGAAGGTGTGTTGCATCACTTGTTACAACATAAAAAACATGGAAATATTTTTATCTAAAGAGCAGCAGATTTAGAGGACAGTTCAGGAGCATTGAAGCTAGAAATGAGTCAAGCAACAGAATTTCATGTGATGCTCAAACAGTTCGAAAATGCGATCAAAAGTGTGATGTTGTGTAGTTACCACAAGTCTTGTATGGAACTGAGGTATAAAAACAAAGCTGCATTGATGATTTCCTCTGGAGTAAAGGGCGTGAATACGATCGATGAGGCCCAGTGCGCCTGGCTATGCCATGCTAATGACTCCTAACAAGGACGAATGCTTTGTGTATGGGTGGTGTGTGCATGCGTAAAGCCAAACCGCAGAGATTGTGTAGTTTCGATGAGGACTGGCCAACACGCCTGGCTATGCCATGAGGCCCTTCCAGGGTAAGTTCCGACAAGCGACATGGCCCAAAAAGTAGCGACAGCACATAAAATGAAATCGCGACAAAAGACATCCTTTCTCGGCGAAATTCCGACAGTGACGTCAACGCCGAGGATTAGCGACAGCGAACGGTGGTATTTTGACACTAATTGAAGACCAAAAATTAGCCAGAAGTAATTCTGGTCAATTTCTTTGCCCTTCAAAGACTTCAAAGATCTTCAAAGGACGTAAAAAGCTTCTCATGAGATTTATTGAGCGTCGTGGCACTGATTATTTATTGCCTTAATTCATTCCCTGAACTCCCTACCCCCTCCCCGCTCAAAAGCGATTGGCAACTGAGCATGCTGTCATGTCGTGATCGTATGAACACCGCACACTCCACTGAGTCCACTACAGGCCCGTAGGGAGAGAGGGTGTGACGGGTACGTACCTCTCCGCACAGGCTGCGAAGGTCCGTTTATTGAAGACCGGCGATTCGAAAGAAGGCAAGTAATTACAAAAGCTAACTGCAGAACTTGTGTCCTGATTCACTTAGTGTGTAGTTTGAGATATGAATGAAAATCAATGAAATGAACCGTTTTCATTTTCTGTCCGCTATGCCGGATCGTAGCATCAAATTAAACTGGCGGAGGAATCTTTACGTCCTTGTAAAGATTTGCTGCACAATTCCAGCCACCAGCTGCGAATGTAAGTGAAGGAGCGCAAGCGCCTTAAGACCACCTGCACTATTGACCAGTTTGCTATTGCTTTACGATTCGTTGACGTTTATTCACTGTGGGAAAGACGGGAAAGCAGGAAGACCACAAACCTATGATAGTAAGACAGCCCACAAGAGAACAGACAAAGAACAGTCAGAACACAAGGCCCATAAAAGCTAAAGATCCAGCAAAAAACATCGAAGTCGTCGAATGGGTCATCAAAAGTGACGGGAACACACCAAATGAAGTACGTGTACACTCACCCTCTATGTTAGTAAATTAGAAAAAGAGAAGATCCGAGAAACTGAAATTCCGCCAAAGACAAATTATTTTCTTTTTCTTTCAATTTCCGCCCGAAACAGTTTTGCATGGTTGCCACTACTGGTGATATGGCCATATATGTGCATTTGTAAGGCCAAAGCTCGGAGATTGTGTAGATTAATTTTTTACCAACTTTCATGTCTTACCCAATGAAATGGCGAGAGGTACTTAACTATGATACACACAGTGATAAATGTTTTTTTTTCAATTTGTTTATTTTTTTTCAACAACACGTTACAGTACGTAGAATACATTACTTACAGTAACTTATCTTACAATACACATTACAGTACTTACAATAAATTACTTACAAGAATTTATTTACAATACACTACTTACAGTATATAGTTTACAATGACCTTTTTCACTGAAAGAGTGATACATGTTTGAGTGTGTGCTCAAAATACGAACTAACATTGGAAAATTTTTCAATATCAATTTTTTAAAATTAATTTTTAGGATATAGTTCAATGGGCCGATGTGCCTACTTATAATACAGGGTTCAGTCATGCCGTCTAAGTCGGCCCTTAAGTACGGCCTATGTGGGAGTTTTGTATTAAGCTCGATCTGCGCTAGGAGAAATAAAAACGTGAGAATTCGAAGTTTGTCTTAGGTAGTTGTCTATGTTTCAATGACTGAGTCTTAATTACAATCAGTTTTGCGGAATACAAGTCGTCGCTAACAAAACCAGCTCTTTCTCAGTGGTAAGTCGTTAGGGTTTTTCCCTCTTTCACTCTCTAATAATGAATTGGGAGTTTTCCCATTTTCACTTTCTAGTAATTAAGTAGGGGTTTTTCCCTCTGATTCAAAGCATTCCACGAGCGAAAAATTAGTTTTGGCAAACGCAACACTGATGTTTACCGATAAATTAACACGTACTGACTGACTTCGAGGCTCCAGTTCTGTACTCATTTTACTAATTTGTCTTGAGTTGTTTTCTGGTGCTCTGCAAATATGTTATTGGGTTTTGACTGTTTACTCCACTTACCCAAGTTATGCGAGACATGGACCATGTGACTAGTGTGAATATTAATTAGGGTTTTTTCCCAGTTTCGCTTTCGCTGTATTTAATGACCCACCGGCAGTTTTGATGAGTTAGTTTGAGGCAGAGCGATCACGGACAAAGTTGCTCAAACCGTCTCTGCAGTTTTACTTGAGGTTGTTTTTCTGGTCATTCAAGGTACACTGAAGGTATTGTGATACTGATGATTTACAAATGTTATGTATCTAACTCATCTGGTAAAGATTGCTTGTACTCAGCTTAACTGTCGTCACAGATTTACGGGTTCATTTTCTATCTGTAGATCAGTGATATATTGCGTACTTCGTTCTTGTACCCTGTTGAGTATTAAAGAGCGTAATCGACATTTTCTCAGTGCTTGTTCTGTGTAAGTCCTGTGAGGTCTTGCTGTCAATTCTAGTTAGCAAACGCTACAAAATGCGTGTCCATCCTACAGAACCTATCAAGTTCGACCTCGGTCTGGATGAAAAGTACAGAACGGTGGTCTACTTTGATTTCTTCTTTTTCCGCCTTTCAGCTTTTAAAACAGTTGATTTCTTGTAGACCACGAACTCTTTCTTTGACTGTTTACACTTTGTTTTGATGGAAATTAATGAATCATTTCGGCCTTTATATATTTGCCTCAGATGTTCAGATCTGACTTAAAAACGGCTTAACGTAAAGTGTTAACTCAACTGGACCCTTTCACGACATCACAAATACCTGTACTTTACATTGTGCAAACACAATAGTAGGAGAAAATAAACAAATCATATTCAAAATATACCATTAATGTGAGGTTAAAATATTGAGTGAGCGTAATAGGTGGGGAGAGCAGAGGACAACGCAGGGGAGAGCAGTATTTTTATTTTATTATCCTTTTTTTGTAGACCTATTTGTTTAAATAAAGGTTATTCAAAACTGAAATTTAAAAATAATTTAATAGCTCTTTTCGATCTGTTTGGATTTTGGCTGAATTTCCTCCTTGGTTGCCCCTGATTATAGATATTATCATTCTTGATGAGGGATTTTTCCCACTTTCGCTTTCAATTGGGCATTGATTGCTTACGGAAACAGCCAACCAACTCAATGATATGAATACGCGTTCGTTGAATGCGATCGAACACTAGTACTCTCATTGTAATGACACGACCAATGTTAACTGTTTCGAGTAACAATGTTAATCACTCCAACGAATGGTTAGTTGGTTTTGGCACACTACCTTCAGTGGTGGGAAGAGAAATCATCGAGAAAGATTGTTTGAATAAGTGGTTTTTTCCATTTTGGCTTTCACAGGCCGATACCTCGCAAGCAATCTAAACTAGGGATTTTTTTCGCAGTTTCACTTTTTTCCAATTAATTGGGGGGGGGAGGTGTCAAAGTTTCCATTTCAGTTCATCCCACGCGCTAGCCTTTGTTAATCGACTACTATAGCGGCTCTTTCTTTATTATATGACTTCCATTAATTTTATTTACTTTTTAAAAGTACGTACAAGTGTTATCCCTCGTGGCTACTCCAAAGTTTGGGGGGAGGAGGAATCTAACCCTACTTAGAAACAGGTCAAGACGTGACATATATAGGTAACCTAATCAGCCTTTAATTTTTGCGGGGGTACAGAATTTGCGAAAGTCAAAATTTAAACTGAGGGACAATTTTTCTCAATATTTGATTGTTCGCATACCAAACTGAGGAAAATGTAAAGCTTGCAGTAAAAATAGAGTTTGATAATCAAAAGCACGTGTATAATGGCTAGAAGCAAATCATCAGTAAAAGGTAGGATGCGTTACAGCCCTAATTTTGTGTTATGACAAAAAAAGAGAGTAACATCAATATCTTTCCCATTTTTGGACTTATTTTCGGAGCCATAACGCCACCACCATCACCCCGGCTCTCTCCGGATATAGCCTGGGGAGAATGTGCCAGTTACTCGCATAAAACAACTTCCCGCACAAAGGGGGACAACATCAAACGAACTCAGTGCCGTGTTTGTAATTTTGGCTCTGACTATCATTCATCGATGCACGTTCAATGTTCAGGAATGTATCCAGCGTTAAAAATCTGAACGATCTTGGAAAAGCGCACAAACCCAGTTTAGATCTACGCTTTTTTTACACAGTGCGTTTTCTGACAAATGCTCTTTAAAAACACTGAATATCTCACCACTGACGTTTTCTATCCGTTCGTTTAAGGTAAATTGTTAACGAATTACAACTTACGGCCCTGTTATATGATCTTTTTAGCAGGTAGTCCTCAATCCCGTGGGCTGCGATGGCCCCCACACCTAATGTGGGGCCTGTGGATGACTAGCAAGTAGCCAAACCGCTTGTTGACCCTGAAGAAAGGAAGATGGTTAGACAGTTTAGAGACGAGGAGTTGAACTACTTTAAGTTTGCGTCCATTGTCCTCAATGAATTTCCCAAGGCCTTACGGCACACTTTCAAATTTATGTGGGACAAAAAATTTGGACCGGCAAATCTGTGGGATGACTCTGTGGCTGCAAGAAAATTTTTTCTGGCTAAAGAGGCCGGCAGAACCAAAGTTCCCACCAACAAGTCATACATGGAGTGGGATTGCACAGCATTGTTCCAAGCCACTATCTATGCGCAGTGCTTCGCTTTACCAGGCAGCAAAGGTCACTACAAAACACTCAGTGATATATACGTGAGGCCCTTTGGTTTACCTCATGGAAGTCTTCATGCATCTGTGGTGAGCCCCAGTGGAAACCATGCTGAAACATTCACACTCGCGATTGATCAACTCCGACTTCTTAGAAATTTGCTTTGTCACTCGACCAGCTGTGAGATGGACAATATAACGTTTGACCAGTGCTCACAACACGCAAAAGATGCATTTAAGGCTCTTGGACTCAAGACAGACGCGATTGATGAGGTTGGAAGTTTGACTGAGTCCCACTTTCCCACAAAAGAAGTGGCCATGTTAGAACGAAAGAACCGTATTATGCAATTTGTTTTATTTAATTAAGCCGTGGTGTCCATGAAAAAAAAAAGACAAAACAAATTAGATAATATTCCCCCTTGCTGGTGTGGTATTTGGACACCATCACACCAGCACAGTTAAACGATAAGATTAGTGTTTATTTTAAGTGCTTTTGGCAGGTTTGTTGCATTAAAAGAGTACATTATACTGTAGTGCACAAAATGTTGCCTTGGAAGGACAGTGTTTTTCAAAAGTAGTAATGTGTCGTTCGGTAACTGCAGTTGTTTCACTACAAAACTGAAGGAGGTTTCAAGCGACTACCACTTTACTCTAGTATTTGTGTGACGGAAGGTTGGATATCCCAATAAAGTGCTTACGGTTAAGTAAGAAATTTTCTATCCAGTATGAACTCATGACTTTGCACATCAGAATATCTGAGTTTCAGCGAGCAGACTCTTCCCATGATCTCGTTCCATTTGCCACCATGGTATTTCTCCCTCCAAAAAAACCATAGCCTGTTCCCTTAGTGCAAACACAAGAGGAAGTTTGGGGGAATTCCAAAGTTTAATATGTGAGCCCGAACAAAAACCCTTAGGCATTTGATCTTATTGAAAAGCACCCTTTTCTGGAAGACACCAAAGAAAACGGATGTGAAATGCGCACACTACACTGTACAGGCACTGTAACTACGACAAACAAACAAAACAGTATGACACACACACAAAGAGGGCGGCTTCAGCACTTGACATAAATTTCTGCAGTGCTTCATGGGAACAGAATGGGTATATCAAGGTCTGGACGTACGATTACATTTCTCAGTCTCTTTTTCCGGACCTAAACAAAAGAAGACACATTGTTGGGGGAAGATTCGTTCTTTCAGCCCCCTCAATAATGGTGTCAGACGATTTGTTGGCTGAATTGCGATGAACAACATTGGGAGTGAGAGGGGTAGGGGAGCGCGGAAGAGAAAAAAATCAACCTTTCCATGAAGTGTCCCAACGGATTTTTAAGGTCTTCGTGTCTGAATACGCCTTCAGGCTCCAATCTTCAAGATCACACAACTTATTTGCACCGTCTTCCTTACTAACGCATCGGGGCATAACGTTTTTGCAACACCTCGAATTGGCTTTGGCATTGGCCCGCATTGGCTATTCCGATCGGGGCCCCAACGTTTAGACCTGTCCTCTGTATCCATTGTCTCTATAGTAAGGATGTGATACCGTAACTATAGAGGCAATGGATACAGAGGACAGGTCTAAACGTTGGTACCCCGATCGAAAATTCGCGATGTCCTAAATCCTGGTATCCTGGCTCGCTGTTGGTGGTTTTATTAAAAGAGTATGAGGGTTTGCCCTTCGTAAATGTCCTCTCTTTATAGGTGATGTCTGCCCATTTCCCGGCTTTCCAGAACATTCTTACGTTGGCAAGATCTTACGAGTGCTGATCACATTATCGTTGTCACCCACTCCCTAAAAAAACAAACAAACAAACAAGGAAATAAGCAAATAAAAAATAAAACAAAATCGTAGAGGGGATACCAGCGGGCAGCTTACAATTCTCTTTTCACATAATCACCTATAATGTACTGAACATACTTATACCTCCACAACTGCTTACTGGAGAGTAATTGATAATTATAAGATATACATGATATATGTTGCACAAGAATGCATCTCTATACAGTAGACTCCCGCTTTGTCGAACTAAAGCCCGTCTCCCTTGAATTTGCTTTCTGCATTTCAGCCGTACTATTGCCCACCTCCATCTTGAACTTGGTCATCTCGAAACCTTGGTATCTGAAACAACGTGGATCTCCCCTTGGCCAAATGTACGACCTTTCTTCTCGAACTGGAGTAATTATCGTGTTGATTGAATGAAAAAAGGACACAATATTGCAAACTTATGCGGATATAATTTCTCTCAAAAATGAAAAAAAAATCAAAAGGTCCCTTTGGGATCCTATCCAGACTATCCAAGCCCTGTACGGTGGCCACCGTTTTCAAGATTGAGAACAGATAGGCAATATTGTACAGAGAGCTACAGATCAAACACAGTCATCACACAGGCTGAGTTCTATAACAAATACCAAATTTGACACCACTTTCATCATCTCCATCCCTTACTGTCTCGAAAATTTGTCCGTTTCCCTCCAGAATTTGAGACATCGAGGGCTACTGTCAGTAGATATGAAACGTTTTTCATAAATCCAATTACTAAAAAAATAAAATCACAAATATTACTTCCGTTAATACGGCTTACTTTCCTTCAATCAGAGGAAACATAGCTGTCATCTTTACATCTCTAAAACTTAACCTATTTCAGCTGATGTTTTTCTTGTTTTCACACTCAATCATTAGAAAATATTTGATCTAATGAAGATTTTCGAGAAGGTAACTCTGATGTTTACACTACAGTTATTCGAGAATTCACTTACACACTAAGTAGTTTATTAAATAAGTGCGAACACCTTTCACTATTCTGCCATTTGAGTGAAAACCTATTTACCAAATTTAACTTTTTATTTCCTTACCGCCTTGCCAAGGGCTGGTGTCATGATTTTCCGCGCGCTGTTGCAGGTATTCCTGCACTTTCCATCGGCCGGGGACAATATTTTTCGCGTGTTGCATTGGCTGGTTTAATGATTACCCGCGCTTTTCAATCAAGGCCAGTGATACTTTTCTCCGCCCTTTGGACCAGCCGATCCCGGGCAGCCGATGACAACTTTTCAGCCATTTGTATCTAGTTTTATCTAGTTTTAGCAGTGGCCAGTTACTTTCCACGGTTGTCACCGGCCAATTCCGGTTAATCGCGGATATACAAGACCAAATAAGCCCCCCATTAAAAGAAAAAATGTTGCCACAATATCGTGATAGACAAAAACCCCAATACTGCACATTCATGGTTGAGATCACATGATCCTTCTGGACACCACTTTATTTGTCGTTGCCTTGGCAGTGAAAATCCAAACCGCAGTACCCACAACCCCAAGGGTGACGAGGACGTATGAGCCCTGGAAGACGCGAAAGGCCACTTTTTGCAATGTCCAATGGGATGGCCCACTTCTCCAGAACTCAGCCACAACTTTGCCACACATGGCGAGCAGGGATGTTAAAATGCAGCCAAGCAAAAACATGTTTGGGAAGTGTGATTCAAACAAAACCGGAAGAACAATACTGACCAATGCCAAGACAACAATGAAAATCTTAGTTAGAGCATCTCACTGCTTTAAATCGCTCAAACGCGATACGTTATAAAACACTTTAGCACCCGCCAACGAAAAGATGATTATGTAATATATCACTAGAAAAATAACAAATAAAGCTTGCATTGCAACACCAAGACTGTCGCGGTTTGAGTAGTATAGCGACCCAAAATAATTGAACACGTGAAGGGGTACTATGAAATAAAGGAAAAAGCTGTTGGATTCTACGGGAAGTTGTACTTTCCCATCTACGGTACACTCCTTGTAGCTAATACCGTTGTAAAGAGAGAGGACAGTTAACCCCGCGATAACAAACATGTATCGAACTGGAAAGTCAGCTTAGTTGGGCAAAAGTGGTACAAGAGAGAAAAACAACCCTCAAAATTCAGCGCCCAAGCAAAAGCGTACCCGATGGAGAAACTTTTCTTTTATGGATCTCAGCGTGCAATGACATTGCTTCATCTGGGTTGGTTCGGAAATGAGGGACAGACATCTTCGCTAGGTGGCACTCAATATTGGGGCATTTTATGCAGTGATTTGGGAGTTCAACTTCGCCAGCAGCCAAGCGAGTTCTTGTCTTACTCTTACGCGCAAGTCTGTTTGCACCATGCTAACAACTCTGCCTCCATTGCCCACACCTACCATAGTCCGGCAGAATGGTGATATAATTGTGCATTTTGTGGTAAAAGCAACAAACTTGGCACAATGACAGTCTATGGCATAGTAAACAATATCGGATATGGACCCCATCGAGATTTATCCCATAATTCCAATTAGAGCAGGTTCAATTTCTACCACTGGGATTCCAGCATGGAAACGAGGCTAACACAAAATATTCCTAATAACACCTGCATTTATGTATCCAAAACAGCAAAACACCTAAAAATTAAAAGGAAATGACGGATTAAGAAGGGTTACGTGACCTATCAGCATGGAAACGAGGCTGACAAAGAATATTCTTAATATTGTCTATTTTTATGAATGTAAAACAGCCAAACACCAACCAAACACCTACAAAATGAAAGGGCAATGCAAACCAAACATATGTGATAGGTTAAGAGGGGTCACGTGGTCTCTCAGCATGGAAACGAGGCTGAATGAAATATTCCTGTTATCATGAATTATGTCCGAAAACTGCTAAATAAACGCATGAATCAGGCTACATCGTTTCCTCTTTGATGTGTCGCGTGAAGAAAAAGATCGCTGTTAACATCATAGCAGGCGCTATCGCGATCGGTAGCTTTGTTCTTTTCACTCAAACCAACCGTGTTATTTCTTGACAGTACTGATACATTCATTAATCAGCATAGCTATCAGAATACCTCCACGTTAACTCAAGAGACCAGGTTAATACGTCTGAGCCGTACTTGTGCTAAAATGAGCTTTTACTTCGCTCCAAATGCCTTCCTTCTAGCGTGTATAGTGTTCTATTGAAAGTCATAACACGTGTCCCTCTTTAATAGGGGTGTCGAATGTTAAATCCCAGACTTACACTTTAAAAACCAAGAAGAAGACTTTTAAGTTATTGCAACTCCAAGACAGTCACGAATAGGAAAAACTAGACTTCCAGAAACAGATGACTCGTTAGAAGCGCAGAGATTCGGAAATGAAAGTTTGGGATAACAAGAAAAGCAGTGGAAAAACAAATCCAGTGAGGGTGCTTCAAAAGTTACGAGTGACGTGGGTAAGAAAATTTCAAGTCGTATTTCTTGTATGAAACAAAACTAAACGATCAAAATATTTTTCTGTGTTTCCATGGAGGTAAGGTCAATGGTCATGGGCTGTTCGGATCTCAACCAATCACAGTGAGTCGGTGTTTACGTGTGAAGGTTCTTCAGCACAGTAAAGAACTGTTGCTTCAGCAGAAACAGCAGTTACTTTTCAAAGGGATTGTCCGTATCCAGTTTAAGTGCACCCGCAACGTACTTGGCTGTTCTACTCGACTTCGTTATTCTTTCAAGGTATGCACTTTATGTTGAAGAAATTTTTATATTCAGCTGCCAGCGAAGATTAAGTTTGCGAGGTTCATGAAAACTGCTTACTGGAGATGCTTACTTTGCGAATTTCAGTCGCGTTGTCTATTAAACGATGTACTCGAGGTTTGTCAAAGAATCTCTGAAAATGTCTTTTTAGCTATGGAACGCTTCGTTTTTTTTTTCTCGTTTCACTGAACAGTTCCATTAATCAACAGAAATCGTTCTGGAAGTTTGAGTTTCTATTTATTGGGGTGACAAGGGACTCTCAGTGATTCCTAAACCGCCATAATTTGGCATTGGTCCTCACTGATGACAGTTTCATGATCCCGTAACTCACGTCAAAATCTGCGAGTTTCACTTCCTCTGTTTCTATTATAAGACAAACAAGGTGAACGATTGTTGAGTCATTAGAAGTCATGCAGTACTTTACCGTTAACGTAACCAGTTCTGGCCTGTTCATTTGGCGCTTGTCTTTCGAAGCTTTCCTCAAATCTGCACTTTTTGTCGTTACATAACTTATCGAATTCTGAAAACTTTGTTCGTCAAATTCGGCCTCGTGATATCCTTTTTCACCTAAGGAAAATTCGTCAAATGTGTAATCGCTGGTCGGTGTTCGTATAACTGGACCCAGACAAGGCACAGAAACGCTAATTGTATATGTTTTGACTTCGTTGCTTTCAAATGTTTAGCCTTTATTTGCTACTTGTAGAAATAACGAAGCAGGCGTAAAACTCAAAAGGTGTAATGTAGCCTGTTGATATGCCGCCTTTATTAAAGTCGTTGAGGCTGTTTCAGGTCTGTGCGTAATAACAGAGTCGTGGGCTTTCGCTCTGTCCTGGTCAGTCCTCTAGCATCACAGCACTGGTTAAACTACCCAGTTCTAGAATATCCTGTTCCTGCGATCGTCAATCGACTGACTTCAACCTGGAATAAATTAAGCTGCTATAACACTGTTTTCAAGACTGCTTTGTGTGTGATAAGTAAAGGTAATCGTAGGAGTGCTACTGCAATTCAAGAGCTACACAACCAGTAATTTTTTAAAATTGTAACAAACTGCACTAGCCAGTTTAGGCGAGTGGCATTTGTAACACAGAAGGATTTACGACTATCAGCTATCAGTGATGCTCGAGTACATTGTCATGCACAACCAGTTTGAATGGAATATAGAAAACTCCTGGATTACAAGGAATGTTTTTTATTTACCAAACTAATGCATGGTTCAATTTTACCTGTTACCATCCCCCCCCCCCTCCGAGCAACCCCGGGGACAAGTCCAGCCCTTCAGGCCCGGGGCTGGGGAATTGTTTGAAGCGGTTTTGTCCCGGGGGTAGGAGGGTGGGGCAAATCGAAAATATAAACTTCTAGTTGTTTCGCTTATCGGTTGACACAAAGGCGCTGGACCACGTGGAGAAGACTGCCTATTTCCAGGAAAAGTCTCTGGAATTTGTAAATAGAGAACAATACTCTCTCAAAATTAAAATCTGTATTCGAAGGTACGTTAATTACAGCTTGTTAAATAAATGTGCGTTTGATGCGTATTCAAATGGATGGCGTTATCACAAACAAAGAAATATTTTTTGAGCGCCGGTATTTATATATATAATAAGACGACTTAAATAGACTTAACATAAAAACGGATGCACGGCTTTATATTAAACGGAGATCCCAGTCCAGTGCTTTTACAAAACAAGCTAAGAAAAACTCCTTTAAATGCTACCATCAATTTGTTCACGGGCCTCTTGTGCCTATGTGCTATATTTATGCATCAGTCAATTCCAGCTGCGCCCATCCCCCCCCCCGGGCAACTGCGGGGCATTTGCGTGCCTTGTCAGTCCTGGGGGTGGGGCATTAGCAAATCTGGCATGGCCCGGGGGTCGGGCATTTGCCTACCCCCGGGGTTTTTTCACACACTGGTTTCTGACTCGAAATCCAAACATTGAGGATTTTTTCGCAAAGGACCAGAAGTTCGTCGCAGATTGGATCATCCGTTAAGGACTCGACAAACTTGTGGAGGTTTTCTCGATTTTATGCATTTCTTCATTGCTTATCAAGGCACAACTATCACTTTATATAGCGAGATCGGGAACGATCAACGTGAATCGACTAACGCATGCTTCTTTGAACAAGGATTTAAGCAAAATTTGGTTGCAATGATTCTTAAACTATTACGATCGATTATTGAATTCTAAACATGTGCATAGGGATCGTCGTTTTATACTTTTGCATATTATTAAAATATTCACAACAGATGACGTTACAACAGACTTTTATAATGTCAAGATTTTTGTTTACTAGCGAACTGTTTAAAACAAAACATTAAAGTAACAATCAACTTCATACAGTTCATGTAGTATTGTTGTCTGTGAAGTATTAAAATATCATCGCTTGGCATTTATACTAACTTTATTATTATGTTAAACATCGGATAACTCCATTACAAACAATAGAAGACTGAGAGGCAGGCCTACAGAAATGAAAAATCACACATAAGAATGCTGAAAGTGGCATTATTGTGCAATGAATGAAAACTGTTGCAGTGTTGATTGGGGACGTACGATCCCGGGGACGGAGCATTTGCCCTCTTCCTTAGCCCCCACCGCGGAGCATTTGGCAGCTAAAGTATCCCCACCCCGGGAATTTGCCATCCAAGAGCAAAAATATGCTAATGCCCGGGGCTTAGCCCGGGGGAGGGCATGGGCGCAGTTGGAATTGACTGCTGCATTAGAACACGTAGCGAAGAACATCTCTTTACTCGCCAGCCGTACGCCAGTGCGGTTAGAGTTTTTTCTTCAGTTTTCTTTTGCAAATATAGTGCTCGTGTTTTTATTACATTATACGTGTAGAATCCTGTGTTCAATAAACTCTTGAAAAGCGTTTAAGTTCTCGTCAAACGTCTGGCTTTGCTATTGTACGGAAATCAATATCGTCATCTATATTTCGTACACAAAACAACTTATTTGTGGTCGATGAGGAGTACCGGGGGTGGGGAATTGTCTCTTTCTGCGCCCCCGGGGGTGGGAAATAGACCGCCAAGTGAGAAAAAAATTTTAAATTCCCGGGGGTATGCGCGGGGGGGAGATGGTAACAGGTAGAATTGAACCATGCATAAGGCAATTTTTCATCATTAATTTCTCGCGACTTCTCCAATCGTCCTGAATCGTAGGATGAGACCTGATGTCAGTAACCTGTCATGCAATAGGGAACCAATCAGAACCGCGTTCGCTTATGCTTATATCCTAGAGCTGCCTATCAATGCACGGTACAATGACCAGATAGCTATGAATATAAATTAGGGGTTTTTCCCAGTTCCGCTATGCCGCGCTTATCCACGCGGTTTTAGTGAAAGGAAATTTTTGGAACATTCTCGAACATTAAAAAAATAACCTCAAATAAAAGTTTGAGACAGCAAGAAAAACAGTTTGAAAGAAGTCGAATGAGAGTGTTTTCACAGTTATAATAAGATCTTCTAAAGTGTTTCTAAGTGTTGCCAGACGTTTTAAATTCTATTACTTTTATGAAATAAAATTAAACGATCGAAATATTTTTCTGTGTTTCTATGGAGTTCGTAATTGATTCCGCCCAAATTGCACGTAGAGAGCCAATTAGAGCCTGCAATTGCTCATATCCTGGGGCTCTTTATGTATCAATGCACTATTCAAGGTCTTTTGTTATTTCTTATGATATTAACTAGTCGTTTTAAATTAAATAATTTTTATATAATAGCGCTGTTGGATCATTGAGAAAAAGCACTCTATAAATTTGTTATTATTATTATTATCATTATTATTATTACTATTACTATTACTATTATGGCCAGCGGCCAGATGGCTATACATACAATGGCGGCTACAATGGCCAGATGGCTATGAATGTAAGGGACGGACCATTAGAAAAGTGATGGGGGGGGGGGGTGGGGGATTTTTAGCCTGCCAGAATTTCCTGTGCAAGAATTTTTTTTTCGCTACAGCCCTATGCATGAATTTTTTTTTTTTTTGAGAAAATATTTTCCTTATGCACAATTTGCTATTGAATTAATTAAAAACGATGCAACTTTGTTTTACTAAATACATAGCTTGTACTGTTCGGTTACTTCACATTTTTAAGTTTATTTCATTTCAACACTTTTTAATAATGTTCGCTTAAAAATTTAATTTACCGAAGGAGGTTTCAAAAGTAAATAGCGATTTACAGTGAAAAACTGTGAAATATTATTGATATACATGTATGGATTTTTTGTAAAAGACGTATTCATATGAAATGATTTGATACAAACAGTGGTGTCCAGAAAGATTAATTTATAAAATATACAGTACATACACTGTTATTTCCTTAATTTAAAAACAATTCTTTTCAAAAACATAGCTCATAAATTTGCCTTTAAAACTTTTGATATAAAATACATACAGGTACCTTCTAACCCTTTGTTGGGAAGTTAAGGGTTATAATTTAATGTAACGGCTTTTTGAGGATGTAGACACAGTGGGAGAGTAGGAAGCCACTGGGAGTGGAAGGCTTTTCCAGTGCACTTCCCTAGTCCTTGCCCTCTTCTGTTCCTCTCCCACAATCCATCGTAGTCATTGCAGCCCCCTACTTACTGATACAGCCTCCCCCCCCCCCCCCCGATAATGCCCTCCTATTAATAAACAACAGTGCAAGAGAACGACGGTGTGGGGTGTTTGGGGGGTAGGGGGCTGCACTTCCCTGGGAATGGGGGCTCGGAGGGATCACGTCTATTGATGTGACTCCTTGCGATCAAGACCGCTGCGCCCTCAAACTGCGAAACAACCCTTAGGATTGTCAGTGTGCGGCGCACTTCTTGAAACTCTTACCCCATTTCAGAACAAAATATGCGATTTTCCCTACCCTATCAGAATTCGATACTGTATTTCCGAACCGATATTAATCAAAACGCACTTCTCAAGGGATGATACTAATACTAAAAAAGTAGCTTCTTTTAAAATACCCTACCCAATTCCAGACAAGAACGCACAATCCGTTCCCTATTTCAGGGTAAAGTGGTGAAAATGTTAATTCCATTTCAGACCAAAAAGGCGCGAAAACCGTACCCTTTGGGGCCGCACATACCTATCTGTCTTTAATATGTCACATGGGTTCCTGCTTATGTAAGGGAGTTCGAGTAACCCCTCCTGGGGAAACAATAAGACATTGAGGATCGATTTTATCCCGCAACAATGAAGTGGTCACTGTTGTACAGATCAATGCTTACGCCATCTTTGCTTCAGAGCAGGTATAAACTTATCCATGTTTCATTTCTGTCGAAGGCGCTTTAGATTTTTGATGGGAAGTTCAAAATGTGCGGCTTATCCTATTAATTATGAAAACAATATTTTATCAGCATCCTGGCAGAGCCCCAGAAAATTTCCAATTTTTAAAACAATGGAGACACTACTTGAGCACTTTGACAGAACGAATTATGGTTTCATATCAAAATGAGGCCCATCTTGTGCATGAATTTTTTTTTCGGACATTTTCCCTTGCATGAGTTTTTTTTTCGGACATTTTCCCTTGCATGAGTTTTTTTTTCGGACATTTTCCCTTGCATGAATTTTTTTTGGGTTTTTTCGCCACTCCCCCCATCACTTTTCTAATGGTCCGTCCCTAAATTAGGGGTTTTTCCCAGTTCCGCTCTGCCGCGCTTAAGATAACCAGAAGAGCCAGTTAGAAAAACAAGTCGTAGTGAGTTCTTCCGCAAATCCTTCACGAGGGTTGCCAGAGCTTCTATAGTAACTGGAATAGAACGTTTCAAGTTCTATTTCTTTTTTGAATAGAATTAAATGATCAAGGTATTTTTCTTCGTTTCATGGTAAATAGTCATGGCCTCTTGATTTGAACCAATAACAGGTTTCGTCGGAAGGTTCTTCAACGCAGTGGTGATAAGTAGTGCACTCTGTTTGTCAACAAACGCATCTAGTTTTTCTTCCCAACCAAAGTCTGTGATTCGTTCAAGGTATTGTGTAATTAAGAGATTTTCAGTTTGTCAATGAAGATGGAGGTTTGCGAGACACTTGAAAACTTGCCACTTTGCATAACTAAGACACTTGAGGGAACCAGTTCTATCGATCCTTCACCGAAGCACTTTCAGTTTTACAGCCTCGGAGATTTTGTAGATTTCTAAAGATCTCACGAAACACACACATTCAGTTCCGTCTAAACTGAATGTTTTCTTTTGCCTTTAGTTGTTTTCGTTCCTTGGAGTCTACGAATAACTTGAACATGACTTTTTTCTCCAGTTAGTGACCACGCGATATCTTTTGTCACTTTCGCTTTTTTTTCATCTTTATTAATATTCAAGTGTTATGTGATTGGCGATGAGCACTTTAATGAGGCGAAAGTTGTTTTTGAAGCCAGAAGATCTTGAAATTATGAACAGTTGAATAGTTAAAATTTTTGGCGTAAGGTGTATTTATATACCTGCCAAGTGTCACGCCTAAGGCGTGATTGTCACGCCTGCGGATCGAAAACTGCGATCTCACGCCTACTCACGCCTGCGTTCCCATCTCTCACGCCTGGTGGAAAAGCCTTAACCGACCCATTTTGAAAAAAAATTATAAAGTATTTAAATAAACTCGAACCAATGCGAGAAAATAATGATCGTACTTTCGGGAAAACTCGGATTTTAGTAGGGAAAGCCACTGGAGACGTGATCATACTCGTCGAGACGAGCTCCGTATAATCTTAAATGATCAAAGCATCGATTTACTGGCCATAAATCGAAACGTCTTCGGAACGTCTTCGGACATCTTCGGATATTATCGGTTTCCTTGACACTCTCAGGATAAAAATGTCACGCCTGTGTTTCACAAAGAGTTGGCAGGTATATATTTAACTTGCTAATTCGCAACAGATGTCTTTATTATGTGATCTTTTTTGGCAGGCAGTCCTCAATCCCGTGAGCCTCGATAGCCCCCATTCCCCATGTGGGAGGGGGGCCTGTAGATGACTATCAAGTAACCAAGCTTGTTAAACCTGAGAAAAAGAAGATGGTAAGAGTACAGTTTCGAGACGAGGAGCTGAACTTCTTTTAAGTTGCGAAAATTGTCCTGAATGAATTTCCCAAAGCCTTACGTCAGACTTTCAAATTCATGTGGAACCGCAATAAATTTGGACCAACACAGCCCAGGGATAACTCTGAGGCAGTGAGAAAAGCTTTTCTCGCTAAAGGGGCGGCAGAACAGAAATTCCTACAGACAAATCGTACGAGGAGTGGGATTGCACCGGGTTGTTCAAGGCCACTATCTATGCGCAGTGCTTTGCTATCCACCACAGGACACTTCACGATTTGTACGTGAAACCTCTTGGGGTACCTCCTGATAGTTTCCACACATCCGTGGTGAGTCCGAGTGGAAATAACGCTGAAACATTTGCACTTGCAGTGGATCAACTTTGACGCCTAAGAAATTTTCATTGCCATTTGGCCAGAAGTGAGATGGACAAAATAACATTTGACAAGTGCGTTCAACGCGCAAAGGATGCATTCAATGCTCTTGGCGTGAAGACAGACCAGATTAATGAAGTTGGACGTTTGACCGAATCTCGCTTTCCCACAAACGAAGTCGCCAGGTTGGAGCGAGAGATCCAATACATGCGGTTTGTTTTATTTGGCTAGGCCGATTTACATGTCACAACTTCATTGAGAAATACGAAAAATAAGGCAAAGCGACGTTTTGATGTGACCAACATATCGCTCCATGTGAGGGAATCCGGAATCCGGAATCCAACATGTTCTGGCCTTTGGAATCCAGAATCCATGGCTTTGGAATCAGGAATCCAGTCCCTGGAATCCGGAATCTCTGGAATCCCGGTCTGAAATGTACTGCACTGTTAGTAGTAATTTCATAACAAATCACCAACTACACCCTTCCCTCGGCGTCCCTTACCCTGATCACCATCACCAAAACGTGTTTGGTCACCTAACATGTACATCAACTATGTCAACACTGCGGCTGGGTGGTTTTTATTCCTTATTGGACACATGTTTCATACGTTTAAGATCATTTTTCTGACGTGGCGTCTTTCTGAACTTTTGTGACCTTGACCCGCCCTATCTCCTAAATGGTCAACATCGTTCACAGTTATTTTCTTTCATGCAGGGTTTCACATCGAGCTACATGTAGTGGTATCCAACGTTTACCGTTTTACTCTGCTGTTTTGATAATCTGTTAATCAAAGACGGAAGTGCCGATCGCGAAAGAAGTAAATGAAGCTGAGGAGGAAAGTCGATCGATAAATGCATAGCTATTCGGTAGTCATACCGCCAGTATCGGTGTTAGACATTTTTCATGTGTCAGATCTGAACATCATGAAATCAAAAATCTTCGAGCAGCATTACTCAGTTTGGAATTATTTTGCTTCGAATTGGTACTTAAAACATCAATTTTTACGAAGTAATGTCTGTGTCACCGCTGGTGGGCGCAAGACTGTGGCCACAAGACTGTGATAGATGGCTGTTGGCTCGTGGAGCTCATCCCCTATTTAACTAGCCTCCGATCCTACCAAAAAGCTAAGGTTCTTTTGGTTGGTCACGAAACGATCCTCCACAACAAACGATCGGATGAAGGGCAGGTGGACATTTAGTGAGAATAAAAACAAGACCCGTTAGGGACGGACCATTACGAAAAGTATGGAGGTGGGTGGAGGAGGGGGGGGGGGGGGGCGAATCAAGGAGAAGTACCAAAAAATCATGCAAGAGAAAAAAATGCGAAAAAAATCGTTCACAGCAAGCAGCCTGGAAAAATTCTTGCATCGGACCTTTCGAAGTATTTCACAGAAATCTTAGCAAGGTGCACCAGAAGAGCAGATTGGAGTAAAAAACTTCTGTAGTTAAAAACATGCGTAGAGTGGATGTTTATTCAAAACGACATTTAAACCAGTATTCAAAGCGACATTTTAACCAGTAATTTAACCAGTGAGGGGATAAATTGACATCAACCCCTTAATCACCCACCCAATTCATCAAAGGTTCACCACACCGGCGGGGTATACGTTCCCTACGCTTTTCGAACAGCAGTCAGTGGGTTCTTATACGTATCACACTGACAGTCAGGTCAGTGAAGACAGTGAAAGTGCTGTGAGACGGGGTAAACGGGTTTTCATTCTTATCCGAGAAGACTAGAAAGTCTAACCATTTGCAGATGCTAAACAAAGGAAGCACATTCTGCTCAGTTATTTTAAGATCCTGCGCGTTGGTCCTGCCGGTAATCGAACTCGGGCCTAACGCTCCGAAGTCTGGTACTCAACCAATTGAGCCAACCGGTCGGCAGTTTTGGAGGACGCTGCCTCTTTAGTAGTCGTGTCAGGTGTCTACCGATTACCGAAGGGTCTACTGCGATCTATAGGGCCTAATATAAGTACTGCTTCCTATTAATGCTTTCTGTTAGTGCTTTCGCGAGGGCTCCTGCTGAGAGTCTGTTGAGAGTTTATGAAAGAAGGAAACAGCAACGACTGTAATTCGTTTAACTTCTATTCTTCACAGAAAATAGTCGCCATATCGCAATGAGACTTTTCATGAACACAACTCTATTTGATGTCCAGAATGATGTAAATTGTATTTCCGAGGACCTAGATTTCAAAGTTTTCTGGGGGATCATGCCCCCAGCACCCCCTCTAGATTAAAGAGACTCTTACGTCACCTTTTTTCATACTACTCCCTCTGCCACATATCAAGCCTCCGTTTCTGTCGCTTCTTGGAAAACTTCTGAAATCCCTGTTTGTCAACATTAAAATCACAAGTTTTTGTAGGTGGATTATAAAGATGCATCAGCATTAACACATGCTTTAGAAATTAAAATAAATTTTGATCTTGTGGAGAGCATATGAACCTTCCTGTTTAAAAAATATTGACCTTTGAAAAACGAATGAAACCAGAGTTAAAAACCTTGGAATCCGGCATCACAGAAAGTTTGGAATCCGGAATCCTTAGGCATGGAATCCGGAATCCAACCTTTGGAATCCGGAATCCACGGTGTGGAATCCGGAATCCACAACTCGCTTGGATTCCCTTACTAAGGGCGAAACATAATTTTTTAAGTTTTCTCTGAAAGTGAAAATTGTAGCTACAATCTCGGACACATTTGTTGGAACGGTTTTCCTGGCCGCCTGAAATAGCAACTTACTTGAATATGTAATTCTGTGTTGCGTAAGTCGTGAAAAAATTTATTTGCAACAATGACACTGAACAGTGTATTAACCAATACGACGACCGGTCCAACATAACATTATCTGTTTTATGTTTCCTTTGCACATGTTGTTCTCGGCCATTCCGCCGCTGCACAACATTTGGCACAGTCAAAGTGTAACTGTGGGATGCAACTGCAGCGAAATTTCAGCGTTGGAAGTTTGACAAAGGCCCTTTGAAATCGCATCTAAAAGAATCGGCTTTGTGCATGCACATCATGACAAATTCCCTGGAAGATGGAAATTGGAGTTGAATATTGCGAATAAAAAATATGTGATGGAAGGTCGTTTAAATTAATACATATCAGGGAACAAACCCTGTTTAAAGTGAAGAAATGGTGTTCAACTCTAATTTCTACCTTTGGCACTCTGTAACACTTTTGATCTCATAATCTTGTTTTGATTCGAAAATGAGGCTAGCATATCGAAATGGTGCTTTGCTATAATTTTCGTGTTTCTCGTTATGTTTTGTATGCTGGTACATACTGTAAGTATTTTTTATCTATCAAATTAATTGCAGTTCGTGCCGTCTAAGTCGGCCTTAAATCGGCCACTGTAGATTAAATTTTGTAGTTCTTATTTCAGTTTGAAGAGAACTGTTAGTATGAATCATGTTAAGCCTCCCCGGCCTAAGAGTACAGATACATCGTTTGAGACAATGATTTATTAGTTTACATTTTGTATGTTTACTATTTTTCCCTAGTTATTACTTGCTATTTTTAATATTTAGCGTAGTCCTTGATATTCAGCACTGAATTCGGACCTACACGGTAAATAAATAAAAACATCAAGAAAAAAAATTATTTACTTTCGTCAAAGTGACGGCTACATGTTACAGTGCTAGTAGTAGGTTCTACATACTGCATAGACTTAAAAACTTTAAAAAAAATACAAGAAAAAGAAGTAACAAGATCAAAGTCCAAACGGCCTTGATATCGATATAATACACAGAAATTGGCCTAGTGTTAGTTTTACAAAGATGAACATGGAAAGCATTCGCGCGTGAATTTTTGTAAGTATGGAATCGGCCTACCTGAAGGAAAAGTATTATCACAATTTGTAAGCACTGAAAAGAGAGTTTTGTGTACATAAATAGACTTAATTGATGAAAGCGAGTGTCCTGAATTTTAGGATGCTAAGTGCCTTAACGATTGGATCTGTGTGGGCATAAAAGAAGGTAGACTTTCTCAAAGTCCTAATTAATTTTTTTTTTCTGCTTGGTTGGACCTCTCGCGACTTCGTCGCTCGTTCGGTCGCTGCGCGACCTCATTAAAGCTCGCTTTAGACACTACTCGATCGAGGGCCTTATGAGAGGTCGACTTGGAGCAAGTCTAAAACGAAGGACTTATTAATAATGAAAATCACCCGTTAATTACTGTAAAATTACGAGAAGACCGAGATCAGATATATACGTAAAACTCCAGTATTATAACAGTTGTAAATAAACACAAAAGATTCAGTAAAAAACGAACGTATGCAGGCAATGCATAAAGCTACTTGTAAATAAGGCGATTGTGTAAAGAATTGTAAATGAAAAGGAGAAAACGATGATGTTTCCCAACTGGCTAACATGGGATAAATATTGCAACAAATTTAACTGTTCAAGGAAACTGGGAATAGTTGAGACAAGATGTGATAGTAAGTCGGTGTGATGATTACATTTAGAAACACATACACTCTCTGTATATGATCGAAATTAGTTGTTCTCTAAATTCTTTGAAAAATATCCTGTTCGAGTATTTGTTCTACCTTCGACCACAAGCTCTATATGTTGCCAAATAGAAAGCCCGGCCTCTTGAAAACTCGCACGCTGCGGCCGGCCTCCCTATGCATTATCAGCTCTGCAGATTGCCCTGCAGTTGATTGGTTCTTGGTTTATCACCTTATGAACTTCAACTAATCAGAGCTCGTTGTTTACGCTGGAAGACATTCATATCGGCAAAAAGCTTGACAGCAGTTTTGAACTGCAGTTTCGCACTGAACAAAAGATCATCGAAAACTTATTTTATCACTTTTCAAAATGGAAGACATATTAAGTAATTAGAGGTACTGGAAGAGGAAATCCTCGGGGAGAAAATACAAAAAGAGCTTTTCTTGGGGTGTCGAAAAAGGTCTTGTACACAGCACTCAAGTGCAAAGTGTTTACGTGCGCCCTGATTCGCTACTCAAATTCCTAATCACCTCCGAGCAAAGCATAAGGTTTTCGCCAACGCTTCGCGGAAGGTTTCGCCCATTTGACAGAAAATGAAGTCACTAGTCGGCGCTTGTTCCACGGGACTCCCACTATAGGAGCGATAACGATTTTCAGTAATCATCGCCATGAACGGATTGATCACATTAACAAGGTTTTTTTAGATAGGAAACTGACTACATGATATGAACTTTGGCTTGCAAGGGCCCCCGGGCAAACTGCTTATCCCTCCTTGCTTTGCTTTAAAAAAAGGGGGGGTCACACTCCCCAAGTATCTGCCCCGCACCCAAGACGGCTATGTCGGGTGACAGGAGCACTACTCTTACGTAGGTTATCAGGGACAACGTTTGGTACAATTTTTTCCGCTCTTTGCACAACCACAACATGAAAACGACAGACATTATGAACGGTTTATGGTTTATGGAGAACATGATCACATCGATAGTGTAATTTTCTCGTTCTACTGCTGTCTTGCAAATACAGCTCCTGGATCGTTTAATCCTTGAACAAGTAAATCGTCCCTGACCTTATGAACGCTTCTCTGACACAACAGAACAGTTAAGGATGTGAAAAGCTTTCCTAGTTGAGAATGGAGCGAAAACTTAAGGTCGCCAATTTTCTCTGCGTCCCAATCCCAGAATTGCTTATTTAAAGGCTAGCCCAACCCCTCCCCACCTCCCCCTACCACAAAAAAACAGCTAACAAAACCAAAACAAAAATTTATAAACACTCTTTTTCAATATACTGATACTAAAATAGGTATAGAGGTTTTATTCCCCACTTTGGTCTGAATGGACGTTTAGGCTCCAAACGTCAAGACCAAAATTCATTCAATAAAAACGAACGTCTTGGAGCAAGCCTAACCGTTTGTATGCCTACTTCCTTTCTTTATTTTGCCTCATGCCTGCCCCATTTTACCTCATTTTTGCCTCATGCCTGCCCCGGTTTACCACAAAGTTCTAAAATTGGCAGGATCTGTCGATCGTTGAACACTGATCTTTCAGATTATTTTGTATTATCCTGCGTGCACTACCCATTCCCCTAAAGAACAAACAATCAAACTGGAACAAAATCGCAGGGGGGATCGGAGGGGGCATCCTGCACAGTTGCAACGCCCCAGACTATAGGAACGTGTAAAGGTACCACACAGCCCTTGACACACTTTCAAGATCTTATTTAAGACATACAGCGCTACGTTTTCCCTAAACAGCTGCATCATGTGTAAGTGATTTCGCTCTTTATTTTAACATATAATATATTATACATTACTTCAATGAAAACATTTAAGCTTAAATTTTGTTTTGTACAGTTATATTTACAATTCTATTTCTTTATTCGCATGATCACCTATTACCACACTAAAAACTCTACTGACAACAGCTTTTTGGATACAAGAATAAGTATTAATTGATACTAATAGAGCGGTTTTCAATTGAGTGTCGAAAGTATAATTCGCGTTTTGCTTTGCTTTTGCTTTACTTCGCTCTGTGATTGGTTAAAACATCTCGCGCCACTTTCTCGACCAATCAGAAGTAAAACTCAAACCAATTGCGACTTGCTCGCACCCATTTTCCCGCGCTTGGCGCTAGTGACATGTATTTGCTTCGAGTTCTGATTGGTTCATTGGATAATTTGTGTTTGTTGTGATTGGCTGGGATAATTACTTTGGTTTTGGTTTTACGACACTCATTTGAAAAGCGCTCTAACTGATATATAGGTTGCACAGACTCAGATCTCTATACTTAAGACTCCAGCTATCGGTTGTCACTAAATTGACTAAAACAAAAGAACGGAAGCTACCGCAATGGATCGAAATGACCCAACAAAATGTACCGGAATGAAACGCAACGGGGTCCCTATGACGCCTACGTTAGACATCGTTTTCCTTGTCTGAGCATAGATCGCTGACATTGAACATAGAGCAACATATCGAGCTCTGTAACGACCAGCGTCACTGTTTGTCACTATTTTTCGATCCTTTGCTACCTCCAACAATTTTTCGTTTCCCTGAGAGGTCCACTGTAGACACAAAACTTAAAAAAAAACCAACATGTAGCTTATTTGATTATTCCGAAAATAACCCCAAGGGTGGCTAGGACGTATGAGCCCTGGAAGACGCGAAAGGCCACTTTTTGCAATGTCCAATGGGATAGCTCTCTTCTCCAGAACTCAGCAACAACTTTGCCAGATATGGCGAGCAGGGATGTTAAAATGCAGCGAAACAAAAACATGTTTGAGAAGTTTGATTCAAACAAAACCCGGAGAACAATACTGACCAGTGCCAAGACCACAATGAAAATGACAGTCTTAGTTAATGCATCACACTGCTTTAAATCGCTCAAACGCGAGACGTTATAAAACAGTTTAATACCCGCCCACGAAAAGATGATCATGATTACGTAAAATATCACTAGAAAAATAACAACTAAGACTTGCATTGCAACGCCCAGACTGTCTTGGTTTGAGTAGTATAGCGACCCAAAATAATTGAACACGTAAAGGGGGTACTATGAAGTAAAGGAAAAAACTGTTGGATTCTACGGGAAGTTGTACTTTCCCGTCTACGGTACACTCCTTGTAGCTGATACCTTTGTAAAGAGAAAGGACAATTTACCCCGCAATAACAAACATAAAAGCTGTTTCGAACTGGAAAGTCAGCTTAGTTGGGCAAAAATCATGAAAATGGTACAGTGGAGAAAACAACCCTCAAAAAGCAGCGCCCAGGCAAAAGCGTACCCGATGGAGAAACTGTATTTTCGTTTATGGGCCTCTGAGCGTGCAACGCCATTGCTTCATCTGGGTTGGTTCGGAAATGAGGGACAGACATCTTCGCTAGGTGGCACTCAATGTTGGAGCATTTTATGCAGTGTTTTGGGAGTTCAACTTCGCCGGCAGGCAAGCAAGTTCTTGTTCTGCTATTACGCACAAGTCTGTTGCACCATGCTAACAGCTCGGCCTCCATTACCCACGCAATCATGTACGCTAAATTACTAATCATTAAGTTAAATGAAACATCATAACCACTTACTCTATAACAAAAGTCATTGTAATAACATTTATCGCGTTCACCGTCCTCCATCATCAGTTTCCAGTCCTCAAAGACAAACTGGAACGTTCCCACCAAGAGTACAAAACCGACGATGCACGTAGTATGCGTGCCGTGCGCAAACCAGTGCCCGAACAAAACGTTTTTCATCGCGACAGAAAGTTTCTTCCAGCTCAATGGTGTCCTATCTCGTGTTCCACGTACCAGCGGTTGTAGCTCGTCGCTTTCTCCAGCTCCTCATTTTCTCCAACAGCTAGAAAACAGGCTTTTTAGATTGTCGTTGAAACACCAGATGTGGAAGCCAAGCTTAAACTGTCGTCGATCGGATTGTCCCCATGCAGGAGAATGTACGGATCTCTAAAACAAAATAAGGCCCACAAAGACACCACGATACCTCTAAAGAAAGTTAAACCGATCAGGCCAGCTAGCATTTTAGAAGAGTCATTAGCAGCTCGCAAACTCGGCGGATAGGATTCTGTTTGCAACAATTTTCTGCGGCCTAAATTTGCATCTAACTGACTCCGCTTCCTAAATCCCCCTGCCCCCCTTCGGCCCTCCCTCCTTCCCATTTTTGCGCCTGCTACGCAAGATTCTGCAGCCTGTGGAAAAATTGCCCCTTAAACACCGCCCAAAAGAAGGTAACATACTAATTTCAGACTTTTGGGAATTTGCCAGTTGAATACTTCCTCAATTTGAGAACGATTACACGACTGCAATTGAAAAACTGAAATTCCGCAAGAAAATGTCAAAATTTTTTCTTAATCCTCAAACTTTTGAGCCCGTAAAACGAAAAAATAAAACCCCCGCAAATAATTCCATGCTAAATGGCACATGTGCTCGTAATTTAAATGATGTATCAAGTAAAAACTATCCTGACTAGGCGACTATGTATACAAGAGATTTTCCACTTTCCCCAAAAAGCGAGGATTGACACTCACGCAGAGTGCGTTTCGTGGCTTCGCCTGGTAACAGTTACATTTCGATCGAGGACACAAGAAACCGGCAATAAGAAGCTTAAGTAATTCTGTAAAATTCAATTTTAAAGGTTCCAGTTTTATGCACTTGTTGTAGGTTAAAATGAATTTCAGTCAAAATGATCTCAAACCAGTTTGATTTGTATTTCTTTTGTTTTATAGTCGTTATTATCAAAATGAAACAAAGGAAAATACAACTTAAATCAAACTAGTTTGAAATCATTTTGACCTGAAATTCATTTTAAACTAAAACACAGTTTTTTGATCATTTTGCGTCCTAACATATTCAAAAATCTAAATAGTGGTAAATGAAACATTAGAATTTCACAGAAAAGCAAAGGAAATAGGAAGCGCTCTTTAGTGTACCATAACTCTTATATCACATTCTAACAGTTTTCTTTGTCACATTTGGTCTCCTGGTCAGGCTTGCTCGCTTACGGAAAATTCATCAAACTGATGAAATCTCTGGTAAGTGTTCGTAGATATAAAAACCCAGACGCGGAGAAACGCTGATTGTACTCATAACGTTTGCCTAGCTATATCTGTCTCAGTATCACCACGGAAAAGTCTAGCTTTTAGTTGCATCTTAGTTTTTAACTTGTGTGTGCCTTTACTTCGCTGCTTGTGGCAATAACGAGGCGCTAGACTCTAAAACGTGTAATGTAGCCGGTTGAAATCTGACAAATTTATGCTTGTTTCACTTTTGTTGTTTTCTGCGCTTCCATTCACCCATTTGCTCCTATTTTACACATTAGTTCTGTCGTCCAGGCCATTTCGGAACTCTGCGCCGGAATCATTAACAGAGAAGCGCGCTGTCGTGGTTGCCGTCCTGCTTCAGTAGCGTCACAGCTCTGGTTAAACCACCCGTAGTTAGTTTCTGATTATCTTGTTCCTGGTCGTCAATTGTGTTGTCAGTCGGACTACTATCGAAAATATCTTAAGCTGCTTAATACTGTTTTGAAAACTGCTTTGTGTGTGATTAGAGGAGGTAATCGTATGGGTGAGGTAAGACGAGTTCCATTTCTGAAAGTGGCTGATTTACAATTATCACTGGTGCTCAAACACACTGACATGCACAACAAGGCTGAATACAATATACGTGAATGATACCAAATTAGAATGTGCTGTTATAGAAAGACACTTTCTTCTCTTCTTTTTCGCACGAGTTCTCTTATCACACGGTTAGACTTGATATATAGCCTGTCAATAGGGAGCCAATCAGAGCGTGAGCTTGTGCCCATATCCTGGGGCTGCCTAGTATGCAATAATGTGCAATACAATGGTCACGTGGCTATGACTGACATAAATCAAAATTAGGGGTTTTTCCCAGTTCCACTTTGCTGAGCTTTCCCACGTGGCTTTGAAAGGAAGCCTGTCAATAGGGAGCCAATCAGAGCGTGAGCTTGTGCTTATATCCTGGGGCTGTTTATGCAATAATGTGCAATATTGGTCACATGGCTATAACTGACATAACTCAAAATTAGGGGTTTTTCCCAGTTCCACTTTGCTGCTGACTTTCCCACGTGGCTTTGAAAGGATATTTTAGGAATATTCTTGTACATTACAAAATAACAAAATAGTAAAAAGGTAACAACAAGAATAGCAGTGGAAAAACAAATCCAATGAGAGTTTTTCCAAAGTTACGAGTGACGTGGGCAAGAAAATTTCAAGTTGTATTTCTTGTATGAAACAAAACTAAACGATCAAAATATTTTTCTGTGTTTCCATGGAGGTAAGGTCAATGGTCATGGGCTGTTCGGATCTCAACCAATCACAGTGAGTCGGTGTTTACGTGTGAAGGTTCTTCAGCACAGTAAAGAACTGTTGCTTCAGCAGAAACAGCAGTTACTCCTAAAGGGATTGTCCGTATCCAGTTAGTGCACCCACAACGTACTTAGCTGTTCTACTCGAGCTCGTTATTCTTTCAAGGTATGGACTTTATGTTTAAGAAATTTTTATATTAAGCTGGTTTTACTTTTTCGGCACTAGAAAGTCGAGGACGCGGGTTCAAATCCCGTTCAGGACAATTTTAGGGTTTTCACTTTGTGTTTGTTTATTCTTTCTTTGACTGGCTTAAGTTCATTTGTGTTATTTATATTCGTCAAAAAGGCCTACAAGCCTCCCAGTCAGCTCCTGTGAAAAAAAAGAGACCCGTGAGCCTTAAAGCCTTAAGTTCGGCTGCGTTGTAGCGTGGTCGTCCTGATGGTGTAGTGGTTAACACATCGGCACTAGAAAGTCGAGGACGCGGGTTAAAATCCCGTTCAGGACAATTTTTAGGGTTTTCACTTTGTGTTTGTCTATATATATATATATATATATATATATATATATATATATATAATTCAGGTGATTTTCACCAGTGAAGCCAAGAGAGTGCTCTACCGTAAAGGAGCTGATATACCAGTAGAAGCAGAACTACTACTACTACTACTACTTGTATATATACTTGTATATATATATATATATATATATATATATATATATATATATATATATATATATACATATATATATATAATATATCTTGTTCCTGATCGTTAATCGAAACATCGTTAATCGTTAATTGAACTACTACCGAGAATATCTTAAGCTGGTATTAATAACACTTTTTTCAAGACTGCTTTGTGTGTGATAAGTAAAGGTAATGATATGAGTGCTACTGCAATTCAAGAGTTACACAAATAGTACTTTCTCAAAATTGTAACAAACTGTACTAGCCAGTTTAGGCGAGTGGTATTTCTAACACAGAAGGATTTTCAACTATCAGCTATCAGTGATGCTCGACTGAGCATTGTCATACACAACCTGTTTGAATGGATTGCAAGCTATGTTTTTTTATTTACCAAATTAAAATTTTCTGTTAAAGAAAGGCAATTTTTCCCCATTAATTTCTTGCGACTTCTCAGTCTAATCGCAGGATAAGACCTGATGTATATAGCCTGTCAATAGGGAACCAGTCAGAACGTGCGCTTGTGCTCATATCCTGAGCCTGTTCATGTAACATTGCACACTACATGCAATGGCATGTAGATAGCTAGGAATATAAATTAGGGGTTTTTCCCAGTTCCGCTTTTCCGCGCTTTCCCACGCGGTTTTGAAAGGAAATTTTAGGAACTTTCTTGAACATTATAAAATAGCACAAGTGAACGTTTGGGACAACAAGGAAAACAGAGGAAAAACAAGTCGAATGAGAGTGTTTCCACAGATATGAGAAATTCTTCATAAAACCATTCACGAGTTTTGCCACCAGTTCCAGAAACCTGGGAAACAAAGTTTCAAGTTCTATTTCCTTTATCAAAGAAAATTAAACAATCCAAATATTTTTCTGTGTTTCCATGGAGTTAAGGTCAATGGTCATGGGCTATTGGGATCTCAACCAATCACAATGATTCGGTGTTCAAATGTGTTCTTCTGTCAGCTGCCGGCGAAGATTTAGTTTGCGAGGTTCTTGAAAACTTGCAATGTGGCAGATTGAAAGAAATGGTTTTCGTAGTGCCTCGTTTTTGCTTACTGGAGATGCTTACTTCGCGAATTTCAGTCGCGTTGTCTAAACGATGTACACGAGGTTTGCCAAAGAATCTTAAAAGGCCTTTTTAGCTATGAAGCGTTTTGCTTTTCTCTCGTTGCGCTGAACAGTTCATTAATCAATAGAAATCGTTCTGGAAGTTTGAGTTTCTATTTATTAGGATGACAAGGGACTCTTGATTCCTAAACCGCCATAATTTGGCTTTGGTCCTCACTGATGACAGTTTCATGATCCCGTAGCCCTACGGTCTCAAAATTTGGTTTCACTTCCCCTGTTGCTTTTATAGTACAAACAATGTGAACGACTGTTGAGTCATTAGCAGTCATGCAGTACTTTAACCGATAACGTAACTAGTTCTGGCCTGTTCATTTGGGGCTTTGTTGTGTCGTTCGAAGCATTCCTCAAATCTGCACTTTCTGTCGTTACATAACTTATCGAATTCTGAAATCTTTGTTCGTCAAATTCGGCCTCGTGATATTCTTTTTCACCTAAGGAAAATTCGTCAAATGTGTAATCGCTGGTCGGTGAGTGTTCGTATAACTGGAGCCAGACGAGGCTATGAAACGCGCTCATTGTATACATAGCGTCTGCTGCTTGAATATGTTTCCCAGTATCATAATGGAAGAAACTTGAATTTCATCTTGATGTTTTGACTTGAAATGTTTATCCTTTATTTGCTGCTTGTGGAAATAACGAAGCCGGCGTAAGACTCAAAAGGTGTAATGTAGCCTGTTGATATGCCGCCAGGTCTGTGCGTAATAACAGACTCGTGGGCTTTCGCTCTGTCCTGGTCAGTTTTCTAGCGTCACAGCACTGGTTAAACTGGCTGCATTTTGGTTCTAGAATGTCTTGTTCCTGCGATCTTCAATCGACTGACTACTACCTAGAATATCTTAAGCTGGTATAACACCGTTTTTAAGACTACACTGTGTGTGATAACTAAAGGTAAAAGTTACACACTGGCCCGAATTTTTCAAAATTGTAGCAAACTGCACTAGCCAGTTTAGGCAAGTGGCATTTTCAACTATCAGTTATCAGTGATGCTCGAGTACATTGTTATGCACAACCAGTTTGAATGAAATATAGAAGACCCCTGGATTACGAGGAATGTTTTTTATTTACCAAACTAAAATTTT